>JAOWBL010000014.1:8723450-8793463 GCA_028564865.1 Zenarchopterus dispar | reverse complement strand
ATATATATATATATATATATATATATATATATATATATATATATATATATATATATATATATATATATAAAATTATTGGACACATGATTGATTCAGAGCTTTCTTTTCATATACAATTCTTACTTCACTGAAAGTGAATTTTGCTAGTTTTAAGCATAAAAGCAGGTACAAAAGGAACTCAGGAAATGTGATAAATTTAACAGGCAAGATTCACAGTGTTTACATCAGTGCAATCACTTCTGTCATTAAGGACAATTTTTATGCCCATTGAGCTCATTTAGTCTTTATTAAAAACCGTTTTCTTTAGAAAAAAAGGTTCTACTCCCATGTGAGAACATATGTTCTCACTTGTCTGTTTAGAGTTGGGGTCAGGAAAAGAACATGGGCTGTTTTAAATTAGAATTAAAATTTTAACTGTGTTAGAAGCAATTTGCCATGTGATATGTGGCAAGTTTCCTGCTGAAATCTTTCATCTAAAATTGTAGACAGACCAGGTGAAACACAGACACGGGCATTGGTCACATGGCTTAAAAAAAAAAAAAAAAAAAAAAAAACACTCACTAACCTCATAGCTATGTTCGTCAGAGCACAGTTTCCCTAAAGAGATCTGTGTCTTCACCCTGCGGACAGCACACTCCTTGTCGGAGAGGCCGTCCGACTGGGTGGAGATGTCGATGGGGATGTCTGGCGTGTGTGACAGCAGCTCGTCCAGGTGCTCCTCCTGACTAGCGCTCAGCCTCTCCAGGGGTCCGCTGTGTGAGTGGTCACTGGTGTTTCCCTCCTCACCGTCGGATGCTGACAGGTTCTCCGAGCTGAAAGTGGAGTAGGACTGGAAGCTGCTCATGCAGCGATGAGGTCTGTGAGGAAGAGGAGGAACACTAAACAAATTCAGCATTTCTCTGAGGGTGAACTGTACTGGCTTTGGTGGGTTTGACTTTGAAGTAGTAAAGATAATCACTACTTTAATTGCCTCGTGTGATTTAATAGTGTTACATTAAAGGTCAAGTGTGTTATCTTAATGACCATTTGCATTTTACCTCTGTCTCCTTGGAAACTCCACTTCACTGTCCACCTCTCCCTCTTCCTCTTCAGATGACTCATCACCGCCCTGCAAGAGCAACAGTAAGGTTAATGAACAAGAAAGTCTCCTTCAACACAAAGGCATATCTGTTGATGCGAAGGTGAAATGTGTGTTCACCTTCCTGAGCGGCCTGAGGGTGCGGGGCAGTGCAGATGGCAGAGGATGTGTGTGTTGCCCTGAATCCTGCTCCTGGAGCTCAGCCTTCTTTGAGTCCTCTCCATCTAAGACTCCGTCTTGGTTGGGCACCCTTGAAGAAGACTTGGTGCTTTCTTGGGTGCTGAGCAGTGAGTAGTGTGGCAACTCTGGCTGGTTCAAGGCGGGAGGGGTCTCCTGACAGTGCAGGCAACCGGGGAAAGGATGAGCCTGGCAGCAGGGGCATAACGAACCGGCAGCGCCACCTGATACGGGATTGGAGCTGGTGGATGAGGTCCGCTGTCGCGTGTCTGCATCCATAGCAGTGGATATGAGGTCAGGGCTGGATCCAGAAACCCGGCGCTGCAGGTGGTCAGTCTGAGGGCTTCGCAGGGCGGCGGCGGGGCCGAAGTAACGCAAGTTGTTGGCACAGTTGACAACAGCCTCCTCGCGGCCTTTCAAGGGGAGAAATTGCCCCTCGGCTGGTTGGTGGTGATGGTGGTGGTGGTGGTGATGGTGGAAGGTTTGCTCCTGCAAAGACTGAGTGTCCTCTGGCGCCCCAACAGCTGACTTCAGCACAGCCGGGAACTCACTGTGGCTTCCTTTGCTGTTGGCGCGGCGATGGCGAGGCTTGCTTCTGTAGCGTGTCTTGCCAGGGGGTGTCGAGACCTTGGGGCTGGCTGACAGGGGCGAGGGGGAGGGGAGAGGGTCAACGCTGGGGATGCCATCAGAGCGTAGCAGGTCCGGCCTGAAAGAAATGTGTTTGGTCACATTAATATAATTTATTCACCTGTATTTTGTTTTCTCTACTTGTTCCTAAATTATGCTTCTCAAAACAAATATTAAGAAAAATGCGCTCAACAGTTAACGTTAGATAATCCATTTAAATGAACCTGCGAATGTGAAAAAGAGAATAATCATCACAACAAGAATAAACTTCTCAGTTTACAAACATTCAGACCTTTTGGTGGCTGGCATCCCAGGCTTGTGGGAGATGCTTCCTTTCTTCTTGATGAGCTTCTCAACAGCGTTAGACCTGACGATGGGTCGGACAAGGTGGCGTTTGTAGGTCCCAGGGTATTTCTTCTCCACTGCCTGCTCTCGCCTACAGCAATGACAGATTTACTTTGCTTTTCTTTGATAGGTTCCAGCACTGTGATTCACGTGTAAAGAGATTAATCGAACTGCTGGTAGACAAGTCAAATTGGGTGTAAAATGTTGTTTAGGACCATATTCGTAGAAAAGAAATTGTGAAGGGTCAGAAAAGAAAATATGCTAAAAATTTGGCCCAAGACAAAACTTCCTGAGACTTTTATTTAAATTGGCTCTGGAAAAAAACAAGAGGCTTAAAAACAAAGACTAAATTGTAACAAACGCCTTTAAAACAAAATGAGCCTCCTTTTCTGTTAAAAGTACCTCAAACTACTAATACTTTGAACTTAGCATCTCAAGAATGTAAAAATATTTATTATCAGAAATACTGATATAGTGACAACCAGCAAATCCTGTTTCATGACAAAATGAGCAGAACGACAGCAAAGCAAAGCGGCAGTAAATTTCTAAAAATGTACATCCACGTACTTCATGAGTTCTTTCTCTCGAACCTCCAGCTGCAGCATGATGGCACTGAGCTCCATGTACAGGTTGTTGGCTCTCTCTAGCTTCCTCTCATAGTGCTCTCGGATGTCCAGTGCATGCCTGAAAATGTCCAGAAAATGCAGATATGCAAATCAGCTCACCGTCAACATGCTTAGTGTCACTTTGTTGTTCCTTTTCTTTGCTAACTCACCTGAGTTCATCCCTCCTGCGTCGGATCAGCTCCTCATCCAGCCTGTGGATGCACGTGCCTTCACTTTTGATCTTCTCAAAATGCTTCTTAACCTCCTCCCTCCACTCTGCCTGCAATGTGGACAAACACAGAGTTTTGGATGATGGTACTCTGTCTGAGAAGCCAACAAGGTCTTCCGAAAATAAACGCCAGTAGCTGGATACCATATCAAATGCATTGGGACAAAAACTCTGCGATTGGCACAGATTAAAGTGGTTTGTTTGTATTTTTCTGAATTAGTCCAAACCTGAGACTTGAAGTAGGTCTCCTGAGGTGTTCCAAGAATGTCAGCAGAGGCAATGTCGAGGTGTAGAAGAATCTGACGAAATGAAGGCCTATTCCTGGGTTTTCCTTGCCTGGAGTTAACAGGAACCATCAAGTATTCAGAAACAAACAATACCATACGTGCTGCACAAGCGAAACTGGACAGAAGCAGCCGCTCATAACTTCTGGACCATGCTCACCATGTTTGCTTCATGAGGATTTTAAACCCATCTGGGCACGTGGAGGGCACCGGAAGGTGTAGACTGTTGCTGCCAACGCCCCAGATGATAGCAGAGGAGTCCACGTCTTTGTAGGGAATCTCTCCGGTGAGAAGTTCCCATAAAACAACTCCAAATGACCTGCAGCGCACAAGTTAAGACAGACATGCATGACTGCAACATCTCTAGACTCAACTATCTGATTTCAGCAAATTAACAATGACCCATGTTCAGTGTATTTATTAAAAAGATCATTTATCTTTAATATGTGATATGTGATGACTCACCAGATGTCTACTTTTTCAGACACAGGCTCATTTCTTATCACTTCCGGGGCCATCCATGCCACTGTACCCGCAAATGACATCTTTGTACTTTTGTCACTGAGCTCTTTGGACGTTCCAAAGTCAGAGATTTTCACAGTGTCATTGTGGGTGACTAAAACGCTGGAAAACACAAGGAGAAAGCATGATTGTTAGTTAGTAATGATGTGTTTTTCATTATGAGGCAGGGAAGAAAGCCTTATAGGATGAGTCGAGTACATCCTTCAGTTTGATGTTAATGTCTTACCACTCACAGTCTAGTGTTTTTTTGTTATTTTTTTTTTTTTGTTCACAGAAGTAGATTTGTGAGTCACCCTCTAAGCAAAATGAGTCTGACCTTTTCAGCATATTCAGCCCTCTTTCATTCTGCTGACTAATACAGTGTATGGCACTGCTGCTGCAGCGTGTTGATATTGATTAGGGAGGAAGCGCTACAGATACAGTACCGCAGAGGACGAGACAGGAAGAGAAGGATGTGAAAAACACTCTCTTACTCATACACTTAAGACATACAGCTTTTATTACCTCTAAAGATGGCATTTTTGTTAATGTCACGCCATTCAGAGCTGAAAGGATGAATTGCTGCAGCTGCTGCGGTTCAAGAAATCTCAAACAAAGCTGCTGAGCTGTTCCACCGAGGTTGCAGATCAGCTTTAAGAGGATGACTAAGGCCAGCAGGAGAGCGTGCATTTCTTTTTCCATTGATCAGGAGGAAGTATCTCTGCTTTATGAACTCAATGATCTGGTAATACGTCTGCATAAATGATGCAGATGGTTCAATGGTTTTCCGTGCACATCTAGGTCACACAGGAGTGGGACTGTTGAAGAATGGACGAAAGCCTACTATATTTCTATTTGACAATACCAGGTAGGCAGTTTCTCACTTGGGAGACTTGAGATCTCTGTGGATGATTTTGTGCAGGTGCAGGTAGTTCATGCCGCTGGCGATGCCGGAGGCCCAGTCCACCAGAAGCCTGGGTGTCACTTTCCTTCCCGCCCTTAGCACTTCATACAGCTGACCCTGCGCACAATACTCCATGATGATGCAGTAACAAGGAGCCTGGGTGCACACGCCCCTGGGATATATTAAAAAAAAAAAACAACACACAAACAAAAAAACACAGGAAACGCTTTAATGCACGAAAAGACAAACTCAATTTCTGCAAATAAGCAAAAATCAGGCAACATTCAAGGTGACATGCTGGTAGACTTACTTGAAGCTGATGATGTTGGGATGCTTGAGTTTGCGCAGGTGTTTAATGTCCGTCTCCTTCTGCTCTCGCACCTTTTTGATGGCAACCTCCTCAGAGCGGAATTTGCCCAAGAAGACAGCTCCCTGCGCACCGCTGCCCAGCCACTGCAGCTCTGAAATCTCCTCAAAAGGAACCTCCCACATGTCTGCAAACAGGACAATGACATTCCATTATCGTAACAACCGCACCATCAAATGATCTTTAGTATTATCCTAATCCATCTATCCATTGTGCCATCACTTTGCTCTGCAGGAGAATCAGACACAGGTCTGAAGGTACTCAGTAGGAGTACCTCCAGACTCTATAGAAAGCTATAACAAGCAACTTGATGGTTTATATTGGCTTTAAGGTTGCAAACAGAAGGAAATGTTTCTTAACAAGCCTCGCTCTGTCTAAAATATCTCTACACCTGATGAATTTGTATGTCATATCGTATCTTGTTTGTTTTAGGCAAATAAAAGCTGAATTTTCTTCAGTTTCTTCAATAAAGGAAATCCAGTCATTTAAGCAGATGGTTACAAATGACAATACATTGAATCTTAATTCAAAAAAATGTCTTACAGCTCAAGTCTTACATGTTTTTTTTTTTTTAAATTCTAATACCGAAATACATTCATGTGACAACTACTAAATAAGCATTAATAATTGTAGTAATTAGCCAAAACAAGAGAGTACCATATTTCTCCATCCCTGCTAAGGGCTTCTGGAAACAGTATAGAGGAGGAGCGATGCAGGCACTATGTGCCGGACAGGTCACGAGCCCCAGTCCAGATCTACCTGACCTTGACTCGTATCCTGTGGCCTGCATGTGCAGCCTGTGCAGGCAGCCCAGCAGCAAGGTGAGACTACCTTTACCACGACCTCAATTCAAGCTGACAGCTGTGCAGTCTA
Organism: Zenarchopterus dispar; assembly: GCA_028564865.1. Classification (NCBI taxonomy): domain Eukaryota; kingdom Metazoa; phylum Chordata; class Actinopteri; order Beloniformes; family Zenarchopteridae; genus Zenarchopterus; species Zenarchopterus dispar. The sequence goes on along the minus strand of JAOWBL010000014.1, from coordinate 8,787,473 downwards.
CTCACAACTGCAATATGCTGGAGCTAGGAATGGATATTCAATTACAGTTTCAGATTACATTAGGGGAAACAGGAGTGAATCTTCAGTTTATTTCTCGGAAGTCTTAAAGAGGCAAGTGGATTTTAATCAGAGGTTTCAGCTTGTTAAACCAACACCATGGGCTAACCTTGTTGTTGTAGCTTGTATTCTGTTGAGTATGTTTTCCCGATTATATTCCACACAGGCCGAAGACAGCCAAACAGCCCCTCTAAGAAGCCTCCCGATCCAGGCCCTGCTCTTTGGAAGTGTAGTTTGATGTCGTCATGGTGATGGGGGTGGTTCGGTCTTCCCTCTCCACTGTGGTCCATTGGACAGTCTCCCTCTCCCGTATGCTCATCCATGCCACTACCACAGCCGCCGTGCTCGCAGGATGCTGGCGACACCGCTTCCTCGTGATCCTGCTCCTGCAGCTGAAGCACGCTGTTGTCGAAATGTCCGCCTTCGCTTCGGGTGGAGTCCACGCTCAAGGCCGTGTTCGCTGGGCTGATGCCTCCCAATGCAGACTCCTCATCCTGGCCGGGCGTCTGGAGAGGAACGGGCAGGTGTGTCGGCGGGGCGAGGTCTGTGATAATCTGAGGAGGTAAGTTCGGGGCCTGAGGAGGCTGAGGCTGGGAGTTGGGTGGGTTCGACTTCTTCATGGCATCCCCAACCACAGTCAGTTTGAGCTCCTCCTTCAGCTTCCCCACCAACAGACTGGGGCAGGAAGTCCACGATAGCACCTCTGGGGAGCTACCCATGGTGTCGTGCATGTGCATGGGCTGCCCAGTAAGGATGAGTGGGACACGTCCTAACGCACTGGTTTGTCTGAGTGCTGAAAATCACCTGCAGAATTGGAAGGTAGACAAAGGGAAAAAAAGAGATGGAGTTTGTTATAATCTATACTTCATAACAAAAACATAAAGCTAGGTCAAATCCATTTAGCTGGTTTCAGTGTAGTAACTTCTAATGAAATCAGAACCGCTGCCATAATGGGGGGCTATTACTACCCAATCCTCTCATTCTGTCTCATAGATCTGGGATTGAGAGAGATTACATTAACGGTCACTATTTTAAGCTATGGAGTGCAAGCACTGCAGGATGAAGGATCTCGAAGAGGTTTCAAATCAGTACATGAGAGACAAAATGACGTTGCATAGTAAACACAAATAAAGCGATTCTGGGAAACTTATGGGAAACAGTTGGACTAAACCAATCGCACACATGCACGGACAGGGGACCGAGGCATTTCTATTATCTCTGCGAAGCAGTAACAGTACAGAAGGGATTAAAGGTTGTGTTGTGTACTGGGACTGCTGAGAGCAAGACATCTGGCGCACATGCAGCCCATTTTCCCTGCTTAACCAGCAATGCAGGACACCGCAGACACGGGCAGCAGAACACATGCAGCTGTCGAATACAAGATTTCAGGTTTGTTCAGTTACAGCATCAACAGCAAAAAGATCACAACCACCTTTGTCTATTAAGAGTTAAAAATAAGACAGTGCTGGTACATAAACTCAATAGCATCACACAAATCCTCTACAACAAAATAACATTAATTCGTACTGTGAGACTGATATATCGTGATTAGTTCTGAATTTTAAACCAAAGCTGTCATTAAACATCCACAAACTACCAGTTTTTCCACAAATCTGCTCTTAATCCCAATTATGCGTCCTCAACACCAACAACATTGATGGATATCGATACAGATATAGCAGTTTTCAGTTAGGAAATGAGTTATATTTTCCAAGAAGTGTCTCTTAATACATCAGCATAAAGTCCAGAGAAATCCATCTTTTTTTCTCCAGTAAGTAGGCACATCCCGATAAACCAGTTATCAGAAAACACATCTCCACTGTGAATATTTTTCACATAAAAGACCCAAAAGAAAACAATTTGTACAGCTTGTAAAGTAAAACTAATCCTGAGCAGGAACAATAACCACTTGCTTTAAAAATAAAACTAGTGAAGGACACGCTCAGCAGCTTCTGTTGTCTTTCTCAGGTTTATTTATGACTGTGTGCTGCTGATGCTTACAAGGGAAAATTATTGTAAAATTGTAAAAATTGCTGTTGGTGCATCTCTAGTTGTCATATAAAAGTCTAAGTTTGGATGTCCCAGATAATTAAAAACTTCGAGATGTAATCTGAAAAAAAAAATGATTGCATCAATTCAATAAATAAATAAAACAGAGATATTACAGCTTTCAAAGTGCACTGATAAAAGTAAATCATTTTACATGATTACTTTTCTCAAAAAAAACTGTCACTACCATCCACAAAAACCTGAGACAAAAACATCGATATTTCAAAAGGAAAAACTGTCTGGCCTTCTTAACCTGTTCACCTGCAGCACGAGAGTAAATATGGATGAAAATAGATAATCTGGTTTGGCAAAATAATCTAAATCCAAGCTCCATCTACTGGTTTATATGTGCATGTGACAACAGCAAGTGCAACAAGAGAGAGCTATGAAGATGAAAGTTACAAATGGAGCTCAATTTTGTTATAGGCTTCACTTCTTTCTTCAACTTATTAAGACTTGATGTAAAATAAGAAGTACTGCAGGTCCCATACTTGGAAGGTTAAAGCTACGAGGACATAACCATTGAAATTTCAAGTGCAAGCTGAAGACAGACAGTTCAGGACACAAAAAGAGACAATGTGTACGATCACAAGCCACAGATCAAAGTCCTCGAGGAAGGAGACAGCGAGGCACCGCCTTGAGCTGGCTCTATGTTACGTGGAGGTTTTATGGAGAAGACACTCACACACTCCAATCAAAACACGTTTGGTCCTCAGAGAGCAGTGGAACGGAAGCACATTCTTCAACTTGGGTTGGGTCAAAGTACTGCTAAGCCCTAAACGCTCTCATGTAGATGGTGTATGCTAGCGTGTTGAAATGTATCAAGAGGTACATCAAAAATGGATTTTACACCCTAAAATGTGTTTCAGTTACTCATTTAGAAAAAGAAAGCGAGGGATGAAATAAAGGATCCTCACGCCGGACACAACCAGTGCATCCATGTCAACTTCTCCACACGGTGCACACAACGCATGTACTGTATCTGCGCGTGTCCACTGGGGGTAACCTGAGCGCTGTGAGAGCGCGGCGGCTGCCAGGAGCTCATCCATAATGCAGGCCTGTCTCTAAGCAGGCTGCTGAGAGTGCAGGGGAAGGAGAGAACGCTCTCTCAGGTATCCAATAAATCCGTCCCTCCCAAAGCAGAGACAAATGAGCTGTGTGAGTGGAGGCAGACGCTGTAATTCCATCTCAAACAATTCACAGACCCGGACTCCTGATACGGGCAACGCTGTGCGGATGCGGCCGCCAGACAGTAAAGATGCACATGGGGGCGCGACCACGCACAGACTGCAACTTCTGCGGCTGAATTAAAGCTAAAATGAGCAAACAAAGTCTGATGCCTTTAAGTCAGTTTCTTAAGAAGAAGAAGAAAATCTCTCTCCTTCTCTCATTAATCTCTAATGGCAGATCTCTATGCACATAGTCCCATGAATAATGTCGGTGCCTGATCAAGAGGGGGCAAGGGTTTCATTTACATAGTCATTTATTTACAGGACTTTCCGAAAGACATCGTGACTGGGTGCAAGGACACACCGACCATCCCTCTGACGAGAATAAAAAAGGTTTGCAGAAAACGAATATTGGTTCAGAGGAGGACAATGAACTTATTAAGCAGAATGAAGAATATGAAGAATGGACAGAGGTAGAAAGAGAGACAGAGAGGGAGATTTACCAAGAGTTGATCCTTTAATCCCACTACAGGGATCTAGAGACATGCTTGTACAAACACAGACCCTGTTCAGTCCATACACTTCCTTTCATTTTTATTATTTCATGTCAACTCATAATAACACAATATATTAAAGCATGCATATATAATATAATATATATATATATATATATATATATATATATATATATATATATATATATATATATATATGTAGAGAGAGAGGCTATAACACAAAAGTCTTTGGCACCCATAGTTTTGTTAATTTATCATTGCTTAAATGAGCATCCATATTTATTTTTTCCAATCTCTTTATTGGGATTAACTAGTCTAGAAGTAAACTGATTAATCAGTTGGTCGATTAACAGGCTTTTCTTTTTTTTTCTTTTAAATAATCAGCATCAGCCATCTAGATGATGTGTACAGAAAATAAAACCACACAGTATTCAGAACAAGATGCTTCTACAAGCAAAGGTCAGTATTAAGTGCGACCTCAGTCACAGATTTAACACTTTATAAAAGGCTGTCACATACAGATGTTTGTAATGTTTAATTAATTAGGATTCTATCATATTTAGCTTTAAGAGAGCCGGGTTCCTGTATTATCTGCTTGTGTGTGTGTGTGTCCATACACAGCAGCTGGTGGTAGAGGGGGATCAAGTTCAGATAACACACATGCTCACACACACACGCCCAGGGCGTGTCTGGCAAGATCCCATAATCCCACTACTCCCAGCGGTCCACTGGGGAAGCAAATTCTCTCTGCATCGCTCAGCAAAACCCCGGCGTGGCTGTTATAAGTTTATAAATGGCAGTGGATATTAATGTAGAAGCAGAGACACTCTTAACAGTAGCGGATGCACACATTGCATTTGCGCTGACACACAAGCGCAGCAGCAGCAGCAGCGTCATCTGTGTCTCCATTGCTCAGCTCCTCATTAAGAGGAGCCCTGCTGGGACCCACAGGGGGAACCTCCTTTCAGGTGGCAGCTGCGCCTGCGACAAAGAACCAATTTAGCCTCTATCCCACCTCATCATTCACACGTTACCATGTCAACACAGCATCCATCTTGACCTTATGCTAGCAGTCACACTTTATTTCATTCGGCGCTCGGGTCTGGAAAGGCCGACAGCCCGAAGGCCGCCGCTGAACCCACAAAGACCGTCACACGGGGAGAGCACAGGCGTGCCATATAAATAAAAACAGTGTAGCCAAAGTAGTATATCGTCTTTTGAGTTTTCTCTTTTTGCGTGCATTCTTTACCTAAAAATGAAGTCAAATCATAACCTTTTCAGACTCTATTCAGCATTTTTTATACAAGCCACAAACAACTCTGCCTTAGGCACACATGACTGCAGGAGAGTGGGCCAGATTATAAATCTTTCACCCATTTCTGAGAAGGAAGATCAATACCTGCACCAGAATGTTTCCCTCCTCTCTTTAAAACAAGAAAAGTGCCAAACAGATGGTGAGAGCAGCGCTGGGCTCCACGAGCGTGTGATAGTCGCCGTTTTTCTCAGTAACAGTAGAACAGCTGAACTCTGATATTTGTTCTTATTTCCCTGAGTCAGTGCAGACTATGGACCTCCACAGCCACCGTCAACCGTGCCAGTAAACATCTCAGCGTGTTTTGATTCTGTTTCATAAATGTTATGAAATGTAATCTGCAAACGTGACGTGGAAGGATTTCTTTGTTATTGTTGAAACTAGAGGACATTAAGCAACACAAACATCAAACAGAGCAATCTTTGCTGATGAAGCCGCGCAGACCTGATTTGATTGTCGCGATGTGGGTTGATGTCTAAATCAGCTTTAAGTCTCTATCTTGGCCGCGGGTTCTGCCAGAGGGGACGGGACAGAGTACTGTTGGTGGGTGAAAGTAATTATCTGCTGGTGTGGGGTTGAGCAGAAATCTGTCACAGAATTCAGGCATCTGCCATCTCGCACCTGACATTTTCCTTTAATCCTCCTCTCCTCATATTCTGATTCCCTCTGGTGATTCACCTTGGCTGACTTTAATACTTGGTGATGACTAGAAAAGAAAGCAGGTCACAGAGTAATAATCCTCACCTGCTTACCTGCCAGTGTGAGTTCTGACTGGTGTTGCTGGGCAAACAGGAGCGAGGTCAAAGCTGTGGTGGTATTCGCAGGGAAAATACCAGGTGGGTTAGCTTAGGATGGATTTTGTACAGGAGAGGATGAGAGCGGATGGCTCAGGTATGTTAATGAAACAGGGTATAAAACCATTTTAACAAACCTCGTAGAGGCAATTCAGTGTTTTGGGGGAATTTACAAAATGTCCAAACTCACATATAAATAGTGCCCCAAATAGCCTCGGCTGGTACCAGCCAGAATTGGAGAAAATAAATAAGTGAGAAAAAGAGTGTGTGCCACTCACACACACGTCACACACTCTCCCCTCCAGCTTCACTCCCCAGCCTCTAGGCGAGGCTGCAGCCAGCGATGCAATCAGGACACACAGTCTAAAAATCTCCTCTAAAAAAAGCCCACAAAACTTCAAATTCAGCATTTACGAATGCAGCAGACTCTTTGCTCTCAGTCACGCCAAACAGTAGATCTTTACAGAGCTCCATTTATGAACTAAATCCACCCCGACAGATTCAATAAAGACAGAAAAGGATGGTGCGGCCAAGGAGACGGAGGAAGAAAAGCAGATTAGGGAGACACAAAACCAAATGCAGGACGGTGACTGAGGACGACGGGCAAGAGAAAAAGTGAAAGCAGAGAAATGTGAATGAGTAGCAAGATGCAGAAAGAGAAACTGCCATTTTAGAGCCACTGTTGACGGCTGGCGGCACGATACTGTACTGACAACTCTCCAGTGGGGGAAAAAAAAAAAAAAAGACTCCCAAAGCGACAACAAAGGACACAAGAGGCGCCGGCTCCATGTGAACTGGGCCCCGTCTGCCCCGCACGACCAGGAGACAGCAGCAGACTCGCACGCAGACAAACACACACGCACAAACGCTGTGCACCAGAGCAGCTGCTGCCACAACAATTCCCCTTGTGCTCTTTTAATAGGAGCGGCCTGCCTGACCCGCCAACAACAAGGAGAGACAGACAAACATGCATATTGCTAGAGACTGGCTGTGACTGACACCATTTAAAAAAAAAAAAAAAAAAAAAGGCTGGAATATGAAAGTGCATCATTCTAAAGAGCAAGAAATTAATAAAACAAAATAAGTGGGGCATGTGAGTCTAACGGGGGCAAGTGGGTGTTGGGCTGCATGTTCTTTCTCCTGCCCAAAGACAGACTCTTGCACAGCAGAGAGCCAGGAAATCAATACACATTAGTGTTACTGTTAGCTCCTGGCTTCATACCATCCCTGCTCGCTCTCAAATAAAACTCAACACGCATGTAAATCTAAAAAGTACATCCAGCCCAGTAGTTAAAGTTAGACAATGTGGAGGCAAAGTCCCCACAGACATGAACATGCTGCAGTTCGCTCTTTGGAAAATAAAAGAAAGACGGATGGATGGATGGATGGATGGATGGATGGATGCCTCTTCTGCTCCACCCCCCCTTCCTCTCCTCTAAAACCCGACTGCTGGATATTCATCCTGTGCAGTTATATAAACATGCTTAGTAGCAGCGGACAGAGGTAGGCCTGCTCCTGATCTCTCCTGATACCGAGTAAATTAAGAGATAGACGAAGATGCAAACAGGTTTGGAGGTAGAAAAGTCAAAAATCCAAAAAAAGTTATTTTTGGTTAAAAAAAAAAAAAGAGAGAGAGAGACATGCAAAGTCAGTGAGGTTTGTGCATATGCACACAGAGAGCTGCCTGTGGCTGTACACGAAACACGTGTGTCCCAGAAAAGCCTGTCATCTCTGACTGTGTTTGATTCATTTAGTTAAAAAAAAAAAAAAAAAAGAGGAAAAAAGGAAAAAGAAGTGGTGGAGGAGGTAGGGGTTGTGGTACCCTTTTCCAAATAATCACCTGTCCTTTAGAGGGCACAGAGAGGCACTGCATCAAAAAGCAGCATCAACGTCACTGCTGAGCCTAAAATAGCTCCAACGCGCACAGACGCACGACCGATCCACACACTCCTGCAGCACTGCTGCTGTAGACAACACGGACCCCGACACACATGCAAACAGTACAACTGTAGACACTAGAACATGTCTGCTTGCAGATGTGTGATGTGTAATAAAAGATAAACTGCACCTAAGTCATACCCACGAGCAGGAGGAGGAGGAGGGGTACCTCCACATCACGCTGATTTCAGTCAGATCAACGGCAAAGACACAGCATCAGCACATACTCACAGCGGACAGAGCTCAGATTCATGGTCCTCTCTCAGCTCTGAGGCAGGGATGGGAGGGGGGAAAAAAATAGGGGAAAAAAGCCTGCGAGGACGGCTGAACTGATGTTCAGGACGCGAGAAAAAAACAAGAAAGAAAGGCTGGGAGAGAGGGAGACAGACATTCCTCTAACTCCCGCAGCACCTGGGTTGTGAGTGGGTGGGCGGCGTGTATCATCGCCGGGTCGTTGAAGACCTGCTCACGTCACACTTTTCATGAATGGAGGTGTCTGACGCAGCGAGGACGCGGCTCAGAGAGCACAGGAGGAGGAGGGAGGAGGGGGCTTTGGGGGTGGAGCTCTTCCCGCAGACTTAGAGAGGGAGCGGGAGGGGAGCAAAGAGAGATGAAGAGGAAAGCAGGGGAGGGGAGATGGAGAAGAGGGGGGGAGTGGATTTCAAAGCAACACCAGCTGGGAAGAGCAGGTTAGGCTGCGACAGCGTCTCCGTAAGTAGGACAGACCGTTTTTGCACAAGAGAAAATCCCTTCGTACCAACTCAGTGATCGGTTCTGTCCGTGCCAATTGTGACACTCCACTGTGGGCCGGACCCTACTTTCATCCCAAATTTGGTGAAGTCTTTCAAACACCGTCTGCGCTACAAAACGTCTTGCTTTGTACTTGAGACAAAGTGCACAAAAGCAGTCAAAATGCCAATTAAAGCCAGTTATAACCATTCACAATCATTTCCACTGGTACAGAACATACCAAGCCATTTACAACGGGGCGTAACAGAGGAAAGTCCAAGATCCACTATTTAAAAACATCACAATAGCAGTAGAATTGCTAATTACACATTGGATAAACACTTTTTTTTTTTTTTTTTTTAAACTGCAAAATCGACAACAGTCATGGCTCCTACTCCACTGTACGCCATTTTTAGTCGATACTCCGCCTGTGTCCCATGCTTCGTTTGGCTGATCGTTTATACGCCTCTCTAAATGTTTCCAGAGGCATTTTCTTTTGGATCTGTTGGTTCTTTTCCTTGAAAATCAAAATCAAATCCAGAGGAACCAGGCTTGCTTTTGTATCAAAGAGGAAAAGAACCAGGATGGGTGGAAAGGCTAAAATAAGGCATCAACAGATTGTTTTCCTTGTCAGGATGGTGGGTGAGGGCATAAACATCGTTAAAAAGCAATTACGCAAAGTAAATATTGTACTTGGCGCCATTATGGTTTTAATTATGATAAATACGGATAACCCCAAAAAATCTGATTGCTGCTGTTTTCTCCTCCGCTGTCATCCAAGACAATATACCGCATGTGGTGACTTGTTGTAGTCACAGTATTGGTAAATAATTCATTAACAACACTGAAGACATGATTAACAACACATGAATTATGCACGGATGGTATCTTAATAAAAAGAAGATTCAAACCAGCAGGTGAAATCTGATTAAGTTAGAGACTGTGGCCACTGTTTCACCTGAGCTTTCTAACAGTTTAACAGATTTCTGATGCTTCCTGCATCAAATCAGAGCCAAGCACTTTAACATAATGTAAACATTATATAGAAATTTAAAAAACACATTTATTTAACACCTTTTTCATGATTTCCTTTTTGAATTATAACCTAAAATTCCTGTGCTTCTTCTAGGTTAAATCCGTAAAGGTCAGATTTATACAAGTTCTTCAACAATTAATCAATAAACTTTAGCGCAAAAAAGGCAATCTTGTGTCAAAGTAAGTTGAAAAAAATCCATCATTTAAAGCATTTCAATAACATTTGTTGTTTTTGTTTTGTCTTCAAATTATGTTGATTATACTTATGTGTTAAAATTATGTACATATGACTCCATGAGCCAAAGCTATCTCTGGAGAAATAGGAAGTAAAGAAAATGTGTTAAATTATCATTAATTGTAACCTGAAGTAAACAGATAAAATAAGCAACAGATTTAGTCTCGGTTGCTACTCAAATTTCAAATAAAACCATTTGACAGCAATCAATAACAAGTACCTTTAATACAATTCTTTCATGACTGAAAGGCAACAGCCAAATAAAAAAAAATTTAAAAATCCAAAAGGGCAGACCCAAAATGTCAGAGGAATTGTTCTTTCCTCTCTCCAAAAGGTCGTCCAGTATCCCTGAAGATCTCCGACCGTCTCCTCTCAGCGTTTCACTGAAGTGTCACAGCTTTATTCAGCCATTCTTCTGGCCAGCGGGCGCTCCACATTTGTGTGCACGTTTTTATGAGGGTGTAGGTGTGTTTGTGGCTCGTACTGACCTGTCGGGGGATTTCTGACCATCTCAGAGGTCTGCACAGTGGGAGGTGCTCTCTGGTTCGACTCGATCTTTTCTCTCACCTGCATACGGGCACAAAAGCAAGTAAAAAGAAGTGTTATAAGTGAGTGACATGAAGACTGGCGGGGACTGTCACTAGCAAGGTTTTCCAAATTTAAAAACTTGAAGAGCCAGCAGATAATGAAGACAGATGAGCAAATAGGGACCACCTGAGACAAAGAGATTGAACCGACTACAGCTAGAGGGGAGGAGGGGGGTAAGTCAAAGAGGACTGATCCAGAGGGAGGCCCGTGGGTGAGGGGAAGAGCTCCGGGAGCAGATGCTTCCCCCAGTGCTCTTGTTTCAGCTCAAACCCCTGGGGAAGGCAGTAACGGGGCGCGGCAGCAGGAATGTAATGATGCACGCAGGGGGTTGGGATTTTGGAGCAGCATTGTCCGGTCTCTGTCCTCGAGCCACACTTCAGCAGGAGCCCCTGCCAGAGCAGAAGGACTCGTATCCTGGGGTGAGGTGGAGGCAGAGGCGCCGATAAATGCCATGAAATGACAGTCAAATGAGTCACAATGCAAAAGGCTGTGGACACCAGCTTTTCTAAGACTGACATTAGGGGGATAGTGAGTGGAGTACGTTGGCCGCTGCTGGATTCCCTACAAATACACCTCCCGGATCCATAGCTGAAGCACTCCTTTGGTTAAGATTAAGAGAAAACTGGTGGTAGATGCTGAACTGTTACTCTTGCCGTGCTACGTAAAAAAAAGCAAGGGGATTCCCAAAACTAGAGCTCTAGTTAAATATTGACAGGGAGAGAAGCGGGAATTCAATATCCCAAGGAAAGTGGAATTCTAATACCTGATCTGTTTGCTCAGCGGGAATGTTGAGCCCGGCTCTAAAGCTGAAATTCCAAAGTTCAGCTGGTCATAAGCCTCTGCGCTCATGTGGAAATCACACCAAGCCACAGTGAAAAGTGTCAAACAGGCCACAATCAAGTTTTCCCAATACACAGATGAGATCATTTTAAAAATAAATCTTCTGAAGTCACGACAGACAATTCAGTCCAGATGATATCAGACTCTGCTTTTGTGAACCTCTGACAACAAACAAAGTGGACAAACATTTTGAAAGTTTCTGCTTATGAAAACCACAGAAATCGAAAGCTGATAAGTTACAAGCTTTTAAAACCACAGAAAGGTGAGGTGAATGACAGTGATAATCTTGTTATAATGCAAAGTTCTTGTGGAAAACCACGAGTCCTGGCATTTATGCTACTCTGACTCATAACACCCACCTAAACGTTGTTGTGGGCCAAGTGCATCTCCTCACAGCAACAGCACAATCTGATGGCAGCAACACACTTAAATGATAGAAGAAGACAACGCTGTCCTCCGAACGCTGACTTAATCTGAAGTCACTGTTGTATTAGTGAATGAAGGAACTTTATGAAAACTATAAAAAGCACTAAATAAGAACAGGTTATCTGGATGTTGTAAATGATGAATGTATGAGCATATTTCAAATAATCAAATACTATTCTATGTCAAACAACACGTTACATTAAAAAAAAAAAAGCTGGAACTTAACAGTGTGTGAGTGATCAAAAAGAGTATTCCCGACCTTTAAATCAAAAGTTGAGAGTTGTTTTCTCATTGAATCTTTTTGATACATCTTTCTTTGTCTAACAGCATTGAGAACATTAGCACAAACCTTTTAATTCTTGATTTTACTCAATGAGTGGAGAGCAGAGCTGCTGAAATTTTCTTTAATCAACTTTGACTGCAGCTTCCTGAACTTGTGCAGTACGTTGACTGAAAAGGTTTATCACTTGAAACATACTGAGAAAAAAAAAAAAAAGGACCTTTCCTAACTCTTGTCTGCTGAGCCAGTCATCTATAGCGCCATTCGATTCATCCATCCATCATCTAAACCCACTTCTTCCTGTTTGGGATCATGGAGGTCTACTGGAGCTTTTCCCAGCGGCCTTATGGGAGTATCTGTTCCTATGACGACAATAAAGTCAGCTCTTAGACATTTTAAAAAAATGTTTTGAGCTGCTGAAATTGGGAATGTTTTATTTACTGATCTGCATTTCACTCAAATAATTCATCTGCAACAAAATATAGCTTGTCTCTGAGCTAGTTTAATCTTCAATCCAACACATTTATTATTTTAATAATACTATTAATTACTCCACTAGTCTTTCATACTATAAGCCTTCTCTAGGACCCCCTCCCCAAGTGGATCATGTATGCAGCCATAATATAATAAACTGACCCAATATGGTTTATTGTTCAGTTTTCACAGTTAGACTAGTCACTTGGTCAAACAAGACCAAAAGCGAAAAAATTGAAAGAGTCTGACCTCGGTCTTTGATTTCATCTCTTCATCTCATTCCAGCGATGGCCAAAGCTTCCTGCTCTGCATCCATCTGTGGCGCTGACACGCTGAACAGCCAGTCTGCGTTTCATGTGCCCTAACTTCACATCCCAGTGTAACAGAGCTGTAAACCACACTGGCTCTGCTCCGTTATACACACTCATTACTATTTCACCAGCAGCGGAACAGCAGCATTGACAGCTCCCGTGTCCCCCGCATGAATAAGAGACAAAGCAGCGTTGCACACACACGAGCTTACAGTGGTTTACCTTTCCAATCTGCCAGCACAGGCGGGGGCCAGGTACACACAAGGGGCCTCAAACGCACGCACGTCTACGATTACTGACAAATAAACAAAAACTACCACTGAAGGAAGGTAAATCCGTAAATATTCTGATACACGGGTAGCAAAGTGGTAAAATTAACAAGATCTATCAAGTTTATAACACAGGGAAGAAATCACAATACATCCCTCAAATAATGAAAATCCAAAATAGAATATTTTCCCTTCAAACATAGGTGAAAGGCAAAAAAAAAAAAAAAGGCTATAACTTAAGTGTCCACATTTAGAGTTTGAAACAGATGGAAACCGACTTGCCAACTCTGTGCAAGACAGAGATCCTGAACCAGCAACCTCCAAGACAGTCAACATAATAAACATTTAATTAGTGCGCAAAGCAATTAAACTGTCAACGAAGGCCTTCCTCAGACTCCATGATTGATTCAAAGTTTGTTGTTTGCACGGCAGCAGTCTGTCTCCGTCTGCTGAGACAAAAGAAAATAAAACAAGCGTGCTACTTCATGTGGTGCATGACTATCACTATTTATGCGTTTAGTGAAGTAAAGATACAGAGGATTGTTTTGTGGAAAAAGTGCCTGTTACAGCCACATTTAAAACTAAAAAAGTCTGAAACGTATTAACAGTCCTTATCGGCTGATAAACAGAAAATTAAATATATTTTTAAAAATCCCTACCCAGTTTTTTCTTTTACATTTCCTGTTCAGATAAAAAGCTTAATTTAGGTTTCACATACGTCAGCAGCTTTTGAACGTCAATCATCCATGAAATTAACTCTAAACCATGTTTACCTTCTAACTAGCCCTCTTTTCTCGACTACCAGTCTCATTTATCTCATTGTACAAACATAATTATATAGTTTGTGTTTAGGACTGTTTTAACTCCCCCCTTTTTTTCCCCTACCAACTGCACATCTGTAAATCTTACGGATTTAGTTCAACACAGTTTTGACTGAGGATGCTGAATGATTGTAACGGGAAAAGACCTGCTCTAACTGTTGACTTTGTGGACAAACCTGTCGAGCTGGATGACAGAAGTCATGCCGGCCCGGTTGATTGGTTGGTCTTACGTAGGCAGGCGCTGACTAGCGAGTCCTGCTCACAACAGCTGCTGATGTTAAAAGACAGATAATACTTGTGAGATTACCGTGCTGAGCCCACCAACAGCCCATACCCTGACCAATCTGTGCCTAGAGGAAATTACATAATCGTGACTGTTCCACACCACTGGAGGATTCTGCCCACATGGTGATGACAACCCATCCACAGTATCCCGATTTCCTCTTTATGGAGAGTTCAGAGTGGGCTGCAGGAGAACACAGAGGAGGAGCAGCAGGCAAAAAGCCTGGTTTTTACCATCTTTCCCTCTCAACTGCATGCACCTGGTAATCCCAAGCATGATTTAGCAGATTGCGTGCAGAGATATAAAGCTGAACACACCAACCACTCTGAGATAATGCTAAATGTTTTGAAGGCTCTCCAGCTTTCTTTATTCTAATTAATACACAAGATAATTATAGAGGTAGGAGGAAGTGAACACGGCCAGGGATGCTGTGGTTTTTAAAACTGTTTACCTCCTACTTCCACATTCACAGAAAATGGATGGATGGAAACATGTGGAGGTGGAGTGAGAATGTAATTGTGCAGCTGGGGGTGCATGGTGCTGATAGTGAGGGGTGAAAGGTTATAGATGAAATGGGGTCAGAGCTGTATGAAAGCAAGAGGAGGCTACAGTGTGTCATCACAACGCCGAGTGTGTTTACATGTGAACCAGCGTCCTGCAGATGTGGACATTTTATTCTGCTTTTAGGAACCCAGATGAACCCTTACATCAGTTTTGAGTCATCTTCTCCCCATGCAGACATTGATTTTTTTTTTTTTCCTCAAAGACATACAACTTAGGTTATTTGGTGATTTAACCAGACAGGACTGGATTGTCTCATCTTCCCTGGGATGGATAGGTGACGTGTCTCAGATACCCTCAAACGCCTTTGCCACCTAAAATGAGAACACGAGAAATGGTAGGGTGGGTTTTGAGAGATGTGGTTCTCCCTCCTGCAGAACTCTGGTAGAAATTAGGGTACTGTTATATGCTAAAAGCTTAATTCCTGTTCCTTATAAAGCTAATCCATGTTTCTAATCTCTCCCTGCTGGTAATGAAAAGATCACAGAGGCTGAGACGGTGAGACATTAGACACAAGTGTAAACATATGATCAGAAACACGGTGGGTTTATACACTTGGGTGCAGCTTGACAATTAAGAAACTGGATTTAAGAATTGCTATCAGCGTGAAAAGCGATGTTTGTGTTGTTGTTATTTTTTAAGTCAAGCTGTGTAGACTGTAATAGGTCAATGCAATTCTCTATATGGTCTTCACATTTCCCAGTTTGTTCAATCAACAGTTCAAAGCCCAAAGAAATTCACCACAAAAAGTTATCTGACAGAAAATCCTCAAACTTAAGAAGAAAAGTGCAGAAATGGAATAATTTTACTTCAAGAATAACTTAAATACCTGAATGACTATCAGTGCTGGTGCTGTTTACCGTTACCACAATCAACTGCAGTTTTCTGAAATTCAAATATCAATTATTATCTGCTTCTAATGCAGTTTAACTTTTTTTTTTAAAGACAGGCCAGCATTTTCTGACAATTGTGATACTTATAGTCCCTGCTTCATTTGGTAACTATTAATGTCCGATACATAAACTCATATAATTACCATGATTCTTGAACAGCTGTTCCTTTATTTTTATTCATGCTCTATTGAAAAGATGCACACATCAGAGGTCAGAGGTACTGGCACACACGCAGCCTGTATGACTTGCGTTCTGGTCCTTGCTCCTCCACTCGTGTGTGTTAATATGCTCCCCATGTGGCGCTGCAGGCTGTGGTAATTATAGAAGCACCGCCAGTACAAATAACATAAGAGAGATGTACGTTTAGAACTGCTCGCTGCTGCGTGGTTACATGCCATGTAAAAATAACACTTTTTTTTTTTTGTAAAAGGCTTTTATATTTGGACTTTATGAGCTAAATCCAGCACAATATGAGCAGCAAAGCTGAGGAGCTCTCGGGGTTCAACAATGCTAAGTTAATCTAACCCCCTCAAAGTTGCAACTGTAATACCCCTGCCCAAATACAAAAGGGATGCAGAGCTTAACCCACTTCTTAGCAAAATCCCAGTCCTCAAGTAGGCTGACCAGCGAGTCTCTTGCGAGTGTGTCTAATGCACTACTTGATGAACTATAACTCGGTCTGCAGGAAAGCCTGCTGCTCACATGAGTCCAGGAGATGTATAGCAATTGTTTTCTTAGTAATGACAGGCTGCTGTTATTGGCATTTACAAGTCTGATATAGATACAAGGCGTCCTAAGCGGGCTCTCGGTGCGAGAATCTGGCCGAGGACGGGGATGGAGGCCGGGCCTGTGGAGCTCAGACAGCGTTGTTACTGAAATGTCAGTCAGCATGATGAAAAGAAAAGAAAAAGAGGACCTGAGGGAGAGAGAGGCGGGAAAAAAAGAGAGGGGCAGGACAGAGACATCCACTGTCACATCCCTCCTTCAGCCCAGCATTTGTTGTTTGCTCGTTTCCACTCATCTGCTTTTCAAAAGCTGCCCTGCATTCACTGTGAGCAATCAGCACATAAAAACAGCCTTCACAAAAGGTTTGACAGTTGTGAGGCATCTGTCCACTAAACAAACCCGAACAAAGACGGAAATATCATTCTGCTTTCAAAACTATTAGGACTTTGGACACTGAACATATAAGACATTGATTGATAAACACAGAAAGACCTACAAGCCAAATGAGTGAAGAGCTGCTACTTTTCTACATTTAAACAGTTATATACTGTATAGTTTTTAAAAAATCATAACTTTCCTATGTCTAAAGTAAATTAGTTGATTTGACCAACCTCCTGTGCGAAGAGTGTTAAATCAATATTTAATAACTGAGAGAAAAAGATTTGCAAAAAATGAAAAAGCACCAAATGTGCAGCAACTCTAATGGGCTGATTATGCTTGACGCGTCAGTCGCTGCACCTCTTTACTCTGATGTCAACTTATCAGATGTATTTGTAAGCATTTTTGAAAATATTTTAGTTACATTTGCAATTATACATTATTGGGTTTTGATGGGGTGCTCAGCTTCGTGCAGGGACAAATCAGCTCACACACTCATCTGCTTTCAAAAATTGTACTACACTTGCCAAAACAACGACAAAGTGGTCAGCATGCAAGGTATTGTGACCTCGATTTTGGTATAACGCTGTGCACAAGGCTGAATGGCGACCATATATTTAAGTTTAAAGGTCAGATTATACTCAGCTGGAACTCCTCTTCAACTTCGAGCCCTATTTTTATTTAATTAAAAGCAATCTTTGTGTCTCTGACTGGATCTATGCCTATTCAATGGCTTCTGACAACAGTTTCTTCTGCATCCTGACCAAGCAAACACATCATCATATAAAGGCTCAGAATCAGCAGCTGGACACAAGATTAAAAGCAGAAACTTCCTTACATTTGTACTATTTGCTTTGACCAATCACTTTTAAGCAGGATGTGGTCACATGCATGTGTATGGTGTGATCACATGCATGTGTGTTGAGCAGAAGATGTGGACTGCTCTCGCAGCGATACAACCTCAAACCCATCAGCTGTTGTCTCATAATGATGTGGCTTTTTTAACATATGTGTAGCCGAACAAACACATACAGCTAAGAACAGGAGGTCTTAGTCTAGAGATCCATTATCTGGACATCCGCTGCGTTCGCCAGAAGCCTTGAAATCTTAGTTACTGCTCCTCAGAGGCATGATCATTAGACTACAGTGGATGGGTTCCCAGAATAACCCCGGCTTCAATACGAGCATCACGGAAATGGAGATGTTCGTCAAACAGTCTGTAGATGTCTGCTCAGTCTTGAGAGGAAGTCTAATGAGCATAAAAGTAAGAACACCTATGGTGAAATAAAGTAAGGGGAACAAACATGAACATGTATACGTCACCCCTTCTCACATTTGGTTTAAACAACCAAAACTGAACATTTCAGAATATGAACTACATCACTGAGGATCCTGATAGGAACCTGCGACATTATTAATACCCACAACAGGCCAGGCGAATATCCAGGACTGGGATTAGAGAGGTCAGACCAGCTGCAAGGCTACACTGCTGCTGTTGCTACACATGTCAATTACATTAATACAGCTTCCTGTCTGGATGCCAGCATCAGGACCATCCTAGGCCTCTGCTGCAGCTCAGGATCCAGCAGCCCAGTTGTGCAGATGTGCTTGAAACAAACAGCACACTGCAATCGAAAAGTACCACCATAATGACCGACTTATTCAAGAAGACGGGATTTGGGGGTTTAACTACTTAAAGGGCATGACTGACGCGGGCCTGCATTCTTCTTCTTGAGAATAAAGAGCCTGCCTCTGTATTAGTCTGATTTTCAAAATTTCCCATACAAAAACCCCCCCTTTAATTCCAAATGTTCATGCTTATACACTAATAATATAAGCCAACAGGCACAAAAAAGATGTCTTAGACAAACTAAAATTTAAAGACCAACTGGAGAAAGTTTAAACAGAAGCAAAATAGTACATATGTTGTTATCTATTTGATGTTGTGGACTAATATTCATTTGCCCCCACATGGGTATTTCCAGCACTGGGAAATAGTACTTTCCCATAGAAAATGAGTATGCGGTGTTTATCATTATAAAGGAATGCGATTTTAATTGCAAAAATGCAGCAAAGATGTTAAAATTGCAATCAAATATAGTTATTACCAGTTTAAGTGTGCTCATGGGATAAATATGCCGAATTAAGGCTGAAAGAACTCAGAGTGACCTCATGTAATAGCCAATAATTAATAGTATTAATAATATGACAACTTTGGAATCAACTGTAACCACTTGATATGTAACTTCATCAGAAGACACACAAAAAGCTTAAAAAAATGTGTAGAAATGGCACAGAGGTAGTACCTGAGGACATCAAACATTTTTGATTAATGCATTTTTAAAGTATCAAACAAAAAATATGCAACTACAAGTCCAACAATCTTCAACTCAACATTCAATTCAAGAGCCACAACAGCTAAACTTACAGTAAAAGCTGTTGCAGATTCATTTTTCTCCAAATTATGAATCTATAAAGCAATATATACAATGTGCCCAGTCTCATTCTTTAAACAATAATTAAATTCTTTTTACATTATATTACATTTGCATGTAAGATGGGGAAAAAACACTTTTCTCTGTTTGTAATGTCTCAGAAAATTGAATTCACTTCATTTTATTTACGTAGCGCATATTCAAAACAAGTCATTTCAAGGGCTTTATACAGAAAACAAATTCAATACAGTCTAATCCAGTTTAAACCAATTTATACCAATTCTGTTTCAAGTCACTGTAATTCAGTTATTTTCCCCTAGTAGAGTACAGACTCGAATTCACATGATGTCGATTGATGAAAACAGTTTAGTTAAAGAAACCAATATATTGCACAAAAGTGACGATTTGATGCAATCTTCTATCCATAGAAAGCACGAGGTGGTTGGTGGTAGAGTTTGAGCTGAATCTCAATGCTGCCACGGCGCAAAAGCAAAGTATAATTCCTCCACACGTTCAGCTGCTACTGTTTTGTTTGAACCTGGCGTACGCCGTCTGCAACATACAGAACACCTAAGAAGTGAAGCCATCAGCCGAGCATTACCGGTGGACTGCACTTGACTGACGGCCGCTGAGTGTGACCTGTGACTGCACCACATTCGGGCGGCAGCTACATGATAGATGCAAAGTCATTCTCCACACACGTGGACACTTGCTGGGAACTCAGCACAATGAAGGAGGAACACAACACTGCTGTGGTGACAGCACACAGCATCCCCTGCTCACGCGTACAAGGCTTTCCACTGCACACTCATCGTCTGCATACGTCAGCAGAGATCAGAGGCAGTCGAATCCTGTGGCTGTTGTGACATGAAGTCCTCATGAAAGACGGACGAATGTTTGTGTGAGATCTGTGTCATATGGGCTCCGCGTGCTGCTCACAGAGAGCACGCAGGCTGAGATGTTTCTAGAAACTGATCTGACAGTAGGCAATCATGCATGGTCAGTTTATTTACTGAATCTAACTAAAGCTCATGCAATTTAACACCAGAGATCTGAAAACACCCCAACGTTCCGACGTGCAACCTTTTCTACTAGTACTTTTCAGTTCTGAGATCATTCTGGGTCTCAGAACATTATCTGGAAGCTAAATGCAGATTTTAAACTCAGCCTGCTAAAATTAAAAAAATTTTGCAATTTTTCCTTAACATTAATAAACTGAGACTTAAACATTATGCACACATGAGGTCCTGGGCTGTTTAAAACACACTGTACCACTGGTAAAAAGGAGGTTTCTGCACTTCAAATCCATATTAAAAGGTTGCATATTATAAAAATATGCCTACATTTCAAACATTACAAACAAACAGCTGACTGAAAGCCTGTTGTGGGCTCCACAAAACTCTGTCACGTCAGAGGAATAACATAAATAATTACTTGGTTTTTATTCACTGAATTTAGTTACATATTTTTCAGGAGTTTGTTAAAGATTAAAATATTTTGAACAAGTTTTCACTTTCACCCCAGTGGCACTACAATTTTGATTTCCAACAAAATCTAACCACTATAAACGTCTCTGTTTGATTTAATGCAACATAGTTGAGTAAAAGTGGGTATACTTGGTGTGTAAATCACGTAATAACGATACTAAACAAAAAGGAACCAGAAAACAAAATAAAAACCAACCTGTCCCTGCAAGGAACTTAACTTTTAAGCCACGTAGTCAAATATATTTAACAAAAGTACAATCAAAGACCACAAAAACAAACATTTCTTCACTAGTCACTATAATTTCACCTCCTCTCCTGCAAGAGTTCCAAGCAACCTATAATTTCCTTCTTCTCCTGGTTAAAACACACAACTAAAGAGTCTCTCTGTAACTCCAACAGTCCAGGATTCAGCATGATTGTTCACTTGGTTACATAATGAAGCCGAATAAGAACCTTAACCTTTAAATACTTACGCACTCAGGACTTGTTTTACTGTATAGATGTTAGACTCATACTGTTTAAAACGACAAGTGCAATATCATGTAGAAATATATTTAAAAGTGATGTGGATTTATGACACAAAGTCCATTCATCAGGACAATCTAAACATTTGGAGTGACAGTTCAGGGTCGTCGTGTTAAAACCAGTAAACTACAGCTCGTTGACAGCTGCCTCAGTCAGCACATTTGGCTTCATAAAAACCAACCATTCGGTTAGTCTACACGTTGTTCACTCGTCAATGTTTATATTTCTCGTTAAGGCTGAGCGCTTTCGATAGATATCACATAAGACAGAGCTTTATTACCGTTTAGGGTCCTGAATCCCGCAGAGATGTCCGACTGCGGCTGACTCTCGATCCTCTATTTACTAGGATGGTACGCTCTGCGTCATGCGTCACTTCCGGACTTTGTCCACCTGTGACAATCTAACAAAGATCGTCTATTGAAACAAGACTTTGGTATCATACATGAATTACTGTATTTCACGAAATATAGTTTCAATACTTATTCAACACGTAATAATATATTTTTTATCCGAAGTTACCAGTTATAAAAATAACTTTAAGTGTCTTTTGACTTTCATGGTATTGAATACCCCCTCAAAGATTATTACTAGTTGAATTTTGAACAACTTTTACCTAAAAACAATTTTTTCCCCACATTTAGTGAAACCCTTATCATTAAAATGTAATGCAGAGTCAACCGCCAGAAAATACCAAATTCAGGTACCTAAACGGGAAAAAGACGTTGACGCTGGGACGATGATTGAAATACCATGAACTAAAAGTGGAATGAAATATCTTCGTTTTTTCAAAGCTTTGTGAGTGTTGCTAAAAATAGCTGCCGATACCTACGGGACGCAAACAATAATAACAGAGATCCGAACAAAAGTGGGATTTTGCTGATAAGCGGTGTTTGTTCGGTTTAATTTGTGCACTAAAGCGTATTAATAAAGCTCCAATAAGAATTTTACACTCACTTGATAATGTGACATTCTCAGTCAACCGCTGCCCTACACATGTTGTTATGCCTTCATACACTGAAATTATGATTTATTTATAATCTAATACCTGTCAATACTCAGTTTTGTCATTATTAATATGATTGTTATTATTATTGTTATGGGGGAATGAGACGGTTGTGAAACCGATACTCGGCATCTCCACCTGGACCAATCAGAGCTGATCAGCTGACGCTGCTCCGAAACTGTGCACCAGCTGCAGGATTGGCAGGAGGTGAAATCCACTCTATTGAGATAAAGTTTGTTTGAGTTCAGTGCATAACTCTAACATTTATATTACACAGCAGAAGCAGCCAGGACAAATGAGCAAGAGCTTGTTTAATAAGTATTCTATTAATAGCCCTCCTGTAGGTGGAGGTTAACTGCAGCAGCACCTTGATACAAACAAATACCAAGCAGGAAAATGTTTTGCTGAAAAAACTTTATTTTTTAAGTCAGGGTTCAGCAAAGTAAAATGCTTTAATAAAAAATAAATTACAAAAATAAAACAATTTATAAAGGTCAGCTCTGTTAGCAGCAAAATATAACACAATATCGATGCACCATAATCACTTCATGAGCAGGTGTATTAAGTAAGTCACATATTGTGGTATTATGAAATATTGTATTATTATGAGGCTGTTATTACATAAGTAATGCTTTGTAAACAGATCTCCACAAAGCTTTGGATATTTAATATAAGGCAATGATTAACATTTCTTTATTTTGTTTTTATTTTCTATAAAAAGGTTAATGAATTATTACAGTAATGTGTTAGACAACTGTAATGAAGGGAAATAACATGCTTTCTTTCTTTATAGGAGTAAGTGAAGTGCCCTCAGTGTATATATGTCTGGAGTAACACAGTGTATTGGTATACTATCACAGTTCACATTTGCAGTTGACATTTGTATCTTTGACTTTTCTGCACAAGTCCTTTCAAAGGAAAACATTACATATAGAAGAACCTTAATGAACAGCCACACAGACAGTGCCATGTTTCCAGTTACAAAGGTGCAGCTCAAGACTTCCTGTTGTGGAGCGCTGCAACCTGTCTCAATGAGTCTCTTTGATACGAGTCGAGTTGGGCTTTGCTCTTCACCTCCTGCCACACAAGAGAGCCGTTGCTTCTCACCACCTGAGATGAGGAGATAATCCCAGCACATAAAAGCAGGGGACAACAAGTCAGTTAGCACTCAAAGTCCTGAAATACTGGATGTTGTGCATATTTATCAATAAGAAAGTAATATTTCCCACCATGTCGTTGATGTGCACCATCACTTTGCTTTTTTGTTCCAAGTGAATGTTTATGACAGTGGATTCTACCCAGGCGTCATCTGTATTCCTACAGTCATCCACATAACCCCCAAACACCTAAAACACGGGAACACAACAGCTGCAAGCTGAAAACAACCAGTGCATTTTTTTTAATAAAGTCAAGAAAAATTTTAATTAAATTAATGTTTTTGTCTCATTAATTTTGCATCCTCAACAGCAGTCAAACTAAATGAGGGATAGTAGATTACAAGTTTGACCCTGAGTTTCTCATAAAATTCTTATTAAAGGAAAGCACAAGGATAAATAAAACCTTTGATAACTCTCTTTACACCATGTAAATAATAAATGTAATTGTTAGATGAGGCAGTGTAATATAACAATTAAAAAACGTGTGAGTACTGCAAACAGTTTATGTAGAAATACCACTGCTGACCACATGGGGGAAGCAAATCACAATAAAATTATGTTTAAGATCCTGGGATGAAACGCAGTGAAGGGCACCTCTAGTGGGACAAAGTGGTATTACAAGACTTGCCAGCCTGTCCTCACCCACTACTACAGTGTTGTCAGTGGCTCTTTGTCAACTCAGATCTATATCCCACCTTGGGGGGACTCAAGTACTGAGACCACCTAATTGAACAATAATTTTTCAAAGATTGTCTAAATTTCACTTTAACTGAAACTCTGTTTGATCTTTGCTGCTACATGTAATAATGCTGTGAGGTGTATGTAAGAGATCAACACATTCGGACATTTTTTAAAATCTCACACTTTGACATCTAGAATCCTCTTTTCTTCTTTTTGCATGTGGTTTCAAAGCTATCATGTAGAGGGAAAAGGCAAACTAAAAATATTGCACAGACCTTTGTTCCTTCTGGCACTTTTGCTTTTATTGCTTCATAAACCTTCTCTCCTAGTGTTGTCTTAAGAGTCTCTGGCAGCTGATCAGCAGAGTCAACGGGACCCTGAAGTTTAAAAATCACAAAAGAATAAAGCATTTATTTAAAGATCAAACCAGTTAAAAACTAAACTAAGTAACCAAATTCACACACCCCAGGTAGAGTTAAGATTCCTTGACTCTTATCTCGAACTGCCAGGTACTTTAGAACAGATCGGTCACCGTCTTGCCACCTGAAAATCAGTTATTGAAGTCTTACATCATTCCAAGATACAGCCTTTTGAAATTAAAGACATAAGACAGCCAACCATGTAAGAACAAGGTCCAGGCTCAAGTTTGGACCCAGGTGTTTGAGTGCTCCTCGTCCCCTGATGCCCGTCCTTCCTCCAGGATTTCTAGTGATGAGAAGATCCATGTAGGATACCTAAAAATAACTAAAATTTTGCTGGACACATTATTTATAGCGAGTGTTCCTTTTCTTACATCATACCTGTAACGATGTAAAAGTTCTGGTTCTGATCTATAAAGAGAAAAAAGTAAATGAAGAAATTAACAGATTAGAACAATAGAGAAGAGAAAACTGATTTCTACGGGATTGAAATATAATCCAATAAAACTGTTTGAAGAAATGAATGAATGAATGTTTGTGACTTGTAACCAAGATTGTGGAGAAACTAACCTGGATTTGTGGTGCCGATTTTTAATAAATACTCTTCAGAGCAGAAAAATTAACTATGACAGTAAGTTAAAAGAGCACAAACATTTTGAATGTCCCTTCTGTGTGCACATGTGTGCTCTTTTTTCTATTTATTGTAATATCTTTGTAAAACTTTCAGTAGCCAAAATGTGCCATACGAATAAAATTACTACCTGTTTAAAATAATGCCTTTAATTTTTTAATTTTCTTGTACCTCATTAATAGCCTTAAATCACCACCCTGCTTTAAGGTAGTTTTGTATATAGTAATGTATATATTAAAATTTAATCATATCAAAAAATGAAACAAAGGTGACAAGATGAAAAAACATGAAATATATTGACTTTTGTTCACTTTACACAATAAAAGTGTAAGAAATCATTTTTTTAAACTTTATTTCAGTTTTTTATTTATTTTTCTCACCATTTTGTATATCAAACTAGTTTTTTCGTCTTGTTTGTGGCTGTAATAAAAAAAACGTTTGTTATATTAGAAAAAGATAGTAATTTTCTTATGTTCCATTTCCATGAAATTAATATAATTTGAAAATATGTAACTTTTAACACATTTTCTTCATATTTTCTGATGTATTTATGGCAGCTGTGGTGGATATAACGATCAATAATATACTGGGGTGGCGGTGGGATCAAGAAACGTTTCTCATGGAGACTTATAAAAATCAAGAAGCCCAGAACTTGCAGGAAAACAGTGAAATGGATGACATGCATGTGATAAGGAACTTTTTTCCCATCTTTCATCAAGTTCAGCTGGTACCATGACAACACAAAGCCTTTAGTACAACAAAAGCTCTGCTTGCTGTGACCTGTTATTCTTGCAACTTAAACACATACCACATTCAAATAATAATTTTATTGCATTTTGTGGTTTTCACTGGTCAAAATGTAACATGTTGTGTATCAGTGACTTCCAATTTAATACCTCTCCACAATTGTGCATAAACAAACTATGATGCAAAGTTCATGTTACTTTATACATTACCTAATGCTATTATTGTCTATAAATTATAACAAAACACAAAAATTTAGGGTGTAACTTTTAAATTAAATCCCCAATAACAGTAGTTCCATGCAAAAATGTCCACACACAAATCACGTGGTTGTCCTAAGTAACATTAATGAAACATACCCATCCACATGGTCACTGCCATCTTCAGAAGCATAAATAGTGGGCATGTAAGATTTGAAGCTGACCTGACACAAAAAAAAGAAGCAAAATTAAAGCTACTTCAATAATCTCAGGGCATTGATTTTTTTTTTTTTTTTTGAGGATGAGCAGCTAATACCTCCCAGGGTACTTTCTCTTCTGGCACAGGAAACCGCGTGAGTTTGCTATTTGGGTAGTGAAACTGACGAGCGTTTGCGTGGAAACACTCCTCTTTTTCACATTTGCTCCTCAAAGAGTCGGAGGATTCATCTGTTGCAACCGAGGCTGCAGGAAAGTGCAGAAGTAAGAGAAAACAGCTTTTATACAGTACATTTTCAACAATAAAAACAACAAAATGTGAAAGATTATTGTGATGCTGACTTTGTGATTGTGTTTCTTTTGGAGCAAAACCCTGAGATTTCAGACTGTCCATAATCCACTGCAGAGCTTTAGCTGACTGGGTGACCTGATGAGACAAAGTCAAAAAACAAATATGAGGCAAAGTAAAAAAATCAAAACTTCCGATAGCTGCTTAGACATGAGGAATAGTGCACATCCAGAAGTAAAAGTCAATGAATGAACAATAAATGAATATGCTGCACAAGTTGGATGGAATATTTTAAAGCATTAAGAGCACAAATGCAATACAAACACACAAAAAAAGGTCAGAACCTGCTCCTCTAGTGTTGACAGTCTGTTCAGCATGGCAGCAGAGCTCGTTTCCTCTTCCCTCTCCATCTGTTCGGATATGGCAGTGACCCTTAAGAAGCGACAGAAGTGTCTAATTGAACACCACATTCACAATCTTTTAAAATAATTATATTTATCCCCATTCTTTTTCAAAGAAAGCAAATACATCAACAGAAATTTGTGCTTTAAAACTATGACAGATTTTCCTGATCACATGAAGGCAACAAAACTGCAGGTTTGTGTCATTGATATCATTTTTTTTTTACATTAGACATAAGAGCCTGCAGTATTTTTTGATGTGAAAACTTTGCTTTTTGCATTAAAATACATTTTTAATAAAGCTGATGATCTGTTTTTCTAATGCCCGCTTCAGGGTGGAATACATTTACAAGGGAACACAAGACTATTTTTCTGATAGAGGAGATAAAATAAAAAGGTCTGCAGCGATTTAAATTCTCTATATTCATAAAAAAAACAGAAGTATAACTTTTTTTCTCAGGGACTTCATGAGCTGTGATAAGAAGTTTTTTTTTTAAAAAAAAGATGCAGTCAAATTTTGGGAGCACTGCTCAGGTTTTTACTTTTGGCTGGTATCCTGGAGGCATCTCTCCATGCTCTGGTTCTGCTCCTGCTTTGCTGACTGCAGGTATCTGTCCTTCATCAACGCCTCCCAGGACAAAAGCACTTCTTCTTCTGTTTGAGAAAGTTCTTTCTCTGGAAAACAGTATCACATGCTCCATATCAGCGCCTAAACTTATTGTGGGAAAAGCTACAGTCATGCATAATTTCAGGTACACAGGGGCCTCCTCAACAGCGAGACCGGGATTCACTTATGACTTTATTGTATTAATATCTGACAACAGGACCAGAACTGTGGTGCACCATCTCCCTCTAATGTCACAATAATTACATGGTTTGTCCACTTACATAAAATAACAGAACCATTTGCAATACAGTTGATCAAATTCAGCAGGGTAGTGCTCGAAGAGTCAAGTCTTCATGAATAATAATAAAGACTTCAGTCCTTACTGAACTCTTTGTATTTGATGGAGGGCTTCCGCAGCACCATCCTCCTGATGAACAGGTAGAGATGACTGAAGATGATCAAAGGAGGTGGGAAAACCGGGCGACTGTGGTACTCCTTGATTAATTCATATCTTTGAAACTTCCAGATCCGGTCTGTGTTGTCCTGGATTTCCTGGAACGTAAAGCTGTGCAGACAAAAAGAAAGAAAAAAAAAAGAGAGAAAAGAAAGCAATGAGGCTTCATGGTGGAAACCAAAGCGACTTGCAGACATTATAAACGCAGAGGAAAACCCACTTAAAGATGGCTATGAGCAGGTTGAGTAGCAGTATGTTGGCAAAGAGCAGGTAAATACAGAGCAGGATGATGGTGAGCCACTCAGGGAAGGCCGGAGTTTGGTCTTCACTCAGTACAGGACACTTTGGCTTCAGAGGATCTGTGCCATCCATGCTACAAGAGTTCACGTCAAACTCAGCATCTGCAGAAGAAAACACACTTAAACTAGAACATATTGATGAAACCTACTTTACTTGTACACAAAGTGATAGTAAATTTTTTTTTAATTTTTGAAGAAAGCAACACAAATATACATCAACTCACAATCAATATTTTTTGGAAAAGTCCCAAATATGATAAGGTAAGGCTCGTAAACAACCCCGCGGATAATCCAGTCCAGTCGGTTGTCATTGTGGATGAGAATGCCTTGTTTGGCCACCCCATACGCCACCACCCAGATGCTCAGCATAAACATGAAGAAGAACATATCCCTCATCTGGAGGGGTAAAAAAACCCTCAGTCACAAACTCAAAACAAGCAGAAAATAGACAGATATAAAATATACTGCCTTAAATTTAAAACTTGTGATAACTGGTTCTGTCGGTCATCACTGTTGACATATTTACACCTGTCACGGCTAAAATGTGTTGTTGTGGCACACTTCAGCCTTTAAGTTTATGTTGCAACTGCAATCACAGTACAAATAAAAGGTGTTGGAAACACAATAAACTAAAAGTAGCTGAACTGAATTCCTCCATGGACTTCTGACAGACTCATATCTATCGTGGTAATAAAACTATAAATTTGTTCAAAGGACCTGACCCTCTGACCCTCATCGACATTCATTATATTTGTATGTGGGCCACTCACCATCTTTCTGACTATGATGATTTTGGGTCCCAGAATTCGACTGACCATGAAGATGGCCATGAGGCGGAGGCAGAAGACCACAAAGTCGATGCAAAGGATGACTTTACCCACATAGAACAGCACAGTTGTCAGTCTGAAAAGGAAAAACTGATTCAATCATGACCAATTTAGCAGAGTCAAGGAAATTAAAAATAAATAAACAAATAAAAACATACCTGAATGTCAGGCCTAAAATAAATAGGATGATAGACAGAACATCTAAAATATTCCACACGTCACTGATGTATATCCATGCTTTCTTTGTAAACCCAAAACCATCCGGATCATAAAACAGCTGAAAGAGAAAATGCATGAAAATGGCAACTCAGGTTAGTGATATGTAGTAATTGATTCAAATATTTCTCATGTGCGGAGGTATTCCCTGACAAAAAAGATTATATTAAAAAAAATCAGATAAATTGAATAAATGTAAAATGCAGGGAGGAGATAATCTGCTCTTCAAATATTACAAAAGTCACAAATCAGTAAAGTTACTCAATTAACCTGTTGCCACAGGAATAGTACAGGAACAGCGGATGATTTGGTGTGCCAAAATAAGAAAGATCTAAATCATAAAAGCATGTCTATAAGATCATGCATGATTATATTTATCTCCATTCTTTTTCAAAGAAAGCAAATACAATCGCTGATTTTCCTGATCACATGAAGGCACCAAACTGCAGGTTTATAAGTGTCAATAATATCTTTTTTTTGTTTTATGATTAACATCTTATTAAATTCAGATTTATAAAAACACTCATTTCCGCTGTTGTTTGTATCATTTGCGTATCCCCGGTGCAGCCTCTCACCTGCCTGAACTCCTCACAAACCAGAGAGAGCAGCCAGACATAGAGCAGCAGCTCTGCAGCAGATGGCGTAGGTTGGAAGTCGATCATCAGCACCACAGCGAACAGGAAGAGGAAGGCGAAGTAGGATGCAATGTTCCAGTAAAACTTGACCTGCGGGGAGCTGTACAAGCTCACCAGTCTCGACCAGCAACATACCTCTCTGTCCTTGCTGTGGACAGAAAGGTAGCCAAGATTAAACGGATAATTATAAACTAATTATTTTGGGACATTTTAGTTTAACTGCTTTGCCTAACATCTAAATCCAACCCAAAATTAATTGCAGCAGCCTTTTACTGTAGTTAACAGCACAAGGAGCCATATTATCTTTACTATAAAATCGACTATACTCTCTTGGAGCTTTATTAACAGTTCATTAGTCAAGACAGTGTTAAGAAGCTAAAGTGATGACAGCTAATTATTAGTTATGGTGGGCATCAGTCAAAAGACAATACCCCGAATTATGCTTAAATTTGTTGTTTTACATATTATCTAGAGTGGCACAAAAAAAAAAAAACATCATGAATATGAGCTCAAACTATTGATATTCATTTGACAAAGTAACAGTAATGTTAATACCACATCGGGCTCCAGAAGGGATTATGAGGTATCTGTGAAAGGCTGTATAACTTGGAACAACTGTTCTGCTACAACTCGTGCCAAATTTAGTGCCAAATTTACTGATTTAAAAAAAAAAAGCGTATATGAAGTCTAAACAGTACCCATCCATCCATTTTCTGTACTCGCTGAATCCATTTCTGGGTCACAGGGGTCTGCTGGAGCCAATCCCAGCCCATTGCAGGGGATAGGCAGGGGTACACCCAAGACAGGTCGCCAGTAGTCTAAACAGTATTTTCATGAAAATACTGTAGTGTTTTGTCATTTTAAAAAAATTAATCAGTTCTTTTATGTATTGGCATTTAAAATATGTATTTTTTTGTTGTTTTTGCCCTTTTTTTGTTGGTTTGTTATTGTTAGAAGACTGGGGATAGAAATGAGCTTTTAGCTAAATCCAGCATATTTACACAACGTCATAAATTTGTACAGAGTGTTCATTAATATGTTATGTTATTAATAATATTAATAACATCCTCCCTAATTAAATAAAATGAAAATGATAATGAAAAGTGAAACATATCAGATGGTTGCTAGTGCTGATTTTGTATGGTAAGATATACTCATGTCTTTTTACAACATGTTTATTTAGCAGTTTGTTGTTTAGGGTTTGTTTTAATGAAAATGGTCTTTATGAACTTAAACCTGAGCCTTTTCTCCATGGGATACAAGTCTATATTGTATCACGCTCTGTGTAATTAAAAATGGTTTGAATGATCTCTGTCAATGGTTATCAGTTCCCGGTACGGGGGGCTATTGTTAGGAATTAAATTTTTAAAATCCAAAGGACCAGTGTGTCAATAAAATCTCATAAAGTGGTCTGTAATGGAAAGAATCCATGTTTTTTTTTTTTTTTAACCATGAGAAGATCATGCAGTGAAGTGCTGGATTAAGCACCAACTATCTACTTACGAGTCAACAGATTTTTTCCTGAGTGTGCTGCCTGTCACGGTCTCCATGTTCATGTCTTCATTTTTCTCAGCTTCTTTCTGGTGGAGTTCATCACGTCTAGGGAGAATTAACAAGGCACAACTGACCACTGATAATTCATGATAAAGATGCCCATTATTATTCATTTTTTCCATTAAATATAAATTTATACATGATTACATACTGAGCACAGGTAACTTATCTTTATCAAATCTCACATGCTGAGTGTAAACTAAAGACCTTAATCTTAAAACGACTCACCTGAAAACTAAAAAGCCAGTATAAATAAGAGGGAAGACGACCATGCAGACCAGCACTCTCCATACAGGGTTGTCCACCGAAAGCTCACCACACCAGATCTGAGTCAGAAGAGCCTGAAACAATTTAATTGAAGAGAATTGTACTTTAGTAATGCATTATAAATATGCACTATAAATTATTAAAGCAAAACAATACAATGAAAAAATAAATACAAAGCAAAGAGCACTGGAAGTGCAGCAAAGATAGAGGGGTGGTGTAAATCTTGTCATGATTGTATTAAGGTGATAGCTTGTAGCTTAGCAACAGCTGAGCTGATGAGGTAGCTGGAGCGAGACTGGCTACTAAGGGTTCAGTCCAGCAACACAACACCCAGGAGGCACAGTCCAACCGTTTTATTTATCAAATACTCTTTTCAGAGGTTAGGAACATGTATGGTTGGTGGTGGTCCAGGAACCAGAAGGGGTGTGTGGAAAAAACAGAGAAAATCTAGAAAGATTATATCTCTTAATTTGCCTGGGAATGCCTTTGTATCCCCCCACATGAGCTGCAAACGGAGGTCTGAGCTTCTGCTGAGTCTGCTGCCCTAGCCATCCAATCTTGAACAAACAGAAGTTAATATATGGACAGATGGACCTGTAATACAAATTAATTTCTTCACACACACACTCACATATTATATAGGCTAATACCAGTTCACAAAAATTGTTCAGCTAACAGGACACCATGTTTGTAAGAAGTGCTGCACTCCTTCCTCCTCCTGCCTCTTTTCAATTAATTTCCCTTCAGGGATTAATAAAGTATTTTTTAAATTGAATTTGCTCTAACAGCTCTATTTGTAGCCTCTGTAACTGTGTATGGTTTGAAACACAAGTGAAAAGGTGTGGAGTTGGTTTCATGTCCCTACAGGCATATCTCAAGGAAATGCACTACTTATATCCTCATGTGTAGCTGCTGGTGCTCCAACCAGCTCTTCTGGATTTGGGGCTTAATGTCAACAAATTCTTGGGCTTGGGACAACCAAATTAGATGCTTCTAAATGTGAACAACTTTCTCATTGTTGTATACACTAAACTGAGCAAAAACCTTTTCTTTTTTTTTTTTAATAACAGGCCCCCTTTATGTGACACAGCATCCAAATTGGCGTAGGAATGTTTCAAAAAAGCACAGAAGAAAATCTGTAAATGGTACAGAGCTACTCTAAAACTTTGTGTCTTGGTATCAGACTGGGCTGTAAAGTATCACGCCTTTTAGTTTGACACATCTCAGATTTAAAATAAACTGGAATTGAGAAATGTCAGTCGCCTTTTCTTGACAAACTTCTGCAAAGCACATTGCCACAGTCAGCAGCTTCTGAGTTTAAAAAAAGAAAAAGAAAGATTTAAAGAAATAAAAAGTTTGTTCTACCTGAGATCCTGAGAGAGCCACAAAGCGTTTATCATCAGCTTCCAGCGCCAAACGCAGACACGTTGTTTTTCCCCAGAAGTGTGACACGCGAACCAACAACTTCTGAGCGCGCTCCTCATCGGTGTTGTGGCACTTAGTGAACACACCTAGGACACACATACACACACATATAAAACTGAACTCTGTCAATGAAGCGTCACTCTTATCTGAGTCTTACCGATTGCGTGCTTTTCATAGTGAGTGGCGAGTCCGAGCATCTCCTGTGCCTCATCAGAGTCACCTGTCTCTCTGGCCATTTTCTTCAGGATCCGACTGGCAGCAAGAGCAGCACACATGCAGTCTGCACACTGAACACACATACAGTCACAGAGATGAAAGGTCATACACAAACACCTCACAAGTGATTTACTTTTGTCTGAACAAGAGTTCTCCTCACCTGCTCCCAGGCAATCTCAGCCAGCTCCTTGTTGTTCTGGACGACAGCCCAAAGGAAAATGTCTCTGCCTGCATCCCTCTGTGCTTCGGTGCTGCCCTCCTCGAGCAGAACCTGAGAAGATGCCTGACCACTATCACACTAAAGAAAACATGAAGAAGTGTTGCTTTAGTTATATGCTTGATGGCCAGTGCCAGAACTTCTGATGTGCTAATACAAGCAGATCAGATTTTAAAGCGTGAATCCCTTTAAAATGTTTTGTACTAATGCAATATCTATTTTTATGCCGCCGACTATGACAAATAAATAATTAAATGTTCTCTCTTTTTTCTAAGAAATTTAATAAATAATAAATAAGAACGCTAGTCAATGATTTGTTGAGCTCGAGGCTTTAAAGCATTGGAAATGGCATCAAAATAACCAACAGTGATTAAATAAAAGCTATAAATTATCTTACTCATGAGGGAGATTATAGGAATAAAAAACATAAAGGACATTCATTATAGAATTTCCATTGTAGAAAATGTTTAACAAGTTACAGACAATTTCTGCCACTAAAAATTACAAACAACGGGTTAAATTTAAAACATTAATCAAAAGTCAATGAGAAAGTTGAGGACTTCAAACAGGCTGCTTAGAAATCTACCTCATTTCCATTTGGTTTGATGTGGAACACAATTAATTTAAATGAAGTGTTTTTTTCAGAATTTAAAAAACTTTTCTGCTCAAAAATAGTACAGTAGCCTAATTGATAAATTTACCACGAAAAAATAAAATTGGTCTAAAAAAATACTATCTAATTTCATAGGACACAACTGATTTGCAACTTCAGCCCGTTGAACAAATCGACCTTTACATGCACTTGATGCTTGTGTAAGCAGGAAGTTGCTTTGAGAGATAAAAAAAAAACATCTGTGGAAACTCCTAAATTCAGAAACTCTCAAATTTAGTTTGTTGGTTAATCAGTTGGGCAACGTGTAAAAATGACAGCTAGACTACCTGCAAACTGGGTATTTCACAGTTTAAGACAATATTTAACCTTAGAAAGTTAGGAAAAACATAATATTTTCCCTCTGAGCAAAATAAAAGATATAAATAGGAGATGTCAATAGACACACTCACCAATATTTTTGTGTCCTCTAGAGACATGCTGAGGGAGTTCATCTTGGTAGAGGGGGGATAGATGTGACAGGTGAATTTGCCCAGCAGGTGGCGCACCTCATCAGAGACATGCGTTAAGTTGATTTTCTGGTTGCTCGCTGTGGGACTTGAAGTCCTCTTGCTGCCTTGGCTACAGCGGACCCGCTTGCCCAACTTGCGTTGAAAGAAGCAGCTGGGAAGCTGGTTGTAGAGGTCGCACAGAGTTTCCTCGTCCTGCATGAAATCTCTCAAACTGACGCCGTTCTCCAGGAGCAGTCTCACAAACTCGGGTTTATTGCCGACCAGGGCTGAGAACATGGCCCAGTGTAGGTCACTGGACTAGAAGGTGAAAGTGAGACTCTGACATCACAGACCCAGATTCGTGTAAAATCATCCTGCTTCCTCATCTTTAACTCTACCTAGCCTCACAGCTTGCTGTATTCCTGAGTAGTGCAATGATTTTAAAAGAGGAAAATGCTGAGTTAAAATGCTGCCATGTATCACAGACTTGGGTTTTTGTTAAGGTTTTGGTTTCTATTCTTTTCTCAGATTTCTGTCTTTAGTCTTGAATGACTTCTTGTTTTATTTTAAAAGTCTGGTTCTTTGTGTGTTATTCCTTGTTTACTTTCTCTTGCCCAAATCTTCCTTGAGTAATTGCACCTCTGTCTCTTCAGCCCCAGTGTGTATATATTGTCTTGTTTTTTCTTTTGCACCTTGCTGGTTGCATACTGTGTTACTCCTTGATTCAGTGGGTTTCCCTAGTCTGGCTTCATCCTGGCTTTTTGTGTTCTTACTTATGGGTTTTCTGATGGAGGTTTTGTGTTGTATTTTTTTGGATTCCTGCCCTTGCAGTGTTTTTTGTTTCATAAGAAAGGACTTGTGCGAATTACTCCAGCTTCCCTCATCACCTGCATTTGGGTCCCACAACTCTTTTCCCAACACTATAAACAGACCTGTACAGGCATGGCTGAAAAATGTCTTTTGTAATATCTTATTTGTCCAAAACATGGCATGAAGATTTTATCAAGACCTCAGGAAAACCTGTAAACTTTTGAAAGAAATATACAGCTTGTAAAATTAGCAAACCCACCTTCCACTGGCTCTCCTCAGTGAAGATCTCGGTCTCGGCTATGTCCACTCGGTTCCAGGCTATAGCCAGCTCCAGCTGCCTCTTCCAGCACTCCTTTCCCAGTGACTCTACACTCCTTGAAGCTGTGTGGGGGATTTGCAGCAACAGCTATATGCCTTTACATTAAAACACTACAGTATGTGGGCCTACTCCATTTTACAGCACATCCTCTAAGCACACAAATTCATCTGCTCTGTCTCTAATTATGTCCACTGATACTAATTTTTATTGCCCCCTGATTAATTTGATGGATGGAAAAGGTCTTGCTCATATAGAAATGGTCTGTTTTTGTATTTTAAGAAGCTCACTGAGGGAAACTATTGGAAACTAACTTTAGAAAGATTCTCAAAAGAATAACATATTCTCTCACAACTAAAGACTATATGCTAGAGTTTTAAGTTGCAAAGTATAAAGTTTACAAAAAATTTAACCCCACCACCTCACACCTAAGGACTGAGATCACTTGAGCCCACCCCAACTCAAGCAAGCGGTTTCAGGATTTTCTTCCAGTTGTTGAAATTTGTCTGGAACTTTGAAATTGCTTGGAAAAATCGTTAACTGTTATGATCAGCATTAGCTTAATCTAAACTTTTACTGAAAATCCAGCGTAAGGACTCACACTTTGTTTTAGAGCACTATAGCTCAATATTCCTTTATACACACTACGCATTAAGCATGGTCTCAATGGGCTTTAATGGGGCCTAATTACATTTACGGAGGCATTGCATGCTTCTAAATGGTTCAAACATTTCTACAAACGTCTTTGTAAAAACAATTCTCCATTAAAGTCAGAAATATCATAGTCAGCACATCTGAGCACAACGTACATGTCTGAGAGGCAACTCAATACTCTCTAAGAGATGATTTATGACTTTAAGCTTCCTGTCTTCACTCTGTTGTGCTGTGTTGTAGGTCTGAAGTATGTCTAGCCAGGCATTTATAGTTACCTTTGAGAAGTGCTTGAAGAATGGCTACGTCCACATCCATGTGACTGTTCTCACTTAATCTGAATATTGTCAGCAAGTGAGACATCCTGATGATGTCCTGAATCTGGTACAGAGGGCAGACAGCGTCAGATTTGCATGTTAGTGGCAGCAAAAATTATATTTAATGTTTATTTACATTTCAGACTCTTTTAGACAAGAAAAATTTGGGTGGATACTTAAATACTTGCATCATAATTTATGAAAGCATACCTTGGTCAGTTCACTCCTAATTTTTAAATGATTTAAAGCTGAGAAAGAAGTCTGCTTGACATGACTGCCATAGTTGCAACACAACTGGGAACATGATAGACTGATGAGAATTTTATCCATGTATGTAATACCATGAGGCCAGAAGAAAGTTATTCAGAATATATCGATTGCCAGTGAACATTACCCGTGATTTGCGAGAAATATCACAGGAAGTGACAGCTGCGAGTGTGACAATGGAATTCTACATTGAGTAATCATTAAATTTACACCAGTTTCTTATTATGAAGGCTTTTCCCGGGAGTGCGTAAACCTCAAAGAACGTTAAGTTTGCAATTAAAAGTGGACCAGAAGGCGTCACGCAGTGTCTGGTGTATCAAAACGCCTTGCAATTTTTCATGCCTTAAGGGTTTGTTTCCCACAACTTATGAACTTGGAAATTCCCAGTTCATGATTTCTTGTGGTTTTTGGCTGATTGTGGAGGGATATTCGGATGTTTCTAAATATCTAGGAGACACCCAAAGAGTTTACAAAGGTCATTTCTGGCCTCATGGTTCTGTAAATATGCTTACTCAAACAAAAACTAAAGAGAAAATGAAAGAAATAAAAGAGGAAGGTTATTAACGGTGGTTTGTCTTGGGTTCCTGTTTTGAACCAAAACTTTTGGGAGTTGATGCAGGTATGGAAGTGGTCTACCTCTGGTGGACAGGAAGCATCGTCACCAACAGACCCATACTTGTGTTTTTCACAGTTGTGACAAAACAAAATACTGGTTGCATTAAAAAAAAAAAGATAATCCACACTTAGATAACCTGCAGAACCAGCGAAGTACATGTTCTCTTTTTATTTCACTGAATCGTTATTTGTTGAGTAAATTTGGCTCACAACGTGCAAACCTTCATGCCACCAGGGATTTTGCAAGGAAAAAGGGTCCTATTTCCACACTCAAATTACCACAGATTATAAGTGACATGGCAGATTGGTGTGACTGGTACATACAGCAGGGTGCAACCAACATAAAAAATAATACAAACAAAAACAACAACATGCTTATATAGCATATTTTCAGTTCAAGAACCACTCAAGGCACTTTTACAATGTAGGCGGCTTTCTCCTACTGCCACACACACACATGTTAATTAGATTTATTTATTCATTAGACTGAATAATTCCTGTCATTATTATTAATATTACTATAATTACTGGTATAGGTGAAATTACATTATAGTGAAAGTAAATGAAGCCTAGGTGGGATTTAGTATTAGTAACTAGCATAAACAACAGAGGAAATCAGAATAGCTGGAGAACACCAATGTAGACGCAGAAAGAAAATGGAAACTCCACGTAGAAAGATCCAACAGGACCTTCTTGCTGTGAAGTGCCTTTAGCCCCTTTTACATTACCACGTATCCCGTGTTTATTACTCTAATTTTGCATGTCACCTTTCCTTTTTACATTAACTGACACAATGTCAGGTGTGGAGCTGGCCCCCTCAACAACCCGCCTTTGAGGGTACACTTACACACGGGTCTGCTCTGATCTAAATAGGTTGAGGCTGAATCTGGGTTGCCATAAATTGGCATGTTAAGAGAATCGTAATAGTCTTCGAATGTAGGTGAGGCCAACAAACACACAAAGAGGCGCCTTATGTTATGCAGTACCAACCCACCATGCTTCCCAACTCCTCCACTACACTCCAGTTCAGGCACCAGGGAGGCAATAACATCCGTTCCACTATACTACCCCATGAGTGTTCAACATAGGTTTTTCATCCAGGGAAAGTATTTAGGTCTAATCTAAAAACACCTGGTGCTAACAACTGTGCTGCTGTGCTAACCATCATTTTTATTACATGAGAACAAGAGCAGCAATTGCAACAGGAACGAGCATCACCATAGCAGAACCTGCAGAAGGAGAAGGAAGAGAGACTCTGGAAGATAAGCAATATTAATATTATTGAATGATCCAGGACAATCGTAAAAGAGAAACGGGATGAAGATTGTCAGTGCACAATGGGAGCCCACTCCAGCACCCTAGGACAATAGTAGCATAACTAAAAGATGGTTGAAGAGACTAGAGTAGAAGGTTTTATTAAAAAAGAACGTCTTAAGCCTAACCTTAAATGTAGTGAGGGTGTCTGCCTCCTGGACCAAAGCCTGAAGTTGAGCCTGATAGCTAAAGGCTCTGCCACCCTTTCTAGACCTGTATTTAGGGAGCAGAGTGTTCTGTTAGGACAGTATGAGAGTATGAAGTTTTTAAAATATCTTGGGGCTTTATTATTCAAGGCTTTTTATGTCACAAATAATATTTTGAATTCAACTCTAGATTTAACATGAAGTCAATGTAGCAAAGCTAGGACTGGTAATATGGGATGTCTATTCCCAGTTCTAGTTAGTACTGAGACTGCAGCATTTTAGACCAGTTTAAGGTTGAAAAACTAAAGACAAATGCTGCTGCTTTATGCAAGAGAACAAGAAAACTGTCAGAAGCCATGAAAAAGGAGTTTCTCTGCTTTGATGAGATTTAAATCTCGAGTGGAGCTCATCATTTATATTCTTTCAACAAAGATGATCATTTTACTGATTTGGAACAACTTTCTCAATGGTTTTGAAATAAAAGGAAAGTTGGAAATAAGCTTGCAGCTGGCTATATCACTAGAATCTTTTTTCCCCCTCTTGACCTTGTCTGGAGGTTTAATTACTGCAGTCTTAAAAGCTCCTGGTACATATCCTCTTAAAGAGGATGGATTGACAAGATCCAGGTTACAGAACCAATCACAGGAAGAATTTCTATAAATAGCTTAGAAGATATTGCGTCCATTAAGCAGATATATGACTTTGAGTGAGACACAACCAAGGTTAATTCACAACTATCAATGAGCAAGAAGCAGTCTGGGTCGGAACCAGATGACACTGTTGATTCCAAGGTTGTTTTGTTGTCTAATGTAATCCCTACATTTAGTAGTAGATGATACATTTGATCTCTAATACATATAATTTTATTAATAAAGAAATGAATAAAAATCATCACCAGTTAAATGTGCATGGCTGTGTGGAGCTGTGGTTCTGAGTCAGTCTGATAACAGTCCTGAAAATATATTTAATATTATTTTTTTTTACTTTATCTGATTAAACATAACCAATTAGTTTTCCTACCTTTCCAAAGAATTTTTTTTTTTCACATTACCGGACTATCTTTCCAAGATAACTGGAATCCTTTTAAATTAGTAGATCATAATTCTCATCCAGCTTCCTACACTTCTGTTTTAAGACAATTATAAGTGGGCTGAAACCAAATCAATAATGTAGGGATAGGCAGAAAGAGAGACGAATGGAAGAAAGAAGAAAAAAAGAGAAAGAAACCAACAACAGACCAGGTCAGCATTGACCAACAGCAAGAAGAGAGTGATAACTAGACCAGAATGTACCGAAAACAGAAGGAGACCTAAATCCAACCCCTGTGGCACACCATATGTCAGATGAGCTGCAGAGATTGCAAGAAGCAAGAACAACAAAGAAGACTTGAGCTCTAGTAGCTGTATCACATATGCAAACTCATATCTTACGAAAATTTAGCAAAATGAAAGTCTAATTAATGAAATCTAGCAGAATGTTTAAGTAACATTAGAGATATCTCAACAAACTGAGCCAACAAACCGGGTTATGATACATTTTTTGCAGCATGAATTCTACACTATTAGCCAGTTGATGCTTTCACTCACTGAGTAAAGTATTTTGACATCTATCTCACGGACCACAACAAGGAAACTATAATTACTAAGATCATCAGTGTGCTCACAAACCTTTTTAGTCCACTCTATAATCCTGAGTTCGAGGAAGCTTTTATACTCTTGACCAAAAAACCTTTCCATTAACTGGCGGATGAGGGCGATAGTGACCTGGCGAATTGGCAGCGCCGAGACATTGGCGATCACATCTGCTATTCTGCCAGAGCCCTCCAAGATCACACATGGCGTGCCATTCAACATAGAATTGTAGATGGTCTGAGAGAAGACACAGAGGAGTCAGAATAGGATGAGCAAATATAGGGGGGGGGGGGGGACGAGTCAGAAAAATGCTGGCTCACATTCAGCGTGCCTGGTCCTCCATCCAAAACCACACACACCACAGGGATGGTCACATCACTCTCTAAATATGTTAAAAAATAAAAGAGAGAAAGAAAATCAATATGGTAAGGAGTGCAAGTGAAGAGGTTCATTTTTGCATGCATTATGAAGAGGCTTGATGATTTCTGTCCATGATACATCAGCTATTTTTAACCTTTATTTCCAAGATGCTTCCTGGAGATGCATTTCTCAAGAAGAGTACGTAATTCTATCTCGACGCCATAATGTCCATGAGTCCCATCATCCACCAGCAAGAAGTGAGTATGATTGTTATCGAGACATGAAAGTTCCCCCTGATCTTTAGAGTCCACCACGTAATGGGCAGGAAAACAACCCTGTTGAGAAAAAAACCCCAAAAAAAACAAGAAAAGACAAGAAGTCATCATAGAAAAAAAGTATGTTAAACTGTTAATTTAATTATGTTATGTGTGAATATCATAAAAATGCTATTCCTACATCTTCATGCATTAAAGCTTCCCTGTTGTGAATTACTCCCCATGTCGCCACTCCGATAGCCACTACTTTGCTCCTTATGGAGCTGCTCAGGGCATAATCTCTGACAGCCCGCCCCACATGCTTCATCACACCTGTGTTGGTACCACCAGTGATGATCCATGCACCTGAGCACAGAACAGCGAGACCAAGACAACAATACAACTGCCAGCTATCACCAACATAAATAAATAAATAAAAGAATCACATTAGAAGTTATACAGTCAGGTCTTCATATTTTTTAATCTGAAAGGACATAAAGAAGCAATATGAGAAACATTCAGGGTATATCTGACTGTCCATTCCTCAGCTGGAGAAAATCTACATATCTTTTACTGTCATTACACAAACCTTCAAATACTTTATACATGTTATATTTGAACATCTCACAGACACAGACACACGTCTGGCTGACCTGTCGTCTGAGCTACTTTGATGAGTCCTCTGTTGAACACATTCTTGAGGTGGGCCTTCAGGTAGAAGTTCTTGGCTCCTCCGGTCACAGAGATCAGCAGGTTGGGAGTTGAAAGTTTCCACTGTTCGGTCAGTAAGTGGTACAGCACCTCGGGACTGGTGTCTGAAGACACCCGCACGTACTAGCAAGCGACATAGACACAAACAAGCGTGAGGACATGCAGGCACAACATTTCAAAGTAGTTATGCTAATACAGTGCAGGCTGAGGACCGTTTCACCTTTCCTGTCTTTTGTCCCAAACCACCGAAGCTTATGTCACCAAAAGCATCTGTTGGAACTTCACGGACATGTGTGTTCCTATCCCATGTCTCCCCTGTGAAGTTCTCTGGCTTGATGGCTTCATCTGCATGACTGGTCTTTGAGTAGCCACACTTGCATACATCCTCTCTTTTGGTTAAAGACAATCTAGGAACACATCGACATTAAATGAACGCACAAATGTTTTAATTTTACACATATCAACAAGTATCAAAAGTCTTGTGATTAAAAGAGTTTCCAATATTTTTCTTTTAATTCAACCATTCAGGGCTATTATCTTTCTTCCTGTGCCATACATGCACATATTATTTCTCAGCTTATAACTGGAGATATTAGAAAACCATGCTGACGGCAGTTTCCTGCAGTTATGAGAAGTGCATCTTCCAGTATCTATTAGCAAAAGGAAAATTAAATGTAAGAATCTGTGGGTAATCGTTCCTGCATGCAGACTGAAGTCATTAATACACGATAGCCGCACTTTGCTCCAGGCGCCTGAGGTTAAAACCCGCTCATAAATCTTAAGAAATAGCTGTTAAAGAAGATCAGGTGTTGTCCTGAAAAGCACGCCCTTTCAAAGAGCACAGTTGAAGCCACTTGCCTTTGGACAGGATGTAGACGTACATACTGTTCATATTTGTTCTCATGGATAAAAACAAAGGCTCTACTTATATAGTATTTAACAAGCTCTAAAAACTCAAAAATGGCAACCGCCATTTATTATTCTCAAAACATGTATTTAATATATGTTTCTTTTGGTAGTGTGCAGTGTTGTGTGTGTGAATAAAAACACAGTAACAATAGATTTTCTAAAGCTGCATTTCCTCCCACTGACTTTATTGAATTAGATTTCTGTTATATTACAATGGCAAACAGATAAAATAAACTTTTAAGAGGTGAAAACTTCACACATAAATTACACTCAGAAAGATTGCTCCTTTCTGAGTTTGGGAAGCTGTTCAGTTTGTGCAGGTGGGCCATGAAAAGTGCAGTTTTCCCTGAACTAAAGCAATATGTGCAAAAAATAACAGTCCTGGAAAATACGAATCGGCATGTTGAAATTATTCAGAAACCCTAACACTACAGTTAAGCATCGATAATTTGTATCGATGCTTTAAAAGTCCCAGATAGATAGCCAGTTTTAAGTCACCTTTACAGCTGAATGGATGACACATAAATGTTGATCCCAGTATTTTTAACTTCTGATAGTATACTCAGATCATCTACCATTACTGTTAGACAATTTCATTTTCTTTGAATTTAAAAAAAAACATTTTTTTCTTTAAATTAAAAAAAAAAACAATATTAACATGCTCATAGAG
The DNA here is from genome assembly GCA_028564865.1 of Zenarchopterus dispar. NCBI lineage: Eukaryota > Metazoa > Chordata > Actinopteri > Beloniformes > Zenarchopteridae > Zenarchopterus > Zenarchopterus dispar. The sequence goes on along the minus strand of JAOWBL010000014.1, from coordinate 8,743,813 downwards.
GCTGTTGGTAAGTTCTCATAGTGAACATGAATATACGCCATCTACAGGCGACTGGCTGTCACTGCCCTCCTGGAGAGCAGGTGCTTTTCACGTTAAAGGTGGTTTTTAATTTTTGGCACAACTTATCTGGCTTGAAGAACCTCAGCGACTTTTTTTTTACTGGACTAATATTGTGCGTACGACTGAATCTGTCTTGCTGCACAGTTCAAACCTTCCCACAGACCTCGGCCTGTTAAAGGGACCATAAACACGTTTATAAATATCTACGTTGTTTCTAAAAAACAAAACAGAACTGTGTAAGGCCTCGTTTTGTTGTTTAGTTTTCTGGTGGTAACGGAGAACATCAGCCTAGTGACCAGGGTTGCCAGATCTACAGAAAAATAAGTTCTTTCATCTATGACGTGATGACAGTGTCGAGCTACATAACGCCCTTCAACTGAAATAGCACATTCCTTACACAAAATTGAATTCAACTCATTTAACAATTAAAATTAGGGAATGAATTTCTAATATTGAAAGCTGAAAGTCCCTGTGAAACAGCTTATAAGAAATGACACACTGGTAAATGTTTAACCAACACTGAGAATAAACACTGTCATAACATTTTTTTAAAAATATATATGAGTTAAACAAATGCGTGACAAATTAATAAGAACTATTTTCAGTCATTTACATGATGAAAACACTATAGCATGGAGAAGACTGGTGGTTGTATTATGAATACGCACTTTCAAACATGACATTATATTTAAGATGAGTCAGTGCGACATATCAGGGAGGGTTTGTGTTTGTGTGCGCGCACTGGCAAGAGTGAGCCAGAATAATAATAATAATACAGGCAGGCAGTATTCAATGTCACGATTATTATTGTTATTATTTTAAGTACTAAGTACAGTACTAAGTAATAAGCGCTGCAGTGATTTGTGATCGCTTCCCACTCCAAACTTCGCTTACATTTCGCAGAGTCACGTCGGATCGATGCCCCGCGCAGAGATTATAATATCCTTGACAAAGGAGATGCGACAAATACGACCAAGCACAAAACAAGCTACAGCTCCGAAAAAAACAAGTCCAAAAAACCTGCAACACATTACTCCTGGGGTCCGTTTCCCTGGCATTTTAAGGCAACTTCACAAAAATATCAAGTCCAAAGTCGCTTATAATAAACAGAACTGGCAACCCTGATGGTGACGCAAGCAATATTCAATTAAATCGAGTTTTGCTCCTTAAAAGGTGAACTCGTTTTATGAAGTGAATATTTTTAAGGCAGTGAATGTAAACACTTTTATTGGAATAATATTTTAATTAGATTAATTTAAAAAAATCAAATTATTTTTGTCCGTGTAAAGGTAGTTAATGTATGATAGCAACAATAACAGTCAGTTGAGAGACTGTTACATCAATGCAGTGAAAGCAATTCAGCCTACCTAACATCCTTCTGATAGAAGCAGCATTCCTTCTTGCAGATGTTATTCTTAATCCAGTAGTTAAAGGCGTAACGCTGAAAAGAATGGGAGAGGGACAGGTGTTTAGAGGTTGCAGTGATGGCCACAGCACGAACCAGCTGCAAGTTCCCCTTCGAATCATTCATCCTGATGCAACGTGGTGGGCTGCAGAGCAGGTCTGATTCAGTCTGAGGGCCAACAGCATGAAGGAGAGAGAAGCCTCTGCAGTCAGGATTTGCTCACGCATAAAACTGCAGCAATGTCAGAGCTGAATTGAGCTGAGCTGCTTCTGGGACTGGATAACAAACCCTGCTCAGGAAACAAGATACTCCAGCTGGATGCTGAGACACACTGCAGCTTTGATATCTTCATAAAATTAACACAAGTGTCTCGTAGTGGGACATAACAGAGCATATGCACTTGACTGTTTTTATTTTATACTGTTTTTCCTTCTATTTCACTGCTTTTACTTACTAAACTACATTAACTGCAGACCTCCTCCCCATGACTTGTTGGTGCTGGGTTTCAGCAATACACATGGACTCAAATTCAATTTTGAGCTTCTTCATCATCATTGCAGATCTAATCTGGAGTAATTTGCGCTGAACTACAGCGACATAGTGCCTCACACACATAGGGAAGGTCTTCCTGTTGGTGATACTGTCATGTTTACCTGGTAAAACTAAATAACCTCCCCAGCAATAATTACTGTGCAGAATTTGTTTTTACATGGAGACAGCTTTTATAAGCTCCAGAAGACCCCCCATAACCCTGAATAGGATTGAAGTGGGTAGAGATAATAATAATAATTTAAAAAAAAAAAAAGATGGGAAACTCATTTAATGCAGAACAACAATTAGCAGCCAGAACGTTTATCTTCAAAAAATAGCAAAAAAATAATAAGAGGATTCTTTAAAGGCTGTGGTTCATAATGACCCATAAAACTTGAGTATAAGTACAGTAAAACTCTAACCCCATTTTTATCATGTGGTACTGATACTTGAATTAAACCCATGGATTTCTTCTTTCACAGTTAAACTGAGGTCATATCTTTACAACGCAATCAACCTTTTTCACGTCTTACAGGTATTTTTTTGACATTGATTCTGTCACTTTGTTTTACATCAGCCATGAAAGCATGTTTTTGCTCACTAAAAAACAAAACAAAACAAGGGACAGATAAACACTTACCTCACAATAAAACACGTCTTGATTCGAGCCAGATCTCTTCTGCTGCAGCTGCTCAGTCACCGTCATTACTGCGTGCGGGTGAACTTTGTTCTCAGACGTAGACCACAGTCCTGAGAAAGTGAATGTAACAAGCCTAGCATTAGTTGCCGACCTCTGTTTGGGCAAGTATCTTGTGCTCACTTCTTGGGAAAGAAGTGACGAGTGGGTTGTTTGGTTTTCTACAGAGACTTAAGTACTCTGACAAGCTTCTTTATCTTGCTGACATGTGATCTGTTCTGCATTATCTTTACGCCCTCCTCCGAGCTGTCTGTAACAGCATGACTCCAAATTGGCAAGTAAATGTTTAAAGCGTCATATTTAAGTCCACACTGAGCGGGTGATTCAACATCATCGTGATAGAGTTTCTATTATGTAACATTCGCATTTATTGAACTTTTCACCTTTCCTTAACTAAGCCTTTTACCTTTTGAGCCCAAGTAACTTGCAGAAGCTATGATTTAGTTCTTGTTTTCACTTTCACTTCCAATTCTATTATTGTACTCCTTCTGCTGCAGAATAAATCATTTAAAAGACTTTGCAAAGACAACTGATTATCAAGACTAATTTAGTTATCTTACTGGGGTTTCAGGAATTTTCCACAACATCTTGGTGTCAGAAGTGAGATTATGCAAATTTGTATCTTTAAGACACCCCTTAGCAAAAAGTAGTTTATTGAAGTGTACTATGAGTATACTTATTTTATACTAAAACTGAGGCAGTATACTTGAAGTTTATGTTTTATATACTATATTTTATGTACTAATTAGTACATATAGTAAAGTATACTTGAGTTATACTGAAAGGTATACAGAAAAGCTTCAGACTAAGTACTACAACTTACACTTATACTTTAATGCTAAAGTTTATACTAGTACTTTAGTATAGTTTTTTTTTTTACCTCTTTCTGCCACAAATACTTAGTTTAACTTGATCCAAGTACAGAATAAGGTCAAGTCATTGACTCGAGCTTACACTTAATTTAGGAGAATAAAAATGTTTTTCACTACACACATTCACTTTGAGGTATTACCCCTGTTATAAACTTACATGTTCAAGTTCATGTAGGGCTGGAGTTTAAAAGTTTACAGTAAAAAGTGTGTGTGCTCAGTTGCACTATCTTTATGCACATACAGTATGAGTTAACTTTAAGAAGTATATTTCGACTATATAAGTAGTATGCTACAAGAACTATGCTAAGCAAACTTACAAGTGTACTGTTATGCGCCAGACAAGGAAACCAGGACCCAGTTGCAGAGTTCAGCTCACAAACAGTTTATTCCAAAAGTAGTAACAAAAATGTAGTGGAGGGAAGTACACGAGTAAACAAGGTATCAATCAAAAATCCTTCCGTGGAAAAGTAGCAACAGAAAGGAGTGACGAGGCAGAAAACTCATGAAACGTGAGATCAACACTGGAGCGTAAATGTGTGGCAGGAGGCAGGAGATCACGAAGGTAAGGCTATGGCAACAAGAGAGATCCAGCACTGGAGGCAAGGCGAGTGTGGCTTAAGAAGCTAGCTAATTATGGCAGGATGAGCTGGGAGCCCAGTGCTCCCAGAGATCGCACCGCCCCCGGCACTCCTTTTAAGGGAGAGAAGGATCAGGGTAGAGGCAAACACAATTCCACAGAAAATCAGGACTATAACAGTACCCCTCCTCCCCCCTCAAGGAACAGCTCCCAGATGTTCCAAATATCACGAGTCCAAAGCAGAGAAACAATGGCAGTCACCTAGGCAGGGTCAGGAACAGGATCAGAGTTGTAGTTCATGTTGAAAAACTGGAACACAGGCCTAGAGCACTATCAGAGTCCTGGACAGCCACCTCGGCCAGATAAGGCGGAGAAAGGGGAATGGAGGCAGGCTGGGATGTGTCTGGGACCACCTCAGGAACAGGGATAGGATGGGGTGCGTCTGGGACCACCTTGAGACAGGATGAGGTGCGTCCAGGACCCCCTCAGGAACAGGGATAGGATGGGGTGCCTCCGAGACAGGATGGGGTGCGTCTGGGACCACCTCGGGAACAGGGACAGGATGGGGTGCGTCTGGGACCACCTCGAGACAGGATAGGGTGCATCCGGGACCACCTTTAGACAGGATGGGGTGCTTCTGGGACCACCTCGAGACAGGCTGGGGTGCGTCTGGGACCACCTCAGGAACAGGGACAGGATGGAGTACGTCTGGGACCACCTTGAGACAGGATGGCATGTGTCCGGGACCACCTTTATTAAAGTATACTTCAATAAACTAAAATGTGGACTAGAAGTATAGAAGTAGTACAATGTCAGTGTATAAAAAAGTGCACTTGTGGTATACTTTAAGCATACTTCAATTAACTAAAATATATACTAGAAGTATATATTTAGTTCACTAGTAGTATGTAGATTAGTGTACTTTTGTAAACTTACAGTGTCCTTATAAAGTATACTTTTATAAACTTAAACATGGTCCAATTTAGTCCAAAGAAGGATTAAGGTAGTATACTTTCTAGTACACTGCAAGTGCAAGGTTCGTAGTATACTTGTTATACTTGTACTTAAAATTCAAGTATACTTAATAAAATAAACTTCAAGTTAAAAAAATATACTTGAAGTAAACTACTTTTTGATAAAGTATTTTGTACTGTCATCATGCCCTGGTTGTTATGTGGTTATTTTGCCTTTTTTTTTTTTTTTTTTTTTGGACAAAATAAATAAATAATTTTAAAAAAACAACCAACTATCTTCCTCAGCTTCAGCGTGTCTTCATCTGAAGATGATGCATCATGGTTGGGGCTGTCATCTTCCAAACATAAACATAACCACCTGCACAGGAAAGTAATAGCTCTCTCTAAGATCGATAAGCAGGGTGTCCGTGTTTTGTAGTCTGTAACTGTCTGATTTTAATCTCCAGGTCAAAAGCGACCCAAACAGAATATTTGGACCCACGTGGTCTACAGCTTCCATGTAAATTTGAATAATGGCATTATTTCTCTTTTTCTTATGTCGATATTACTTTTGGAGAAGTCATAAAATTTAAAGTTGAAAACAACTTTTCTTTGTTAAATACAGCTTTCGACCCGAAAACAATAGGAGGGTTAAAATACTGAATTATCTCTATAACTATTAAACTAAAACAACTATGTAAAAAGGCTAAAAGAAAGAAAGAGAAACTCACCACGTGACAAGGAGAACCGCTAGTGAAGTTCTTTTGGTCCCTCAACAAATAAAAACATGTAACTTCCGGGCTGAATGTCAGTCAACACTTTGTCAATATTACTTCTGAAAGCGTGAGAAAATAGTCATTTGTGTGACTCATGTTGGCAGCCTTACAGCGTCATCAAACAAAAGTTGTAAGCGTCCAATCAGAGCAAAAATTAGACGGTTGTCATGGAGCCCGCTCATGTGCAGTTACTATCACAGACCACTAGAGCGCAGCAAGTAACCAGTGCTGTGATGTGTTGGTGGCGCACACAAACCACAAGTTTAATACACACTAACAATACTAAGAACAGATGCATGAAGCTTTACAATTTATTTAAAGTCACAAGACGATATTTCCTCGCGTGACTCTATAGTAAAGATTTTTTTAGATTGTCAGAAGGAAAAGCCAATAGCATCCAAAATAAAGACTCAGTGTATAAATATGTTTAACACAAAAAAGCAGTAATAAAATGTGCATCTAAGGCTGAACAACAGGTCATGATCGGCTGTAAGGCCACTAGATGTTAGTATTTACAAACTGATTCAGTCATATCATCTGTGATCTAGTTTGTAAAAACTTTTAACTGGCTAGTGGCAGCAAGTAAAAACTTCTTAAAAGAGAAAATGAAAAGATGCCCTCACATATGAAATGGAAAAAAACCCCAGAATGCCTCCCATTCTTTGTGCAAACAAAAAAAAAGTAAAATTGCCTTTGTTTTAGGTCAGAAGTCTCTGTACAGATCTGTTCAAAAATCCCATCATCATCATCATCATCGCGCCCAAGCAAAGCAACATCAATGCCCTAAAAGACCACGTACCTGTGTTCCATATCCCCCATTCATCACTGAGTTCTTTGAGAGGCAGATAATGACAAGCATAAAATCTTATTCAAGTCACTTGAGAAAATTAACCTCCCTGCTGAGCTGCAAAAGGCCTTTTATCAGTCTTCCATCGTCTGTTTTAATCTGCTGAATTACACCAAACAGCACAGGAAATTATGAGAAATCTTCCAAACAAGTCGTAAGAACCACTGAGAAGAAAAAACAAAAACCACTGGTGTCTCTACCCTTAGTGGTTATTTTCTGAACAGTATCCTGCAGGATGAAACTCACCCCTTCTCTCCACATTTTCTGAGTCTGTTCTCATCTGGCAAGCATGACGGGGCATTCAAAGCCCACACCACCGGACTGCAAATCAGTTTTGGTTTTTTCCCCCCAGGGCTTTTACAGAGCTGAAAGGCACAAGGACAGAACTTCACAAGAAAGTGGAACTATGTGCAATATGTTTTCTTCATATGTACACATGAGTACGAGGATTGCTTTAGAGGTTTCACAAGCTGCTTTTTTTTTTTTTTTAACTGTGCAATGTCAACATACGTGATTCTGATCAATCAAGTTTACATTTAAGCTCAGATCAGAAAAATACACCAAGAAATCAGGATATTATTTTTTAAAAATAATTTTTCTTTGTACTACCCATCCATTTCCACCTAAAAACTTAATATGAAATAAAACTAAATTAGAAATCTTAACTCAGAGACTTAAAAAAAGCTAGAAATTGTGATGTTATTGATTAATGTACTGAACCACTTCGATACAAACAAAACCACTCGTACTCAGAACCTTTACAGCACAATATTTATTTAACAATATACAGATTAATTTCTCTCTACATCTCAGACTTATGTTCAGTGTTTATATTCATCTTGCTTTTATCTTTGTACATTTCTTTATTTACAAGAGTTAAAATAAGTCTCTCTCTTCATTTATACATCTGCATTAGTACAGTGTTATCATCCAGCAGCTTCCCTTGAAGCATCTAGATTAGGTTCATCATCATTACTGTGTTTATATTTTTCATACACCAACCGAGCCACAGAGCAGCAAACTGACAGAAGGGCTCGACATGCACCAGGAGTCTGGACGTGGCTTTCTCTCCGAGGGAGGGGGAGGGAGGGGGGGCAGTCGCATGATAAACTGATGTTCCTCTTTTTTTTTTTTTTTTTTCCCCTCACCCACATGAGAGAGATCATTTGCTTGGTAGCACCACGGCAGCGTGTACAAACACAACCACTGAATGGGGGACTCCTTAAAAACCAGCTACGATGCATGTGCCCCCTCCCACCTGACAAGAATCAACGAAAGCTTGTGTACCCAAAATACATTTGAAATAAAAGGAAAAAAGGGGGGAAAAAAATGTTGCATAGAATCAATCATGTCAAGAACTGAAATTTTGGTGCTGCCATCTGTAAAATGTGGCTTCTTTTTTTCATAAACTCCTGAGACCTTCCAGACCCCATAACTTCTTTTTCCCCCTCTCTTTTTGGTTTTGAAAAGACAAAAATTAAATAAAAATAATAATAATAAATAGCTGTACCCTTAGAACTTAACAAAAATAGCCTTGTATCAGATGGGGCATCCCATAGGAGCTCTACTTTAAAGAGACTAAAACCCTGCACTGAGTGTATACACTGTTGCACATCTATATATGTTATTTTAGTAACTATCTTTAAAGAGGTGGATGGATTAAAGTGCATATACTTTATGAAAACAAAGCCCACAGTTATCACATGCAGGACAAGAAATGAACTTTCCTCACCAGCCATGGTGATTGACAAACCTGGTGACACATATTTTTTCACCTAACGGAGAAGGTTTTACTTGAAATGCGAATGGACTGAGTGAGGGTTTAAAAAGCTTATTGATCTGTCAAACCGAACACAAACTAAACTGACAATCACCGGCTGGTGTTCATTTCCTGACCCGATCACATGCAAATAACAGCACACACCGAGGGATATCTGTTACTCTAAGTTGACATACAGTACCAACGTGGCAGCTGGTAACCTCGGTTTTTGGGGGTCCGGGGGTTGGGGGGGTTACTCATATATGACATGAACACATCACCAGTTTTAAAACAGCATAAAGTTGCCACTCGACTCACAGCAAAATACAGCAAATGGGAACACAGCTCGCTGAGAGGCACATGTCACAGGGATGACAGCAGACGAGAGGAGGTGAGAGCCTGAACTCGCTCTTCTTCTTCCATGATCCAGTCCAGCAGGAGGAGGAGGAGGAGGAGGAGCAGGAGGTGGAGAAGAACGTGAGGCCAAACAGCCAGAGATGGAGGCTTTTTGGCCTCAAACGTTTAAGGCTAAAACACACACAGGATTCACTCAGGACCGGGACTGAGCAGCCGTGAGGGCTTCGAGCACAGCAGCAGCATGAGTGTGTGGGGTTTTCACTGCACGCTGAACTGATTTTTTTTTTTTTTTAAATATATACATTAGTCATTCATTTTTCATACGCGTGAGCAATACAGCAGCTGACATCTACAGTAGACTGACGCATAATATACTGATTTTAGCAAAGCTAAGAAACTATCGTGAGAATGTCGGGTCTCGCACACACTCACTTGAAATAAATTAATGGCCAAAAAAAAAAAGTTAAAACAAACAGGTGAAGCTGCTTCTATGGGAACACTGAGTTAGGTGTGTGAGGGTCCCCAGCTTTAAAATAAGAGAAGCATTTTAGATAAGACACCAGGGCAAGAAAATTTAAAAAAAAAAGAAAAGAAAAGCTTAAGGATGTGTATTGGCACATCTGGCTAAGATGAGGGCAGGACCTGCAGGACTTGTGTTTGGCTCGCTGGCCGTTTCATTGAACTGAAACAGCGCAGCTTCGTGGGGCACTAAAACATACAGACGAGCATGCCGTGGTCAAATCCATCAGTCCATGTGTGGAGCACTACACAAGGCTACGCAGCAATGTGGACAAATGCAGGCATTTCAAAGCAGAGAAGAATTCCATGTGAATGAGGATTAAAAAATTGCACTTCAATATCATTACAAAAAGAAAAGAAAAGAAAAAAGCAAAAGATGGAGAGGACATTTCAGAGTATCAAGAAAAAAAAAGAAAAAGAAGGAAATGGGTAATCCCAGTGTGGTTGCTTGATATAAAACAGGAAATGCAAAATCTCTGTATTGCAGCTACACTAATGCAATGACGTCACATTCAGTCAGAACTCCTCACAAGACACACAGTTTTTATTTCACTGTAGCTGGAGCAGGAAACTATTTTGGTCGGGTCAACACTGCAGTTTCAAACACAAAAAAAATTTTAAATTTTGCATTTCCTGTGACACATTTATCTGAGCGGCAGGTGAACACACAATGTGATCAAACAGAACATGTTTTAAGTGTCCGGGCAGAACAAAAAAAAGGAGACGGTTGTCATGGAGCCGGATGGTGTGCAATTTCTACAACCAGCCACCAGAGGGCAGTAAATAACCTGACGTGACGGGTTGGCGCATAGACCGACAGCCACACTAATAATGGACAGATGAAACGGGTGAAAACCAAATATAAGACAGTCATCGCCTCCAGTGTCACACAGAAACCGGACTATTCAGCTTTAGAATTCAATTCAAGTTACAAAATAAAAGTATTTCCTTTTATAGCTGCACAGTAAAGATTTCTTCAGATTTGTCCAGTTAAAAGCTTGAGGCAAGCTCAATTCTTGCCACATTCCAGTTTGGTTTAAATACAATCTTAAAAGTTTAACTTTTCAAAAGAAATTAGAATATTATTATTATAAGAGAAGAATAAAATGTTGGTTGTGATTTGAAATCTAAGGAATCATTTGAGTCTGAAATCAATTGAAAAACAAACAAAAAAAAAACTTCTTTGGATTGTGTCTGCAAACATGGAAAGTATTCATAAAATCATGTATGGCTAACTGAAGACAGTAATTAAAATGAAAGGAAACCAGCAAAGAGTGATTGCACATGACCCTGGGAATGAAGGGGAAGAAATGAGGGGAAAGAGCAAAAATCCCCACTTTTCTCCACGTGAGCGACATGTTATTGCTGATTCACTTGTGACTGATTCAGCCACAAACTCAAAAAAAAAAAAAAAAAATTAAAAATCTCTAATGTCACGTGTGACCTACAGCTAACGTGGGATCCTTACAGATTTTGTCTCGTCATGCCCTCCCTTGGAGGACACTTGTGTGTGGAATGCTCAGCTCGGTCAGATGGGAGGATGCAGCGACACGCTGGACTCCAGTTACAGCAGTGGGAGGTCATTTACTAGCTTTCATTCGCCGTGTTCCCAGAAAAATCTCCAGCTACAACTGCAGGTCACAGTTTAATACATGTTAAAAAGACGAATCTCTTATGATCTGAAGATCTCTTCCTCCATCCTAAACGCACAATCACACATGCACACACACACACATACACAGACAGATGCAGATAGATGGAGAGGAGTTGTCATAGTAGAGCTATTGAAGTTTAAAAAAAAAAAAAAAAAAAAGTATGAGGATGTTATGAACAGTAGCCACCATTCCCTACACCAGACATTAGACCTGTGATATGATCTGCATGTTGAAACTTGGGGAGCGTGACTGCTTCGTGAGCGGAGCTCCAGGGGACAGGAGGTCCTGGGCCTCCTCTGGCCTGATCAGGTGCTCCTCCTGCAAGCTTATGGTGGAGTGGCGGTGGGAGCCCCCAGCCAGAAGCCCGCCCCCCTTGTCGGATCCTCCAGCCGCCTCCCCTCGCTCGTCCCCGCCTCCGTTCACGTTGAAATTCATGCAGTCAATAGACTTGCTGGAGGAGGTGCTGCCAGTCCGCACCAGCGTGGGCCCCACGGGGAAGCTCAGGTGCTTTTTTATGGGACTTAGGTGGATGGCCTCCAAGTTGATACTGGGCGGGGGTGACTGCTGCTTCTGGTGATGCCTCTTCACAGCGGCCTGAAGATCGGCGGACAGTTCTGCCTGTTTCTCTGCCTCCCTTTCTCGCTCCCTGTCCTTCTCCTTGTCGCGGGACAGTCGGGACGTGATGGCCTTCTTCAGGCTGCTACCGCTGCTGTTCACGCTGCTGCCCCTCGGCCCCACGCTGCCACCAGCCTTGCTGCCGCTGGGCTGGCTGCTGTTGGAAGCCCCAGAGGAGAAACCCTCATCTGGGTCGTTGATGTTGAAGGAATCCTCTCCGCCGCTCATGCCGTCGGCATCTTAACAAGTGTATCAACAGAGAGAGAGAGAGAAGAAAAACATGATAGACAAAGAGAAAAATGAGTGAGGCTAAAGAGAGGTAGAGCTGATGTCTTCAAATATAACTGTGATTAAAAGATATTCACATAAAAAAATTTAAAATAATTTTAATAATGAGTAAACATTTTCAAGTTAAATAATTGAGAATGTTGAAATGGTTTCATTACTGTCACTGCTTGCTATTCAATTGAGATGTTTTATTAAAAAAAAAAAAGAGTTGTGCTCATTTCTAAATTTAATCTCAGAGCATCAAACATGTTGGGACAGGAGGAAAAAAAAAAAAAAAGAGAAAAAAATTCAGACTGGACACAAGTAAAAAGCCCGAAAGCACATTTCAGTAGTGGAGATCAGTAATTTATCTAAAAAAGAATCCCCCTTTTTCTATCATTTAACATAAAGTGAGTCAAAGTCTGAAGGTTAGACAAAGTCATACCACATGATGGTATACACATTACAGCAGCAGGGCTGGGAAAACACCCGAAAGTCATGCAGTCTCTAGATAACGACATATCAAATTCATTACAACAAGCTGCACCGCACAGTAATTCTTGTAGTAACAAAAAGTATTTCAAAGCAAAGCTGCCACTGTGTGGGACCCAAATGCACATTGGCAGCAGGCAAGCACCTCGGCAGTGCTGGAATCAAATACACAACGTGTCAAGGGAAGGCTGGTGTCAGGCATGATTGACTTCTGTAAGAGTCATTGTGAAACCCACCTTGGTTGTTTCGATACGTCCTGTACGGGTGGGAACAGCTGTGAATGGGAGGGTTAGCAACCCCATTACACAAGCGAGAAGCTTCACATAGTGAGTGGGTGATCAGTTCTAACTAATCACCTGTTGACTCACCTTTGGGTGAGTTACAACAGTCCAACATCTAAACCGCTGTCCTGCATGTCTGACATGTTTGCATGTACCAACACACCTGATTCACATCAGTGAATCGTCATCAGTTTGTCTTTAAGGTCTACACAAGTCTGTCAGGGAGCCATTCACATCGAGCCAGGTAGGTTGGACCAGGGAAACTTTAAAACATGCAGGGAAGTGGATACCGAGTATCTAGACTGAAGAACACGGATCTAAAACTGCGTCTGACTAAAGGCTTAATCACCCAATAATCTAAAAATATTCAGTTCTTCTTTTACTTAAAAAAAATCCTTAAAAGCAATAAAAGATTTTTAGATTTTGCAACACACACTGTCAAAATACCAAACCGAATGAACAAAACATAAACGTCTATCTCTGTTGTTTTTTCTTTTTAGTGCAGTAAAATAAGAGGAGTTACTTTGACCTTATCTTGATTGATTTTGAACACAAGTCATGTGGAGGTCATGTGTTTCACTGCATGTTGCTAACCGCGAGCTATGAAAAACTGTCAACTCTGACTCATCTGATCTCCTCCTTTTCTCTTACAATCTCTGTCACACTCCTCCTCTCCTCTGACTCTGCTGTCGTGCTCCTCTCTTCATCCTGGTCTTGAATAGTTCATCTAAGTAGACACAAACTCTGTTCTTCACCAGCCTGAGACCGTGGATGAAGCAGCAGATCTTCCATATCCTGACTCAGCTCTTCTAGCATCAGCTGGCCCTCACTGCCATCTTTCTCCAACAGCCGTGCAAAGATCAGCTGCTTGAATTACACACAAAGTCTTGTGCAGAAATAAAAAAAACATCTAAAAGAGAACCAGACTAAATATTTAAGATGAGCTCCATCCTTGACCAAGCTGAGCTTGCAGGTGGAGCAGAAAGTCTCAGGAAACAGCTCCCTTTTATCTAGCCTCATTATTGACCTCATATCCAACAATGATAAGCTTTGTGCACTTTTCTTCATCACTGATGAGCAAAACAGGCATCAACTGGTACAGTCTATAGTCTCAGGTAGTGAGAAGTACGATGCTTGTTTTAAACACACAAACTAAAATGCAGCCTGCCCTGCTTGTTGAGGAACTGGATGCCCCGATATAATCAGACCTTCAGATTCATACCAATCACAACTGCCTGTAAATGTTGCCGAGAAATACCGAAACAGCTGTGGGAGACGTAAAACCTTCAAAGAAGAGGAAAGGAACTCTGGAAGTTGGTTAGTCTTGCTGCATGTGCGGGTTTTGTCTTCTAATTTCCAGAATTACATTTCTCTAAATTTTCAGGATTCTGTGAAATTATTCCAACAATCCTGCACCAAATTTCAAGTCTAAACTGAAGTACAAAAATAAATAAACAAAAAAACCTTATTAAATCAGATTGGGAAAATATTTCCCCTCAAAAATGAAATAATACAGCGATCACTGCCAAAAGAAAAGGATGTGATAAACATAAAGGTGATAAACATGCCTCCGTCCCAACTGTGTTGATGGCTTTAAATTCACCATGAGCATCTTTAAAAATAAAAGAAATAAAAATTTGAAAATTCACAATTTAAATATGCAATAATTGATGTAAAAGTGTTTAGTCCAAGAGTGAGTTCAATAATCTGCATAAAAGAGCAGCTTGTTCTTCAAATAATGATGAACTTGGTGTTAATAATTAACTGTATCTTGTATTTGTTCATTTGCACAAGCCTAAAATGGTACAAAAATGACATGAAATCAATCAGCAAAACATTTTTAATCCACTTGTGGCTTCGCACTGAAAGCTGTAAAAAGGAAGAAGACAATAAATCAGATTAATAAAAAGAATATGCTATTCACATACAGTATGCAGGGTAAAGCCTGTTAAAAGAAGAGACAGGTGATCAGCTGTCTCTCTCCATCATGCATCGTTGGGACAAGCAGAATTAGAAAACAGGGAACATACAGAACCAGAAAAGAAATGGAGAAGCCGAGAAGAAAAGGTCTGGACTGACATGCACATAACACGAGGAGAAGACGCATGCTCTCCTACTCCATCCTTCACTTCTCCCTCAGCACAGCGGCCACGGCGCTGGCCGAGATGAGCCGAGCCTGCCGGTCTGTGGAGAGAGCCGAGGCGAGTCCGTGCGCCTCATCGGATCAGTGGATCTCCAGTTAGAGCCGACAGCCCACAAGGCAAAATGGGCCGGTCCCCAGGCCATCGTGGGCTAACGCAGACCTTGGATGAAGAGTCTAAGCTTAACCAGCTGCGACCAATGTTCGACTGTTTCGGCTCTTTGATTGGAGTCTGCTCGCTCTGGGTTTCCAGTTATTTCTTTTTTAACCTGTTATGTCACTGAACGTTATTCAGCCATGGAGCAGGGAGCACTTTGAAACTCTTTCTTGATGATGCATTCAAGTGCCTTCGAGGTAACATAAGAGTTCTGCCTCTGCAGAAATATGTTTCTGGATAGCAAAATTCAGAACATATTTAAGTGACAAGGACCCCAAAAATTTTTCTTGGCCAAAAAAGCTTGTTTTCATTTATTTTAAGCATCTTAGGAGTAGCTGCTGCCCTACAAATTATAGTGAAATGGAGATTAATTAAATATTTGTTAGCCAAGTTAATGAAATGAAGGAACCTCAAAGGGCACCACCAGATCAGAGTTATAAAAACTATCCCCTTTCAAAAGCAGAACAAGAAATTAATTTAGGATATATTCACTGCTGGATAGAATCATTTACTCAAATAAATTTTAGATCTCCTCAAGAACTGGTAGATGATAGAAAATGACTCCAGTAATGTAAATGCAATCTGCAGTGAAGAGTTTAAACATGCAAATTCACAAATAATTTCTCATATAAAGGTAATGTAACCCTAAATTAAAGGATGTGTGTTTAGATGGTTATTTCTTTCTCTAAGAGAATATCCAGGGAAGGTCCACATAGACTGTGGCTGATTAATCCCCTCCCTTCCAGGTCTCCCTTTGCCGAGTGGCGGTGGCATTTTAACCGAAAAAAACAAATTAAAAGACTTCAGTCGAAGATCGCTGGAAGAAGACTGGATGGTCGTTAGACAAACACTGACCAAAAAAAACCAAACAAACCAACAACTAGGAAATGAGTTCATCTTCAATTATATGTTTCAAGATTTCAAAACAAGCATAGATGGAAATGGACACACAGCTGATGAGACAAAATGGGCTGTGCAGTTCTGGCAGTGGAATAGCTTTTAACCCTCTCAAAAAAAAAAAAGACGCAATATTTGCTTTGTTCAGTTGGCCATGTCACTGGAGGTGCTAAGTTTAATGTTTCAACTGAAGCTTGCCGAAGCGTGTGCATGCAGGGCTTGTTTCCACTCACTGAGCCGAGGAAACGGACAGCAACACGCCGAGATTATCGAGCATCGAGTGAAGCTGCTGGACTAAAAAACTAAACGCACAGCTTCCTTATGCAGACGAGCTGCAGGAGATGGCTGCTGTTGGACTGAGAGGCCAAACATTTGGTGTCGTCAAACCCACTGACCTACTACTCTTATTAGCTTTTATTATTACTAAACTCGCCAAAATGTCCTATTGAAACCACAGAAAGAACCACACTGGTGAAACCAAATATCCGATATGGAGAGTTGGAAAAAAGTCCAGATTAAAGGGTCAAGCTGCAGGCTTGGGACCAAACATGCTCAGTGAGTGACAAGGGGGAGCAGTCTGACGTTAAAGGAATGATTAGGAAAAGGGAGAATGCGATACGATGACAGGCCCATGCAAAATGGCCTCGAGCCACACTTCCTTCAACCCCAGAATAGGCGACTCTTCCTCAATTAAATGTGGCAAAAAGTTGATCAGATAGTAGCGGGGTGCTGCTGAGACTGGATGAGTTAGTATACTCTGGGGAATTGAAGAAGCAGCAACAATGTGAACAGAAGCGTTAACTTTCTACGTATAACTGGGGAGGGGGAGCAGATGGAGATTTGGGAAGATGAAGAGCGAAGGGGCACCGTCTCCCGAGACCCTCTCTGCCCTGAGTGTCCACCCCTGTACCCTACCCTCGAGAGTGATGGGGGGAATGATGCTGCTGCTGCTGCTGTGGTGGCTGTGATGCCGCCCTCCTTTCCCCTCTTTACTTGCAGGTTCCCAGGAAGGGTGGTGCTGGTGCTGGGCGGGCCTAGGAGGATTGACGGTGAGGCTCAACTCTGCATCGGTTGAGTAGTCAAAACAATCTGGGAGTCAACAACACAGACCAGGAAATGGGTTTCTTTAGTAGCAGCAAGCTTCAATCAGTGCGGGCCTCATCATAGTTTACAGTTGTGTAAACTAAAAATAAATGACAGAAAAATAGGAACCGCCATGGCATTTTAATAGAATCTACAGGCACCATTTTGTTGTAAAAACCAAAGCCATAATCTTTACTGGTGACACAAAGCACACAATGCACTTAATTGACAAGACAAGCAAAAAAAAAAAAAAAAAAAAAAAAAGAGCAAAAGGGGGGAGGGGCACAACCACTTTAAAACGGTGACCACAGCTACAAACAATAAGATATGAAACACCATTTAGATGATGCCAATGGTGTGATTAGGTTATAAAGAAAACAGGTTTCCTTCTCACTGCTTAGGACAAACATCAGAGAAGTAATTTCTCACCAAACAGTTCCTTCTTGCGGCCTTTTATATATCAAGGAAAAAAAAAAAGTAACAAACTGTAAGGTTACAGCTGAATCAGTACTGAATGTGCTCACTTTACTAGCCTTCAAGGCTAACGTACTCTAGGTTTCTGCATTTAGGACAAAGTCAGTAAAAAAGAAGAAAAGAAAAGGCTCTGTTGTCACATGAGCTGAGATCTTTCCCACACTGAGGTCACTTCACCGTGCGCTACAGTCAATACAACAAATTTTCCCATTGCTCCCGGTGATTAAGCCTTACCCTCTCTCTTCCAGCGGTGGCGTCGTATGGAGGCGGTGGTGATAGCTGAGATGGAGATACGGCTGATGGTGGGCGTCACCTCCACCTGGAGCACCTTGCGTCCCCGGGGCTCTTCAGGAGCACTTTCAGGCAGCGAGTTTTTCATGGCGTTGCCCAGCTAAAGTTGGGACGAACACAGAGAAGACACTCTCTTCGTTCATTTTTGTTTGTACAAACAGGAGTAAATCATAAGTGGGATCTTACTAGTCAGACAAACACATGGAAGAGCTAAACTAATGGCTGCAGGTCTTACCAGTAGAGGCTGGGAGTAAAGCTCTAGCTGGGCTCTGTACACAATATCCTCCAGAGCTTCTCGTCCCATCTCCCACTCTCCGTTGTATCTGCATATCACAACACGAATATTTGTCAACACCATGTAGTGGTCAAAATGAGACTCACGGGGCACTTTGACATCTTCAGTAACAGTAAGGGATGAGTGTGATAAAAGTACATGTAAAGTCAGAGTGTTTATATAGTCATATTAATAAATTACTAGAAAAGAGGTTGGAATTTCCCTTTACAGTAATAAAAAAAAACACGTCTGATTCTGTCAAGCTTTAAAAAGCCCCAAAAAGTCTGTTGGATTTAAAGTGGCATGCACCACTTTTTTTTTTTCCATCTGACACTGATATTCCTGCCTACCGTTCTCTCCCTCCTCATGTGACCTTACTGTTGCGTAGCATTAGTAAACATATTAACCTAAATCCTGGAGTGTCCTCGCTGCAAGTCAAGGTCGGTGTGTGCAGGCTGGATTCATGCTCATCATGTCTCCCTGAGCTCAAGATGGCACAGAAGTGGCCTAGACTATAGTGGGGATCATTAAAAACACTATTATTCTCCTTCTTTCACAAAAATACAGAGATAAGGCCTCTTTTTTCCCTCTAGATCCACTCTGCAATCTCCTGAATGCTAATGTGAAATGACGCAGGAGCAATGGTTTGAGCGTATACTCTTTCTAGGCCTTCTTTTCTGCCACGTTGCCCTTAACATCAGGCGTTCTGGCTGCCGTCATATCTGGAGACTCATCTCTGAGGACTACTTGTCATCGAAGAGGGATAATCAGCTTTGTACAGACTGTTCTCGTTGAGGAATGAGATAACTGGATTCTACAAGACAGCGTTGATGTAATCTGTCTGTAAAATGGGAGGTTTCCGTCCTTGGTAGAGTACGGAGAATTTCACAGCAAACTAGCATCAAACTGCTCTTATCAGAGATGTTGTACAAAAGAAAAGACTGAAAATTACATATAGTGACTAAATGGGTTAGCGACTGCAGAACAGATGGGATAATCTTCCATCTTATCCATGGTTAAGAGCTGCTCATTGGGCATCCAACCCCGAAGTTTACATTTTTGATGTATTTAAATATTTGTTTGTGTGTTCAAAAAAAAAAAAAAAGAGCTGCCAACAAAAAAAAAAAAAAACCCCAGCAGATACATACATGGCGTGATAAACAGCTGTCAGCATCTGCACCATGAACTCGGGGTCCAGCAGCACACGGTTGCAAGGTTCCCTCCAAAGTTTCTGTTGTTGCCGGGGGAAACCACACACACACAACCTGGGGGAGAGGAAAAGTGTTTTAGTAAGGGAAAAATAGATCTTCTAGATATTTTAATGATTCAATAAATCCAATTTCTAGCTGCAGCTGGAAGCACAGATCAAATGAAATTCATGGGAACCACCAATCAGGTCCTAAAGGTAAATTTTGTACTATTTCACACGTAGCAGGTGAGGTTAGGCGACAGCGACTGTGAGGAAGCACAAAGAGTGGGAGCATTGTTCTCTGAAAATTTCAAAGTCAAAGTTTGCCATCTGTCTAGACAGAGCTCGCTTCAGGCGTTGTCTGCTTCCTCGCTCACAGTGGGCAGGGACTCATATCCTGAATCGTCTGCATGCTGCGATGGAACAATCACTGAGCGGTGGCTTCGCTACCCATCCTCATATTGTGAATACCATATTGATCCTTTCTCCGGGGCGTCTCTGTGTTTCTAAGACAGACGGAGTCAGACAGGCACCCGGCAGTTTGGTTTTCATTCGGCAAACCAAATGAGCTGATTAAATGGGATCTAATAAAATTGTACTCATCAAATTGTCCTGCTAGGAGAACAGTCGGGTGCCGAGGCAAGCGTACGACTAAAAGGAGGTGATTGAACCCCAACTTCAGAAGAAAATATCATTTAAATTGTAGAAGAGGAGTGGGTGGTCTCTAATTGGTTTCAGAAAAGCTTTGCATTTTTGTACTTTGTCTCACCGTGAACTCATCCTGCAGACGGACTGAAAGGAAGAAAGGGGCATGTAGACCACAGCAGAGTTGTAGCAGAGCATGAGGAAACACAACACTTCAAACCTGCAACCAGAAAAACAAAAACACTCTTATTAGAGCTGAAATAGTTATTTTCTCAAGTACTCTAATCAATACACCTTTATTGAAACTAAATTATACAAAATTGAACAAGGAATTAATCAGCTCTGTAATCTGTTAGAGAGATTAAACTATAAAAACTGCTTCCCTACACAGATTTGTGAATTGTCAGGTTGTGTATTGTTTAGGGATGTGCACAATAGGATTCCCTCTTAAACTCTACTTACAGACCACATAAATGATACAGGATCAATATGACAGCAGAATGTAAGTTAGTTTGAGCTGTACTTATCAGTTTAATGTTATGATATCCAG
>JAOWBL010000014.1:8685786-8723350 GCA_028564865.1 Zenarchopterus dispar | reverse complement strand
TGTGTGTGTATATATATATATATATATATATATATATATATATATATATATATATATATATATATCTATGTAAATGTATCTGTAAATGTATATATATATATGTAAATGTATATATATATATATATATATATGTAAATGTATATATATATATATATATATATATATGTATATGTATATATATATATATGTATATATGTATGTGTGTGTATATATATGTATGTATGTGTGTGTGTGTGTATATATATATATATTTTTTTCTCTAAATGAGGTGAGTCTGGCTGCTAACATGTGCTATATTCACTACAAGAGCTTCCTCTGTTTCAGCAGCAGCCAAGTCGAACTGAACACATTCACATCAGTGGTGAAAGCAGACATGTTTTTATTCATTTTGATGTAAAGCCCTTTTTATACGTTGGGACATTGACTTTGTGGGAAACTGAAATGAATTCACTGCTTCTGATTGAATTCGATTGAGAGTGAAAAGTGGCTGACAGTAGTATTGTTTGTATTTTTTTCTTTTCACATCATTCCTGTCAGAGCAAAGAAACCCATATCACCAAGGAAGAAACGGGCGACTTGTCTGGAACAGATGATAGTGCAGGAGTTGGCACTTGGCTTGCTAATCTGCTCCGACTCTGTTACGGATCAATTCCATCTCCTGGTGGGATATTGTTTACAGAGGGCTTCTGTTGGTTTTCTTTAGGAGCAGTGCTTCCCAGATCACACGTTCAAGCACATGCACATGCCTCTTCTTCTCTTCACACATTGACCTCGAGTCAATCAGGGTCACTTGACCTCCTGTCAGCGCCTCAGATTAGTAGCTTTTATTATCACACACCATTAAACCTCCATGAACGGTTGAAATGGGCAAGAAGCCAACAGCCCAGCTGCCTCTTGAGCCATCTAATCTACTGGTTTCCATCATCACACTGGTGTAAACGTGCACATGTGTACAAACAAGGTCATAGTTTCTTCAGGTTTCTGCATGTATCTAAAAGTAACAATAGACATACATGTGTCCAATTTCAAGCAGGTACAAAAGGTGTATTTATATTTTCACAAGGGTTTTCTAGTGTTAATGAGTACTTAAAGCACTTTGACACTTCAAGCCACTTTCACTCAGTCAGTGTGGGCCAATGTGGAGTTCATTGTCTTGTTCAGGGACACTTCAGCATGCAGGTTGTAAGGCCGGGATGTGAACCACAGACTTTCTGACTGGCAGTGTGTAGGTTTGTTCACACTTAAATGAGTAAACAAACCAAAGTGAATATATTAAAAACAGTTCCATCAATGATGGTATTCTTCTGTATTTTGTTCTATTTGTACTAACGTTTGCACTTTTAATGATATAAAAAATGAGAAAAGCTCATGAATAAACATTTTAACTCTGAAGCATCATCAGATGTGAATGTACACTACAAGCAAAATACTACATTCATGACAACATTTAGATGAAGAGATTGTTTATTCCATATATATTTATATATATTTTTCTTTAAGTGAATGTGGCTGCTGATTTATGGGTTGATTTAGAAGATCCGCCTCTGTTATGGTAACAGCTGAGTGGAACTGCAGTAGCTTCTGGCCTGTTTCTTATTTAAATGATTGATCTTAGTGATAGCTTAGAATATGTGGACTTAAAAGAATGACTGCATGTTTGTGTTAAAGTGTATTAGAGACATGGCATTAAGTTATCAAGAAGCAGCTCTACATTTGGAAACTGATGAATCAGGACTTATAATTGTTCTGTACCACATCTCGGACAAAAAACAATGTAAAACCAAACTGTATAGTCAATTGTTTCCAGATCTCTGAATTTTGGAATAACCTCTTGTTTCCCACATCCTAGGTTTAAAAACCTCCTTAAACCAAAGGAGACAGATAAAAGTGGCACACCCTTTTATGGACCTCCTTCTTCTTGCCTCTCCCTCTGTGTTTTTCATTTAACTTATTGCTGCTCTGAGATGTGACAGATCCTCAAGCTCGCACAAAAATCTGACATAACTCCAGGTTTCCTCTCGCTGCATCTTACCTCCTCTATTTCTTTTTATTTTTGTCCTTGGAGAACTTACTATGCAGACAGACACACACTCTCGCCCTGCTCTAGCAGCCATGTGAATCCAGGGTCTGATTGGATGATGCCTGGCTGTCGTTACTCTGCTCTCTTTAAATCAATCTTTCCAGCAGCTGTTCTTGTGCTCGCCTCCCTCCTCCTTTCCCCCTCAGTCTTTCTTTTACTTCCTTCTGTGACCTGTCAGACCAGTAGGACCAGTTTCTCTTTGTATTTTATAGCAGCATTTGGACCTTTCCTTCTTGTATTATAGTTCAGATCAAGACTGTGGTTGTTGTCTTGTAAAATGTTTGTGACTGATTAGTGCAAACTCTAAAGTCCATCTGATTACACAACTGAATGATTGTGCATGTTACAGATATTAGTGAGACTTACTAGCATATCTTTGGAGGTTCATCCTTTTTTATAAGAGAGGTTTATTATTGAAGTTGAACTTCACCTAGTGTTTCGAAAACTTCAGGATAACTTCAATTTTTCATGGAGCATCACAATAGAGCTCCTCTTTTCTTGGGTATTAGGTGGATTAAGTGGAGGATTTCTGAGATATTAGAAGCAAAACAAAGCTCCAGATTTTCAGAGGCTATTGTTTTGGTGTGAATCAATAAAGAATATTTCATGGTGTTGACTGACATGACATACGTTGTAGTTGAAAGCCTGCCATTGATGATTTATACCGTTCCCTGACTAGTCAATAAGCTGAGAAGTTAATTGGCAAGAATCAGGTGTTTAATCAGAGATGTATTGTTTGGCATGTGACTGTCTGCATGTGTGTCTGTGCTAAATGACATCTGTACCCCATCTGTGCATCTAGTAAATCAAACCTCCCCCAGTTTGTTGGCGTTACAAGCGCCTTTGATTTAAAGCACAGCCCCTCACTTTACTTTTGTGTCTGTGTTTGTGTTTTAAAGTCCTGCAGTTTCCACCAGGAGCTCCTTCCTGGTTACTTACAAACACAGCACGTGTTGTCTTTCCCTCCCTGATTCACACACACTTTGCTTTCTTCACTGTGCTCGACACCAGCAGGAAGGAGAAAGGAAACAAAGAGCCCACTTCCTGTACGTATACAGCCAGCAATCTGCACAATGGAGCAGGAAGTGCCTGCCAGCTGTAGAGACCATGGAGTGTGAAGGGAAGATAAAGTGGTCTCTCTATCCTCTTAGCTGTTGTTTCTGTCCCTGTATGTCATTTTCCATCACCCTATCAGTCAGAGCTCAACCCACGTTAGTCTGTTTGCTTTTGATGTCATCACTAGACATTTTTTTATGTTTTTTCATGGAGGTGAATGCTGCTTTCCACGTCAGTGGGACAAATCTGAGCAAAAGTCAAGTTATGCTTTTTAAATTTTATTTTAAAATATTTAGCTCTCCTAGTCAGAAGACCTAAGAGGGCACTTCTACCACTGTTTGTGACCTTTGCTTTGGAGGGAAAATGTTGGACAGATGGGCTACTTGGAGTACAAATGCAGATGCTGGAAGCTTTTAAATCACCATGTCTGACATAACTGATGAAGAAAGCAGTCTTAAGATGGATGGTCATGTTGTTTAAATGCATTGAAAACAGGGCTGTTTTGTCTTCTTAACTTCTTCTTTTTGGTTCTGTTTATTCTGAACCGAGACAAACAAACGGGAGAATGGGAGAGATCCAGTATGTTCCTTATCCAACACTGTGATCCATCACCATTACTTTTCCTTTAATGATCCAGTCTTTATGATTGCATGCCCCAGCCCTCTCCTGCTGTTACTCTCAGGAGACAGATCTTTGCTCTGCTCATTCAACATAGATTCAACTTCAAAGTACATACCCCTCCTCTTTTTCCTGTCTACCTACCAAGCCCCTTTCTTCCTTGATTTGTATTTTTTTCTCTTCTATCTGTTCTTCGAAATTTCCCCTCCCTTACTGCTCTTTTTTTTCTTTTCTGTCCAATTTCTCACCTTCATCTCTCCAAGTGTCTCTCACTACTCTAAAGATATATTTTTCCACCTTGTAGAAGCCATTTACCTAGCTGGCAGTCTTCATGTCATAACCAAGTACCCTCGACGGGGTGATGGAGGTCCAGAACAGAGTGGAAACACAATGCTTTGTCTGGTGTGGACAGGCCTATTTTAGGAAATATTTAAGAATTACGGGGAGGAAGGTGTGGAAAAATGATGGTAAAAATATATATGAGATGTTGTGTATCTTCACTCCTAAAGGAAGGAGAGGGAAAAGGCAAAGACAAGCTCCGCCCAAGTGCTAACAAGAAGATTATAATGTAGAATGACCAACCAGTCTTTTTTGTTTCTAACTTTCCATCTTCACAGCTATTTTTAGAAGAGCTTCCTATTTTCCAGGAAACACCATAAAGGAAGCTGTCAGACCACAGAACATTTACAAAAGCTCTGTGAGGTACTTCATGACATTTATTTTAATCCCTCACTTAAGATTATATAGAAGACTAAACCGAGTATTTACAGTGACACCCCAAATTCAAATTCCTTGCTCTGCTGCTCCTCCTTTCAATTATACTTTACTTCAACACCGCCGGAAACACATATTACATTGACATTTTCATATATCTACAAAGGCGGAAGACCTAAACGCTGTTATCTGCAGCCAGTGTGTGGTGACCTTCAACAAGTGTGGAAACTAAACATCTGTCGTGCTCTATAGACTATTCAGGATGGAGGGATTTGTGGTGCTGAGTGTAGAGCACAGGCTGGCATTGTTCTCACGAAGGTACAGTGGTGTAAAGACATGTCACTCATCATTGAATTCCCCTGCTCTTTATATTTGAATCAGCATCATGTGCATCATCAGCACCTTAGCTCATTTCTAGAGAAGCTCTTAACTGTTCCTGTGTTCAGAAGTGTGTATATATATATATATATATATATATATACATATGTATGTATATATATACATATGTATGTATATATATATATATATGTATATATATATATATATATATATATATATAATCATTTTAGCTTTAAAAACATGCATATCGTGGTTACTACTTTCAAGTCAAGAGCCCACTATTTTGTTAAGAGTAGCCTTTTGGTTGTGCTGCTGATGTAAACGAATTGTTTTTTTTTTTTTTTAAATAGCTTGGCCTTTGTTAAACAGAGCTGATTTTACAGAGCTCAGCTTCATTAAGGGTGCTTTCATTAGGACACACACACACAACCGCTGTGATCAATGAGGACGGCCTGAGTGCTGCCACTTTACATGCATTTACGCCCATTTACTGAAACCTGGTTTATTCAGGCACAGTGATAAAGCTCAGCTTGTCAGTCTTCATGGCGGAGTTGGTTTATATCTGCATGCTGCATGTCCTTTCATACAGTATGCCTTACACTCATAAAAACAAAGCTGCCTGAAGGTGTAGTGGAAGTATGCAGTTAATGGGCAGACAGAGTGATAAAATGTAATGTTATCTGTGAGAGTTTTCAGTGGCATTCGTTTAACTGGTTTTTTTTTGTTTGTTTTTTTGTAAATTAGGTGAGCAAAAATAATATTGTAAAAGAATATCTTAGTAACTCAGACAACAATAATTAACTCACATAAAGAAGAAGACTTAAAAATTATAATAATTCGAAGCTCATAATGTGAAAGAAAAGGAAGGAGCAAAAGGAGACCCAGTTAGATGAAATGAGAAGTGATACTTGGAGTCTTCAAGCTGCACATTTTTCTAGCGCCCTCTGTTGGACAGATGAGACCAAGGCGATATTCAGGATGATCATGTAACTCAGTTTGCTCTGGTGGGGATGTGCAAGATGCAATAATGTAACACACTAAGCTTCTTTAACAAGATCACTGTATTTACTGTCAACTACTCATGTGTAGTATTTGTGTAGTTTGTTGAAGTACAAATGCACCTCACTGATGTGGGTCATATTGCATCTTGAGGTCAGGAAGTGTGAATATATTTAAAAGTATGTGGATTATACATGAATGTATGTGCATGTCTGTTGTTAGTGTGTGGTAGCAGTTGTGGTTGCTTTGTCACTAACTAATGGACTCATTAGACCAGGAGCCGTGCACATGTGCTCCAGCTGGGATCTGTACTCGTTAATGCTCTGCTCACTGTGTGCGTAGGTGAGCCGGTTTGTGCCTATAATTTTGTTAAGTTTTGCTTCTTTTTTTTCCTCTGTACTGCTGGTACTGTGCTCGCATTGGATATGTTTGTGTGCATGATTAGAGGAATGAATTTTAGATGAGACGTGCATGGACAAGTCCGCAAAAGAACTGTGCAGAAACCTGGTGATGCCAAACTTAAATGTACTGGTTGTGAGTACAACCCCCCCCCTTTAGTATTAAATATCTTGTCTGAGGGCAACCAGATGTTTTCTTACCTTCTTGTTAACAGTTGCCAGGACAGTGTGTCATAAAACTTTAAAATGCTTAAACCTGGCTTTGAGAGCTCTATCACTGCCCCACTGAATTAAGTGCAATGAGAGGAACATAGTTCAGGTGATTTTGCTGCAAAGAAAATGAAAGGGCCATATTGCTGTGTTATAGATGAGCAATCATAGATGAGCATACAGCACATGAGTTGTAATACTACCCTCAGAGACCTTGTGTTGTAACAAAAGTTTTAAGGATCCAGGAGACTCGTTATGAAGGTTACCTGCAGATGTGGAGGACAAGCACCTCTGCACCAACAGAGGCTGATATAAAATATTCAGCAGGACCAGAGCTGAAGGACAAAGGCAGTTAGGAGAAAGGTGAATTTAGTCGAGAGCAGAGGGAAAAGGAGGAGAGCGTGGATAAGACGATGATAAGTGATCCAAGCTGAAAACTCTTACATTCAGTTTGTGTTGCTAAGAAAAAAAATAGCTTCAAAAATGCAGGGGAGAAGCTGAAATGTACAGACAGATAAAAAAGCTTGAAAGGTGGCTATAAAAAAAACAGGAGCAGGAGGGAAGATTAAAACACCTTGAACAGTATATTTTTAGGTGTTGAAGAATGGGTTTGTGTTGTAGAGAGGCAGAAGATATAAAGTGAGAAGCAGATGGTGTGTGAGATGAGCTGTAGCTTGTGGTCATCGTGTTCAGCTTCTGGTGAGATTAGTCAATTGTGCTGTTTGCTTGTTTTCAATATCAAGAGTGTGCAATGATGAGGAGGAGACAAAAAGACATCTCAAATACAGTAATCTGTATTAAGTCAAAACCTTCTATTGGTGTTGATGAAATAAATGAAACAAAGCAGACTTGCTGACCAAAATCTACAGTGATTGCAGCTCTTTTTTTCAGATTTGGGTGCAGGTTGCATGATTGTTTTTGAGATGAAAATCTACTGACGTTTTGTTGCGTAACAATGCAGGTATTTGGTGAAGTTTTTGCATGGACAACTAAGTTTTGGGCTGTGTGAAGATCTTTCATCCATGCTGTTTTTGTATTTTTGCTCTGTTTACCTAAGCTCTTGATTATTTCACACTTGGATGACCCTGTTCTGTATGTATTTGTAAGCGTACCATTTCACATCTGCAGTGATAACAGGGAATAAGAGTAAACACAGTTACCTATGTTATACTGATGCTCGACTTTCCCTGCAAGACCCAGTCATGACAAATCCCAGGTGTGAAGCTAAAGACTTTGCAATATGGCTTGTTAAACTTGGACCTGGGCTCATTAGTAGTGGCCCCTGACATGTAAACAGGGATAAACTAACACACACACACACATAGTTACAGACCCCATCTCTAGCATCACAGAGTGTGTATGGGTGTGCACCCTTTAATTGGAATGCTACGGTGCCCATGTGTAGATGTTCAGTGTTTTGTTTGGTCATACAATAACACCCCCGACACACCATCCCTCCTATCCCTCTCCATAGCAAATGTGTTTCTGTGTGTGTGTGTATCTCTCCAAAGAGCTTAATGGCTAAGCTTGTATCAAGCCAGTGAAACATGGGCTTTCATATGGTAATAAGCAGGCAAAAAAAGAGGACAATAAATAGCTTCACGTCCTCCGGGACCTTACGGAAAAGTGAGCAGAAAGCATAGAGCCCAAAGCTTCAGATGGGACAGTATCCTACTCGTGTCACAAAAACGAGGCGTGCAGGGTTTCTCTCCATCAGTGGACTGCTGCAAACTTCCTCTGCAAAGTAGGTGAAAGCTAAAGTTAATGCAAATAATTTGGACAGTGGACTAAAATTAGCTGCTGTAACTTATTTGTCCACTTTGGGAGGTTCAAAGGAACTTAGTGAATGTGTGTTTATTAATAATACATAATTAATAAATTGCCATACAAAAAAAAACTTTTATATCTTTTATTGATCAGAAACCTAGGTTGTAAAAACATTTGTTTTCAGTACTCTGTTACATATATCTCAAAATCATGGCACTGTTTCAGTATCCTCACCAGCTTATTCAGTGGTGCAATTAAAAGTATTCTTTTTTAAGTGAAAACCTAAATAAAGACTTGCACAGCTAGAAGTTTTTCTTTAAAGACGAGTTGATCGAGGTGTGAAATTATTATGTCTTATTGTTTCTTTCTGAGCTGAATACTGTTGCTCTGCACTCTCTGAAACGACTCCTTCAGCTTGGATGTTGTATCCAGGCAATAGTGGAGCAGATACAGCTCAAGAGTAATCTGGAAGCTGTCACCACTTGTGGAGGTGATTTAAAAGTATTATATTGGAGAAGTAAAACATCAGTGAGCACAGTAAGGACATAAGGTTTGAGCTGAACATGTTTAGTACAGGAGTTGGACCGTTTCAGTCTAGCCGAGGGCTCTGAAAACATTGTCTTATTTTAAGGTAATCTTAAAGCTGAGGCTGGTCACGCTTGTCTCACAGATGTCTCGGTTCACAAATCACGCACACTGAGACACGTACACCAGAAAACTGGCAACATCTATGCAGACAATGAGAGAATGTGTTTTTAGCTAATACTCTCACATTTTCTGTGCTACCGTTTGTCATGAACTGCAGTAAGAACCTACAGCGATCTGTTTGAATTTAATATAAAATGTAATACAAATAGTGCTCCATGCTCTGAATCGATCACGTGGGCTTTAAATCTCTTTGTTGTGCTGTGTGATGTCTGATTGGACGATCTCTGCTGCTGTCCATGCAGGTGAAAGTCTGGATGGGAGCCAGAATAGCAGCACGTGGCTCAGTTACTTTACAGCTCAGTCCAGCCTATGTGCAAATGGAGCTTAGACTAATACATCTGGACTGGATCCAGGTCAGCATATCCATATCTGATAGATGCATACATATTTAGGTACATGTGAGGACACAGTGCATTTCATGTCCCATTATCCTGACAAGTTTTCCAGTACAGGCTTAATGTGACGCTGCGCTCCAAGTGAGCATTTACACGTTTGTCCGTCCCTGCTTCTGTCTGCCATCCTGTGTCTTTGTGAGGACTGGTATTGGCAGTGTGCGTGTGCATTTCCTTTGATGTGTCTGCGTATAGTGTTGGTGTTTATTTGTGGCTGTTAATTATGGCCACCCCTCGTGTCTCCTCTGCGAATCAGTGCACAGCTGCAGGGCCCCATGCGTAAAGCAGTTCTGCATCTAATGTCTTATTATTCACGCTGTCTGTCTGCTTACCAGCCATACAGAGCCCGGGGGATAGAGTGGGATTTGAAATGTGTGTGTGTGTGTGTGTGTGTGTGTGTGTGTGTGTGCATGCATGTGTGATGAAGGGGTTACGTATTAACAAAGTAGTAATGAAGGGTTAGTTCAGTCTTCTAATTCGTTGGCACTACTTAATTAAAAGCGATCTGATGGTGTGATTGGAGCATTGATGGATTGAGACTGAGCGACGCCCTGGCTCTTAAGGATCAGGGTTATGAGATTGTGTGTGAGTGTGCATGTGTGTGTGTGAGAGAGAGAGAGAGAGAGTGTGTGTGTGTTAACACGTGCATTCAGTGAAAGGAAGAGGAAGTCATTACCTTTTAATCATGTCCTCTGTTATTCCTCATTTTTCCTCTTTTCTCCTTCCTCATCTCCGCCTTTTGTATCCAAATTCTCCCTAAAGCCTCCCTCCAGTTATTCCCTCCTCCCTAGAATTTTACAGCTGCCTCTCGGTTTTAATATCCTTGTCATTTTCAGTCAATCCATCTTTTCTCCAACCCTCACTCCTTTCTCCAACACTCACCCTTTCTTCTTTTCGAGCCTGTCTTTAATTTTCCGTCAGGTTATGTGTCACATAAGTGATCCTATGCTGTGCCTTCATATATTTCTTTATGATTTGAGCTGAACAAAATAAAAGAAGCATGTCCCGCCGATTTAAGCCTACAAGAATCTTCAGGCTTATATAAAAGGCACAACACTAATGTTTGCAGGAGGAAGCCACATTTAATATGTGATTTTAAATGCTTGGGTTTCCAATGTTGACTACTGTAAACTCTTGAGCTGAATAAAGCTTTAGCATCTGCAGCTTATATTAGTCCTAAACCTTAATATTTATTAATATCTATTTTGTTTCACGGTTGCCAGATATTTCCAAGCACTAGTCTGCTCACACCTCCTCAGACTCAGCAAAACGCCAACAATTGTAGGTGACTTCTTGACAACTCCAGTGACACTTCCGCCAAGCTGGAAAAGCAATTTTTTAATCACACACTTTGGACTTAACAACATTTCTTGTGTATTACAACATGACACAAATAAGTAAAATAATATAAAGGTACTCTAATATTAATCATCTTGCACACTAAAAAAAAGAACATTTTCTTTGAATTTAGGTGAAAGCTTAAAGTTTCGAAAGGTGATGCTTTGTTCCAACTCTTTTGCAATACATGATTATGCACTTCTGTTTTTTACATTTAAATGGAACGAGTCCAAAGTGACATACAGTTCATCTCAGTCTGAGGAAACCCACAGGATGATCTGCTGTCTGTGGATGCTCGCTGAAAGGTTTGGGTAGATTCATTAGAATGTGCTCTCCCAAGCATTAATTAACATAATCATATGCAGGTTTTCATTGAACCTCAATGCCAAAGGGCTAATTGGCTACATATTTCTAAAATGAAATACTAATGCACACCCACCTACGCACGCGCACACACAGGAGCATTAATACACGTGCACGTACACAATAGAGGCTGAGAAGCCCTGTGGGACTCCTGTAGTACTCCGTCTCCAGCTGGTCGAAAGACAGGGCAGGATTTTCCTCAACATCAAAGTTAGTCTAATCTTGCCTCAGCACAGCTTCCCTAAAAGTTCAATTTTTGATAAGCTGCTCTTTGGATAAAAAGTGGCGTAGAATTACAACTATCCTGTAAGACATGATCATTGTCATCCCATATTCACACATGAGCTACTTTTCTTTTTTTATTTGACTGCCGCCTTTGTTGAAGCAAGCTTTTAATAGTGTATCTGGTTTGCTCTCGGGGTTCTTAATTCAGGGCGAAACAAGGTTTTCACGCTTTTAAAGCCTGAATTTGAACATGTCGTAACAGGCTGAAAACCCTCTTCATAGTTTGTTGTACAGTGTATGTGTTGTGTGAGATTGGTATGTGGGAAGGTGGGGGGCAGGGGTCTGCTTTGACACCCTAATCCTGCGGCCCGGCTTGGCTTTTCAGAGACCTTAGCTGGGAGGATAGGGAAGAAGGGAGGGATTGAAAGAGTGAGAGAGAGAAAAGAGAGCAAGAGGGGAAAAAGGAGGGGCAGTCGATTGAAGAGGGGGTGCTGGGAGTGTGGGGTTTTGAGAGAGGGGTGTGATAGGAAGGCAGAATAAGGGAGATGGGTTTCATTCTCTTTCTCTGACTATGAAAGGAAACAAAAAAATACAGAATTGCCTAACTCATGACAGAAGGACTTCTTAGACTGTTGGAGCTGTGAAGCCTCCACTGACCTGACTGCCTTTATTTTGTCCCTGGCCTCTTCTTCTGCTGGTTCTCCATCTGTCCTCTCCTTGCACTGAAGGCGTCTTATTGCTGCTCTGCATCTTTTTTCTGGCTTCTGCATGTGAGTGATTCTACCTGTTTGTGTGTGCATGTCAAAATAGTTTTAGTGTCTGCAGCTTCCATTAAATATTCCCCCTTTTTTTATTCTTTTATCTACAGGTTTATTTTTTTAATCTGTCAAAATTCTCATCAATAATAGTGGTAATCTATACAGTTGATGGTCAGTGGAGTGCTCATAGAGACAACTGTCCACCCCTGAAATGGATCACTTTAGATCCTCGGATTACTAAGGCTAAATCTTAATCCAAATGTGCAAAATTAACTCTTGTTTTCTGGGAAACTAATTCTAAATGGTAGCGCGAAACATCTGCTTTTGCTGAATAAATATTTAATTGTGGTTTCCCGTAGCCGAAGGGCAGACGGCGTAATTGCTGGCTCGGCAGCAGCTTTGGCACATTGTGGGTCAGACTGGCACAGGAACTGACACTGTGGAAGGGTGGGGACATCACTCTGACTTATCCATGTCCACTCGTTTGAACCGAAAGGGTGGGTGTGTCCAGACATTTGAAAAAATTAAACTCTGTATTCACTAATTTTGTTTATCTCGCTACATAATATAAAAACAAGAAAGAAGTTGCAGTTTTTGTATTCTGGTCTCATTAATCTTTTTAAATATAATTAGCTTTGTTTTAAAAAAACAAGTTGACAAGAAATTGAAACAATCTGACAGCTTCTGGTAATGACACAATAAATGTTAAATCACCTGCGTGTGATAAAAGGTGAGAACGTTCTGAGCAAAGCTGTTTTTGACACCAGGAACTACCAATACAGGCAGTATTGATCCGGCAGTCAACACTGGCATGCCACCTTAAAGGTAGGATAAGCGATTCTGTGTAATATTTAACCTAGAGGACTTTTTGCCACATTCAGTAAATATCTCCTCACCATCTTCTATCTCTCCATTTTGTGACTACATTGTTTAATAAATGATATTTAAAAAAAGTTTTTTTCAAGTCCCTGGTAACATAACATGGAAACGGAGTGCAGCAGCTGCAATAGACAGGCATGACATGAATCAGAAATCCCCTTACCCTACCTTTTAAAAAAGATTGTGCTATGGCAATTTCCAGGAGCAGCACACCATCCACCATTTCTACTGTCATCTTACTATTTGTAGGATACATTCTGCAAACTACATTTTAACAAAGTCTGTATACCCTTGTTGTGTAATACACTTGTTGTGTAGTAGTTAAGAATGTTGTTTTAAAATGACCCAAGAGTTGGTTTCTTACATCTAAAAGAAAAATGTAAATTCCTAATCCTGTTTAGAAGAAGGTTTTGCTGAAATTAAAAAGGAATTTCACAATCTTTCTAGATTTCATGAACTGTCCTGACTGTATTTGCTCTGGTGTGTGGAGGAATGAAGTGCGTGTTAGTGTCTGGCCCAGGACTGAAGAGCTATGTCTGGTGTAATTAATCTAATGGACCTTATTGCAAGAGCAGCGCCGGTCTGTAGTCAGCAGTCAAACACAAGTCAATGCCATTCAGTCACTTAGAGTCAATTAGACAAAAGAGAGGCAAGTGGGCTTTCTTTCTGTCAAAACATTGACCCCTTTTTTTTGTAGATTGGATTCTGGGCCGTGTGACATGATGTTTACAGTAACATTAGATAATGTGGCAGAAAAAGTTTTTTTTTTCTTCCCTTTCAGAGTGATAGTGAAAATTGTCACAATCTAGCTTGTGAAACTACAAAATATGTGCACTTTGGACACGATATCCCTCTCTTTTTTAGTTTTAATTTTTTTTCCAGAGCATGAATCTAGTAGAAAAAACGGTGTGTCTGAAAGTCAGCGGAAGATGGGGGGTGCTTATGAGACTGCAGGGGCTGAGAAGAAGGTGAAGAGGTTAAGAGTGCAGAGATGAAAAGAACAAAGGAACTGAAGGTGGATGCTGGCTGAGAAAAAAAAAAAAACAGTTCTCCAGCTGAGCCCCACCATGATCATCTTTGTATGAGAAATGCCTAGTCTTTCTACCATCCTTCCAGATTATCCTTTTGTTCATTTCTTAATCACTCATTCTCCGGGGAGTTTTTTTTTCTCTCCACTTCCCTAGGTGCATGATTTAAAAACATTTCTTTTCAGCTCATTTACTTGGTATAGCCTATAATAAGTGCAAAGGGTTAAAGGGAGTCAAATAAATGGTTTCTTACTCTGTTGTGGTTGTCCAACAAGCTACATCTCTTCTGTATCTATGTTTCCATCTGTCCTCCTCTCTGTCCCACCATCAATGCCCCCTCCTGTTGTTCCCCATTGAGCTGGCCACATATTGACCTTTGAATACTCCCGTTTCTCTCCTATCAAGCCATTCAGAGTTCAAAGAGAGATGGGAAATGGGAGTATCCGTTTGTGAATAATGCAGACATGCACACACCTTCTATGTGGAAAATCTCACAGATACACACACACACACTGTTCCACTGGTAATGTTGTAATCAGTTTTCCAAGACTTTATTGTTTTGTTTTGTTTTTTTAAGACTCATTGGCAAAGGTCATTGGTATTTAATGGTCAAGTCAATTTCACAATATTTAGTAAGAAAGCTGTTTGTTCCCAGATCAAAAGATTAGCTTTCAGCATTGAGACATAAGTCGTTGGTTCAGTGTGTGCTAGGGGCCGCTTGTACTCATGAGCCAAAATTTGGAGCTGTCGCAGAGAATAGCAGGCCTCTATTGTGTGACTGTCAAGCCGGTTGGCTGCCTTGGTGTGCTAACTTAGATATGCTGGCATGCACACAGACATTAACTGACGTGTACACACGAACACACATACACACAGGTCAGCCGGCTCAGCCTGTGGACAGCACTGTATTGTTGCTGGCCTCCATCTTTCTTGGACATTTAACAGTGCAGGCATTCAGTTGTTCCTGGTGACTCAGGACCAGCGGGCAGCGGACAACAACACCTGCCTTCACACTACCACACTGTTGTGTTCAAGAGAAGAAGCAAAGACAACCACGAGAACATTTAGATTTCAAAAATGGGGGGAAAGCTACAGTATCTTGTAATAAAGTCAAATATAAACAACATAAAAATACTCATAGGTACATAGTATGGCAGGATGTTGATAAAATGGAAATTTCAAGTTTAAATGTGGTTCCTATGCAGTATTCAGTTCTTTGAAAAACAAGGTAAATCCATTAACTATACCTACAGAGTATATTTTTTATAAATCAGGAGAAAATAAAAATGTTTTGGGTCTTGTTTTGAACGAAGTGTATATTCCACCACACACAACCTGCATTTCTATCTTTGATAGGCCACAAAAAACTCTGACAGCATAATGCCCAGGTCCTATGGCTGAAAGGCGATTTCAGATTATTATCCCTCAACCACCATTTTTGACAGTATGAAGGGTTTTCTGTCTTTCTGTCCGTGCATTTATTTTCTATTTTCCACTTCTATCCTATTCAGGGACAGGGGGGGTCTTTTGGACCTGTCTCAGGTGTCACTGAGCACAGTGTGAGGTGCACGTGTGGGCAGGTCTCTAGTTCATTGCAGGGTTGAGGGATATTTCTTTAAGATAATTTTGTCTTTTAAAAGAAAGCACTATTACAGATCAACCAAAAAAAAAAAAATTACTGCACATTGTTAAATAAGACTTTCAGGAGACATTAATCAAGTTGTTGTGTTTGTAATTTTATTGTACTCCACTGATTTAAAACTTGACCTATGAACTTGTGGACTCCATCTAGAGCTTGTGAACATGAATATAAGAGGGTAAGGTGGAATACCAGACCACTGGATTTAACTGTCCACATTAACTTGAAAAAAGGCACTAAGATCTTGACTTGCATCATCCTTTTAGAATGATGTAGTGTCAAACAGCTGTTTCACTCTCCTAACGGTTCAGTTGTTTGTTTAGCCTCATTTCTTTAAAGGCCCTCATCTCCCATTTCTAGCCATTTCTAAAGGTCAGTGTTTCTCCATCCTGATCCGCAGAACCCCCCAGAACCCAGTGTCCTAGCTGTTTTAGATGCTTCCCTACTCCCTTATTGATTCAAATTAATAAATAATCTCTTCAGCTTGTCATCCAGGTCATTAACAACTGTTATTGTTTGTTAATGACTTGTTGATGGTCATTAACAAATCTGTTTGTGATAATTAATTGGAGTTAGGTTTGTTGGTGCAGAGAAACAACTGAAAATTCAGGGCAGTGAATCCTGGGGATCAGCATTGGAAAACACTTCTAAAGTTGATTGACAGATTGTTAGAAGTAACTGAGTAATTTTCAGCCATCTATGGATGAAAGTTGTTGTTGTTTCCAACCAAAAATCCTCTCCATCCTGTCAATCTTAGTCTTGCCCACACTGGTGTCTTTTATGGTTAAACACAATGCAATCTTACAAACCTCCAAATTAAACACTGCAAACTCAGTGACCTATTTCTGAGTTTTAAACAAATTTCATGGGAACAGCCCTCTGTTGCCACTCTGTAAGGATTCTGTGGTTAACTGGTTCATTTTTTTCCTCAAAGGGGAAAAAAAACATTATTGGTGTTCTTTTTGAAAGGACCCTCAATATACTTTTAGTATATTCACATTATACTCAATAATTCTTGGGTTTTACATATCAGGGTACGATAAAAATCTCTTTATCCTTTGGTACATACAACCTCAGATGAAAAACAACAGATAATATAATACCATAAAACACTGTGAAGCAGTTTGAAAAATTTGATATATCCCATGATTAAGTTACAGCATCTAAAGTTGGTTCTACAAGATATTTAAAGTATTTGTTTTTTACATTACTGATATGTGTCTATCACTTTCTTTTGGATAATTTTTTTCCCCCGTTCTTCATTAAAAGGTAGCATTACTTCATTGACTTTTACACGCGTTTGTTGATGCATAATACTTTGATATGGTTGATGTTTGCCTGAATCATTGCAGCATTCTGATTTGCCTATGTGCATGGGCTCATTAAATATAATTGTCATTATATAACATGCTACCTTTTTAATTACTGACATTTTTTCATTAGTTGGTAAACCAAGTTGTGCCCTTGAGCATCATTTGATTAAAAAAAAGCTTTGGAAGGAATGATGTACTTGTTTGCTACACAGCAATGACAAACTCTGTCAGAAACAGTTTCTAGTAGTCTCTTTAAAAAGGGGCCTTCTCAGAACAATCAAATACATTTGATTTGATTTGATTTAGTTTTTAAAAAGGTACTGTATTTTAGTGCATGTCAACTGGTAATAATTTTGATATCTCTACCTACAGTCAATAGTCCAGTTTCTTTAAATCACCTTAAAGTATTGGATCGGCTTCCTTGAACTCTTGACTGAGGTAGTGGCAAGTATTACTTGGTTATTAATACCAACTATGAAAAGCCTAAATAAATACATTTATCCTGTATATAAATTAAAAAAAAACTGAACTTAATGCCATGCATTATCATATCATGTTAAAATGTGGAGGAACAGTTGCAGTGGATTTTGTCCATGCTGTCATCGGTATTTTAATGTTTAAAAGATACTGAAAACACATCCTACATATAATCTTTGAAATGCCCCTTCCTCAGATAATGTCACTGTCTGAATATTCAAAACATATTCATCATGTTGTTTTACATATATCAGCTATATTATTATATTTGATTTGGTATTTTATTTGAACTATTTTTATTCTCTGCTGTTCAGTTTAATGTTTGGGCTACATCTTGTGGTGCATATATGTGGATATATTGTTTCAGGTTTTGGCTAAGAGAGAGATCCAGGGTTTGCTAACTCAGCCATTATCTGGTGCCCTGTGGTGCCAGTATAACCACCCTGGCAGTGTGATCCTGAGGCATTTGTGCACACTCATATACACACAGTACACCAGTGCACAGCTGAGCTAATGACTCATCTCTCTGCTCCCCTCCCTGTCTTTTTCTGTCTTTCTGTGTCCGTCTGTTCCTCTGTTTGACTGTCTCTGTCTGTACAGGGGACATCACTCAGAAGGGCTATGAGAAGAAAAGAAGCAAGCTGTTGGCACCTTACATCCCACAGATACAAGGTAAGTCACATGAGGCTGTGGAAATTTTTCTGCAAAGAACAGGTTTGCCATAGCTGGTAGCTGAGCCAGTGCTCCTCTTATTAGATCTTTTATCTGCAGTACAAAACATGAGCCACATGGCACATTGTATTGAATAAAAGTAAGAAATCAATATAAAAAAAAAAAGGAATTGAATTTTAGTTTCTGCTATGGATATGGATACAGTTGTGCATGATAAATCTGGAAATATATTTACATTTTGTCATACAGTTCTTAAAATGCAGATACTAAGCACTCAGTAAAGGGAGATTATGTGTCAGATTCACTATTGTTTCACGCCTGGCACAACTTTGTTTTAATGTTTAATTTTGACATACAGTTAAAGGTTAGCATCTGAAATACATTTCAGATCAAAATAGTACTGTTGAACTAAGTGAATTGAATTGAAAGGTGAGGAGACAGGGTTGTATGGGAATTTATACAAGTTTTTCTGGTGAAGTGCACAATTCAGGGAGGTTGAGTATATAAATTATTTACAAAGATGTATTTGTTTAGCTTTTCACATGTATTAAAAAAAAGCAGTATGTCTTAAGTTGCAGCTTTAATGATGCTATAGCAGTTGCTCCGGAGAGGTTGGAGGTTTTGCGCACAGTGAGAGAGTTTGTGAAGCAAGAGATTGTCCATTAGTACATATTTATTTTAAATACCAGGAAATATGACCAGAATAATCACCATGTCACATTATTCTTAACATAGCTTATCTTTTGCTCCTCATTGAATTCATGTTTGTTACTTTTGTTTTAATATTCACATCAGAAACTTTTGTAGCCGAGTTATCGTACACGTTTTCACTTGGTTTGTCCCTTAGTGCACAGGGAATATAATTTTATCAAATGGCAAGGACAGAGCATCTGACCTGTAGGTTTAAGCTCATATGCCTTTATTTAGCGAAATAACATCTACTTAAGGATACATCAGGGATGGTCAGTGGGCTGTAGTGATGGCTAGCTGTGAGGCACGTCCACGGGTTTTCCTGATTACAGTTATTTGACTGCATGTTAGGTTTTAATGCCTCTTTCCCGTGTGTGCTGTCTGACCAGAACAGATAATCAGGTTTGTGCTAATATGATATGTGTTGCTACAAGAAAAAAGCTGCGCCAGTTTTAGGATGCTGCTCGAAGAAGCGGACACTCCCATCTCTCCTGTTTATGATGTACAGCAACGTGATTATTTGCCCAGTTTAGTACATTTATCCCTGAATTTTGAAAACTGGTAATTCTGAAAATTAAGACAAGTGAAATGGATTAGACAGTGGTGAGGTGAACTTTGAGAAAAAGCATTGGACCTTCATTAATTTATGTGTCAGATGTATTTTGATCCTCATTGCTGCAGTCACTCCATCATAGCGGACTCTGGCTCTGTTATAAAGGTTTATCAAAGAGGACTTGCTGTGTGTAAGCTCTGTGGGTCTCCTTAATGTGTCCAGCGTTATTAGCAGTCTTTGGGTTGGTCTGCGCCCACAGCACTTCATGTAGAAACCAGAGTCTGGTGTTGGCTGCTCACTCAAGGCTCTCCACTGGAGGATGTTATTTAGCTTGGGTGGATCATTTCCTTCACTCTTCTACTCCCATTCCCACTTGTTATCTTGTTGGAGTTATGCATTTGCCTCATGCCTTTCGTTATTTGATCTCTTTAGTCTAGAACTTAAATAAAACTTGTACATTTTTTGATCAAACACTCCAGTAAGACCCATTTGCTTCCAGTTGTGGGGATATCCATTCTGTACAATGAATCAAGATGAATCATAACAATAACAGGGTTTAAATAGTCAGAAATACTGTAGGGTCCTTCTGACTATTGTAATTGAATTAGTTGTTTTACATTTCACTAATGTTGTATACCAATCTGTAACAGTCTTCACATTTTTTATAACAAAGTAGTCACTGAAGTCAGTGGGGTTTGTGGAAGATGAACCACAATTAACCACCGCAATTAAAATAAGGGCATAAAAAAGGCAAAATCTAAAACTTTATAAAGATAAATCACTGATTTATAATATTGAGTGGACAAAGGAAGCCAAAGTAGATACTTTTTTTTTTTTGGTGCATCTATTTGTTTTAGGTGATGCTTTTATGCGTCTTTTTTTTTAAATTGCTCCCCATGAGGAAAGTGAGTATGCGGCTGCCTGGAGGAAAAGTGCTGCACACAGCACTTCATTTCTTTTTTTCTTCCTCAGAGCGTGCTACTTTTTTTGTGCCATTGTGGACACTCTGAGAACTTTTTGTTGAAACTTACCAACCATAAACCCTTCTTTTTGTGAATAGACTTGTGGGATTCTAAATGGTGCTCATGATATTGATAAAAAAAACAAACAAACAAAAAACGCAAATATAAAACAGTTTCTTAAAATGAATTCGCCGTGCAGGCTGCACTGTAGATACCAGCATGATAGAGGTTTCATCATGCTATGGGATTGTTTTTGTTGCACACATCCTGCATGAACAATATCAAAGACAGTTTAAAAGAAAATGGTCCTAAATCTCAGCAGGTCTGTCAATGAAACTGAAACTAGGTGTAGATGAATGAAAGTTCTCAGTTTTCAGTATTTTATATAGAGAGAACTTGCAAATTTTAAAAACAACATGATTTCCTTGTCTGGTTAACATATGATCAAGACATGCTTTTAACTTGCTTTTTGTTCAACCTCTATGTGTACACATACACATTTCAGCTGCAACTACTGTGTAAGCAAGTGTTGCCATCAGACTCAGTAGAAATTCATCAGGGTTTGCTGCGAACCAATAAAGACATCTGCTGTGATGGAGTGCACCTCTCATTGGCTCAGTGTGATGAGTGTCTGAAGTGAGGTCTGCCCAGCAACCAGGTCTGGTGTCTTGGCTTGTTTTATAGACCTGTCTGCTCCGGGAGTTGGGAAAAGGCTGTTGTGTGTCTGGGGCTGTTGGAGCGATATAGGGCACCAGCATCTATCCATGTTAAAGGAATGCAGTACCTCCATTGGAGTAGTTGTTAGCTTTAAATGCTGTGTGTCCTTAAATGTCTTCAGGCCTTTTTTGTTTGTTTATTTTAATCTTGTGTAATACTTGAAACTCGTGCAGCTCAGTAGATTTAGTTGCATTGTGTGTGTGTGTCTGTGTGTGTGTGTCTGCGCTGCTACTCTCTGAGAGTTGCTGACTGTGTGGAGTTCACTGATCCTCATTAAGCTCCCAGTGAAAAGCCGGCCGGTGTGATAGCTGGCTGGGTTTCTGACAGGCTAGCCAGCGAGAGCCAGCTGACAGAACGTGGTGTGCCAGGAGTCCATACCGTAGGAGTCTATAATAACGTAATAAGGAAGCAGTGGTAGATTTTGTGTCAGCAGGCAAATGGCAAGATGTGCACGGTTTACTCTACATCTACTCCAGTGTCAAGATGTTGATCTGGATTAAACTTCGCATAAACTGCAAAATTACATTTGTCTAATTTGTAGTTGTAGCAGAAAGCTTTTTATCAAAACCAAATCGTCAAAACAAAAATACAAACTATATGACAAGAAGATCACTATTAGATCTTGTATTGTGACCTTGTCTCAGGCAGTAGTCTTGGGTTTACCCATAAATGCTAACCACTGGGGTGTTTAATGACACTCACATGACGCTCAAATGATTATTGTATGAGCTAGATGATGAATTCATGTCTGCTTGCAGTGCACATTAAGTATGCTGTTTTTGAGAGTTTAATCATTTTAGAATGCTTCACTTAAAAGATTTTTTTAATACTAAGTAAGGCAGCATTAATTAAACTAAATGCTTAGTTTAATGCCACTACATTCAAAGAAAGCAGCTCATGTAGGGATTACCATTAAGCTGGGGAATACTTGATCTAGTCCAGCTGTCTTATCAACATTGCTTTCTTTCCAAAGCACATTCGATTTGGTCACATTTCTAAATTTAGACATTAGAGAAAATTAAACTTTTGGTTCTCGCCATAAACTGTCCTTTACCTGTCTTGGTCCTGTTTTTTTTCCGTGCAGGTGTAGATCCATCTTTGCAAATTGACAACAGGATCCAGGCTTCCTCCCAAGCTGTTCTTCCTGGTTCCAAACACAACAAGTCGCGGGCTACCAACGCCCGGGATGAACGCTTCAGATCTGGTAATTAGGAACCACTTCTTCCAAAATTATTTCAATACCCAGTAATCTTCCTTTAGCTAAATTACGTGCATGCGTTTTCAAAGACCTTCACACAGAAGCCGTCCAAGCAGCTTTGGCGAAGTACAAAGAAAGGAAGATGCCCATGCCTTCCAAAAGACGATCGGTGCTAGTTCAGTCTTCAGTTGAGGCATGCACCCCACCAGGTGAGACCTCTGCTTCTTTAAGTGCGCCTGTCCACCAGAGTTGTTCATTGTGCACATTGTTGAGGTTTATGTTCTCAGTGGGTTGATTATCTCATATGTTCAGATGAGCACTGCAATGTAGGATGGTGACACTATTTAGAATGATATTGAAAATTATGTTCTCAGGCATTTGCAACTGGAAAAAAAAAGTGCAGTTTGATGAATGCGTCCATTCTCTGTGACTATAAAGGACTCCGTTCTCAGTGTTACGTTCCCAGGCTGACCTTCCCACATGAGCAGCATAATAGATGCATAGTCACATTTTTAACATTTCCACAAAATCTCAAACTTTTTCTTCCTTTTATAACTGT
Source organism: Zenarchopterus dispar (assembly GCA_028564865.1). Classification (NCBI taxonomy): domain Eukaryota; kingdom Metazoa; phylum Chordata; class Actinopteri; order Beloniformes; family Zenarchopteridae; genus Zenarchopterus; species Zenarchopterus dispar. Next base: position 8,700,698 of record JAOWBL010000014.1, on the reverse strand, counting down.
TTTTATTGTGGGCCAGCTCATTTTAGTTTTTGTGATTTTAGTGCTTTCTGCAACTTCTGTTTTCCCCCCTCAAGACTCTCAAAGAACTTTTAATCATCTGATGACTAATCTGTATAAAATTTGATACAATTCTCCTGAACACTGCAGTGACTTTATCATTGGTGTATTTGATGTATGAGATGGGGGGCCTTAGAGCCCCGAGCTTCAGATGAAGAGAGGATACAGCACTGGAGCAAATAACCAGATTAAGAGCTTAAACACTAGGGACACAGGAGAAAGAAAGGTGCTTTTCATACTCGTTTTCTTCATACGAGGGATCTGCTGTACTCAGATGAGGTGCATAGATATGCTATTACTGAAGTTTATTGTTGTGGCAGATGTTGTTTAGTTATGTCAATGTCTCCACTGAATTCAGTTCGGATTCAAGTTCAATGCAAATAGAATTTTAATATTGATAATGTCCCCAGTGATGAAATTGGTAAACAATGTAAATATCTGTTACACAAATGAACCTTCTAAGGTCGAGTATGTTCAACATCATTTATATATAACCATGGTTTTCACTCCGAAATACCCTCATTGTGATGATTTGTCAACCAATAGGAATGAAAATATAAAGTAGTTTTGAGGAAAAGACCTGAGTCTCTCAGTCGGTAGACTTGAGCTGTTACTACTTTGTGTGAGTGATTACTTTGATTGATTGTCTGAACCATCAGGCTTGTATTAATCCCACTCTTTCTTTTATGTGTCTTATTTCCTAAATATAAAAGGTCTGCTTTAAATATCATTTTTTTTATCATGCCCAAGCTATATTAGATAATAAATGTATCATTTGCTTAATTTGAGTCCAGAAAAATGACCTTGAAGGAGACATGTTAAGTCCATGCTGACAGAATTTCCTGAGGTCTTACTGAGGTGATGCAGATCAACAAATCTCCATTCAAAGGCCATTGGACCAGTTTTCATAGCAGCTAGTTTTAGGAGCAGAAGTGAACAACTCTACTATTAGATTTGTTCTATAGTTTTATCTTTACATGCAAACCTGTTTTCACCATTTAGTAACCCTTGAAGCTAAGGCCGTTTGATTATTGGGGGAAAACAATGCATAAGATTATTTCCGTCAACATTGAAATTCCGGTTATTTAAAACAATTATTCACTGACTTTTGACACATGTTGCATTTACCAAACCTAACATACAAATGTTGAATTTTCTTTACACAAACTTATTCCAGACTAAATGAAATTTCCAACTGAAAAGAAAAGATTCAGGCTAAATTCTGATTCAGGCATTTTTGACCAGAAACACCACTGTGATCTTTGTTTAAATAACTAACTTTATATTGCATATAAAATGGAGGACGTAATCAGTAACCTATGACCACATAGACTCCACTTGAACACAAGACAAAATACATTTTTCTTCATTTACATTCTTATTGTGATCATTAGGAGGTAAAATTCAATTACTTACAGTGAGATACTTAAAGCACATGAACACCAGCCGAGAGAGCATTAGGACACACAACAAGCCAAGGTCACACTACAATTCACCAAACTGAGAAAAATACTTTGCTCTCATTTTCTTCTGAAATGTTAATTTTACCTTAACTGGAGGTAAGCCACATTGAGCATTATTGGCTCGTTTCTTTATTTTATTACGTCGACTGTTTGAGTGTCAAGAAGTCACTGTTAACAGCCAATGAAAAAGTAACAGCAAAAGAGCTTCCCACTTCCAAGGTACAGCACATGCAACCAGATGTGAAATTTGGTCAGAATGAAGAAGGGGAGGGTGGATACTGCTTCTCTGAGTTTGTATGTAATGTAACACTACACTACAAATTTCAACACCTCATGGAAAGACATTTTCAGACTGGGGCTTCCACAAAACTAAAGGGCAGGGTTTGTTTTTTGTGTGTGTGTTTTATTTTGTTTGTTGTTGTTGTTGTTGTTTGTTTGTTGTTGTTTTTCTTAATTGGTGGGGACTTCTGATGCCGAAGAAAAATTTGGTCAAGGAAAAATTTTTTTTTTTAATGTTCAGTATTTCCTTTTTAAATCTGACACATTATGGGAAAAGTTATAACCGAATCTGCCGTCTTTTTATAAATAGAAAAACACAGATGACACTTTCTTACTCTAAAGAAGTTTCTGAAGTGTCATTTATCATTTTGTAAGCATCCATACAGCTCTAACCCTTGTGGATTAATAAACTTCCATAATGAGGAAAGAGGTAGCCATTGTGATCTTGTGTCTTCTTAAAAATGGGCAAACATGAACATGGACGATGCGATCAGGTTAACCGCGTACACATTATACGTGACATATTGTACACCGCTGTTAAAAACACGATTAACACTTGGTGACCCCCTAATAATGGTTGTGGTCAACAACAGCTCATAGCATAACTGAGCACCATCCCTTCCGATTATAATGAGTGAGGGGAGTAGTTGTGGAAATGGATGTACCACCACACTTGCTACACACGTAGTGAGAGATCTAAATATGTACAAAGTTAATTGGCACCATTCTTGTCTCCTCCACTGCTGGTTTGGCTTCACTGGCGCACATGTGTGTCACAGGTTACATCGCATTTTATGCAGACGACATGGAGAATATTTTGTTCCAGGATGTTGGTTTATGGATGTAAGAGCATGCGTTTGCAGAATTTTTCTGCCATTTTTGGGCCAGTATGCAGATACCAAAGACATGTCTGTACCAGTGAAGATCCATGACTTTAAAGCAAACGTCCCTCTGTCTGTTAAGTTTCATCACCATCGAAACCATCTTGCCATCTCACCAGCTTATATGTACTTCACTGTAGTATGTATAAGTAAAACAATGTATCATCGTCATAACAACAAAATCATTCAAAGAGATCGATTTTGTTTTTTGTTCTGGTGACGCTGTGGACAGACCTGTGTATTTGTCCACTGATGTGACGGTGCCCTGTCTTGACCTGTCAAACACAGACACCTCCTCAGCGTCAGAAGACGAGGGCTCGCTGCGCCGGCAGGGACGTCTGGCCACCTCCACGCCCTACCAGGGCCACGGCCACCCAGCCGTTGAGCACTGGTTTAACCGTGTCATCCAGGGTTCGTCCACCTCATCCTCCGCGTCATCCACATCATCCCACACAGGAGGGAGGTCCATCACCAACACCACTGCCCACGCAGCCCTCAACGCCAACGCCGCAGCGACCGCACTGGCCGACCTTATGGCACACACCCAGCTAGGTCAGTGACACACACGGTCTTACATGGCATCGCATATGACGTGGCAGGTGGGCTTTTTTTTTTCCATTTTTAGCTAATCTGGGTCAGAAGAGAGAGTTTTATGGTTTCTCTTTACTTGAACATTTGTTGACTTTAACTGATGTCTGGTGAGCAGGTTGCATTTTTATCATACTACAGGTAAAATGTCAACCTGTATTCCTCGCCAGTTTAATCGGAGAAGCATCAAAGACCTTTACTCAGGCCTGTTGAACGAAAGTACCTGGCAAGGCAAAGGGACAGCTTTAAATCACACCTTTAATTAGTCGTCACTGTCTGCCATCTCACCATCACTCATTCATGTGCGAAATGTTTCATTGTGGTCAAAACTGCATGCTCCTCGTTTTCATTTGAGTGTCAGAAGTCAATTGACGAAGTGCAGCTGCTTTATCGTAAACCTCAGCTAGAGATTCTGTCCTCTATGCAAATGTGTGTTCACATACTGTCTATCAACAATACTCCATCAAGATGGAGCAGTGTGGAGTTGTCGTTTTTCTTTCTTTTTTTTTTTTAACTCTCCAGCTCTTCTCCATCGTTGCTGCTGTCATAAAGTAGCAGCGGAGACCGGTGCTGAGTGAAGCTGTAAATAAATCTCCCCTATTACTCCGTTTCCCTAGCTCCTCCAACAGTCACCATGTCATCCATCTCAACAGAAGACAGATGCTCCTCCTATACTTTCACACAGAGGCAGCAATTGAAAATAATACTTAAGTCAATGACCAAACAAACATGGGTCACGAAAGAATTTCGCTTCTCACGGTGCAGAATTTCGCTTCCAACATCAGTGTAACTCAACGCTTCTACATTAATCTGTCTATATTTTCAACCCCATCGCACCACAGTAAAATATCTAAAAGTCAAAACATAAGTTATGCACTTAAAAATATTCTAGATGTAGGAGTTTGTTGGCCCCATTACCTAAGTATTAAGTGATGTAGATATTTATAATTGAGCTTGTGTTTGTGCATAGTATACTGAATTGACATCTTTCTGATGGTGTTCACAAAAGCTACATTTTTAGGTTTTCCTAAACAGAAATTATAACATTTCTGTTTGATTTTATTGCTTTATGTTTTGAGAATTTTGTTAAAAGAAGTCGTGACATGGGTTTGTGAAACTTCCTGTTACGATAGTATTTTTGGCTATAAACACAAAAGTGGCAACAAATGGAGGTCATCTCAGCATCCACTTGTTAGTGTTATTTTACAGATAATTTGTGAGTTGAAGTGTTTAGTTCTGCAGTTAAAAATGGCAATGCAACAGAGGACGTTAATACAAGCTTCACGTTAAACCCCAAAGCTGCCAAAGTAGTTTGTTTAGCAACCCCTGATGGAGATTTTTACATAACTGCGACAGCCTAAAGTAAGCCTGGTTTTTTTAACCCCAGACACCCCACTCATCACAGATAACCACTCAGCCCCCCCTGATGTGACGGGGCTGTCAGAGCGCTCCTCACTTCACGCAGAGCGGCCCCAGGTGGCCTCGGTGCGAGGCGTTTCCCGCAGCCACAACCACCACACCAGCGTCATGGAGACCGCAGATGGTGAGTTTTTTTTACTCATACACGCACACACACATGCACTCTTGCATGTGCACACACACACACAGAAAGTCACCTCCCTTTTTCTCCCCTGCTGCTTGTCCCTCTGTCTGCTCCTCAGCCTGTCTGTCTCACTGGCTCAAGCTAATGACTGACCCTCTCATGTTCCCATGGTAACAGTTCCAAACCATCCTTTCCAAACCATCTAAAAAATCAGCTATATTTCAACTTTAATGTTGATGTTGTCATCTAATAAATGCGAAGGACTACTAATCACTTTTAGAAGGTCAAAATAAAACTCCTTGAAGCGCAGGAGAAGTAATCTGATTAGCAACGAGTTTTGTCTTTTTTCTTACCTATTGATGAATCAGTGTTTCCGAAGAGTTCCAGAAATCTGCCATGAGTGTGAATCAGTCGGTACAGCAGGATAGTGTTAGCTGAATGTCAATGTTGCTTTCCCCCCTAATATCACGAGATACCAGAGAATTACCTCTAAAAGAAAAAAAAAAGTGAAACTATTTGAAACCACAAAGGTAATTGTCTACAAAAAAAAAAAAAAAACATCTGCAAGCTGGTAAATTGAGTTCAGTATCTTCTTGTTTGCATCTTCCTTCCATCTGTATTCATTCAGCATTTTAACACAGCAGCTTGAAACATGGAGCACACACTCAGCTGAGGTTAATTTCATTTCCCCCCACATACCCGACACGTATTGATAAAGGCGACTGTTTATACAACGCTATCATTTTTGTTCCTTCTGCTTTGCTGATTATGTTTTTTTTTTGTTTTTTTTTCTTGCTGGTATTGAGTATTAAAATCTACACCCCATTTACAAGTTATCCTGAGTGGATAATTAGAAATAACAAAAGTGGCAGAAACACAGAAAAAGCCAGCCTTGTTGTGGCACAACAATGTTATGAGGTTGTCAGAAGCTCACTCTCGACTCCAAGTGGCAGCTGGTGGATTTCTCACACATTGTCACTTGCACTGACACAGAGAGAGAATGAAAGTTGGCAGGACTGTTTCATTGACATCCTGATCCTGATGTGTCTCCTCTAGGCTGTGAGTGGGGAGGTGGATTCCACTCTTTAATTGATGGTATTTATAACTGTTCCTCCAGCTCTATAGCGGTCTGCTGCAGTGTACGTGCACTCTGCTGCGTGTGCATTACTTTTATGCTTGTGTATGCTTGAAGTTCTGCCTTTGCCTCTGCTGACAGGTCTAGCACTTGTCCATAATATGTCTGTTACGCATAAATGTATGAAAAGATACTATAAAATAAGTCACACACCCATGTGTCTGTGTGTGTGAGTGTGTGTGCGTTTTAATGTCTAGTCTAGTCAGAATATTCTAAGAATTGATATTGTTGAAGCAGATTTTGTAGGACAGGTGTGATTGTTCATACGACCGTGTTAATTATTAACCTGTCTAGGTACTGGTTTCTTATCTCATAGTGAGAAAACTCAGACCTGCTGGTTTATGTTTCTCAGTACACACTGACAGCAGCAGGTTAGCCTGCAGCCAGTCAGAGGTATCAGCGTTAACAGCCGTCTAGCTCTGCTGCCATATTAACGCTGGCTCATAAATGAAATCAGAAAACGTGGCAAACGGTGACTGAAATTCCATCTGTATGCATTGATCTCTTGATCTGCAAAAAACCAATTGAAGCCTGGTAATTTGTCACACTAACCTTTCTTAACTTAGAATTTCACTGTGTGTGAAAATGTTTACATTATCTTTTTAGAAACAGACAGCTTTTAAGACATCTTAAAATCCAACTGCTGCAGAGAAGACATCTCTGTTGCTAGGCAGCAGGCGAGGCGCTCCTAGTTTCCTGACTTATTTATGTGAGGGGTTAGTGTAATTTTTTTGTGAGGGAATCTTGACGGACTGTCTGTGACCTTCAGGTGACTGTCGAGGACCTTGTCGTTCACTGTTTCTTTGTAATGCTGCATTGTGTGAGAGAGCTGATTGCCCTCTGTGTCTCATCAGAACACCACATTGACCTTTTCTCTTTTCTTGTCATCTCCCCTCTTCGCATCATCCCTCTCTCCTTACCCCATCAATCTCTCAATTGGTCTTCACTTCCCTCCCTCCAACCCACTACATTCCTGCCTTTTTTTCCATGTCATCATTGTCTGTTGCTCCCCACGCCATTGTCTGGCTGTATATTCTCCCCCATTTATTTTTGTCATCTGCAAACTCATTTTGAAGGTGTTCCAGTCAACAGTCGTGTCTCCAACAAAATCCAGCAGCTGCTCAATACACTGAAGAGACCGAAGCGTCCACCATTGCGTGAATTCTTTGTTGACGACTTTGAGGAGCTTTTGGATGGTAAGCTAGCCCAAAAGAAAGTATTATTGCTTATATTAATTTATAATACTTGAAAAATGTATTCTCACCAACAATGTGGCAGTAATGTAAGCTTTAAGATTTCTGTAGCTTCTTATTGAGCCTTTTACCTCTAGTCTTGATTATTTATTTAATGCTTCTCAGAGCGTCCCCAGTAGGTCTCGCAAATAAACAGTCAAGTTGTGGTTTGTGATCAGTTTTTAGGCTCCAGACTCTTTAGGTTTGGATTACTAGGTGAGAAAAAGGGAGTTGTCAAGGTAACATTAAGATGGTGATCAAGCCATGTTAAACTATTTTGGTCATTCTAGCCTCCCATTGTGGGTTTGAGGTGAATCTCTGCAGTAAGTAAAAATGAGGTAGGTTAAGGCACATCAGCAGTAAGTTTTAAAACCTTGTTTTCGTTAGAGAGGTTGTCGTGGTCTGGTAAGAGTGAACGGAAAGACAGAGAATCGGAATATGATGATAGCTTTATATTTAATGAGGATGTCGAGCCAATTTCTCAGACGTGTGTACCATAAATCATCATGATTATGTATCATTGTCATTTTTCAGCTTTTCATTGTTCATCAGACATTTTTCATCATCATTTAGTTTCAACACTTTCAACGGCTGGCTCCTGTGAACAGGGTTGTAAAGGAATGACTGAAGAAGGTGTTTTTGTACTGTATCTGTCATGTTTTGATCAAAGTTCGGTGCAAATGTTGCATTAAACCACGATTTTTAAAAAAAATGTCCTTTAAAATTGTTATTTTTGATCTAACAGCTTTTACTCTGCAGCTCAAGGATCTCCACCGGCCCACCCTCGTATAAAGGTCTCCTATTCTCTTGTTCATGAATTTAGTTCAGCAGCCAGATCCCAACCAGCCACGACCAGAAGGCCAGCAGATGAGTCCCCTTGAAGGAGAGCCTCTTGGGGTGGTCACCAACTGGCCTCCCTCTTTGCCAGCAGCCTTACAAAGATGGGGCACCACTCATCCCAAGAGCCCCTGTCTGACAGCACTAGACAATGCTGGCAAGCCCGTCTACACGCTCACCTATGGTAGGTGTCAGCATGTGGCCCACGGTTGATGTTCAGTTCAATGTTATCCATGTGTCTGTCTCTGCTTATTTTATCTTGTAATCTGGTGTCAACTTATTTTTCTTTTTTAAAAGTATACTTTTCAGGCAAAGATTTGTTCAATCAAATGAAAGGTTTGACAGTGTTTTAACCTGTACAGGTAAATTATGGACCCGCAGTCAGAAACTGGCCTACACTCTCCTCAATAAGCTGAGCACCAGAAATGAACCTTTGCTTATGCCTGGAGACAGAGTAAGTCCTGATATAAGACTCTTAATTTAATGATAATCAGTGTATGTTGTTTTCCTAAATTTATGTTTCATTTCGACCAATCGCCTCTATTGAAAATAACCAGTGTAAATAAAGAAAAGTAAATCTTAATGTTGTAAAAGCAACATCCACTGTTTATCGAAGAAGCCACAGTGATTTAAAAAATAAAAAACCTCACAGAGTTCCTTTGTTCTTTTTTTTATCTCTTAAGTGAACACAATGCCTTGTTTGTTTGATTGAACCACAAGCCTAAATAAAAAGTAGCAAGTCTTTAGTTTTTTGGGGGATTTGGGGGTTCAATGCCAATCACATACTGGCTTTTATTTTCTGTAATTTGTGCTAATGTAAACTAACTGGCTGCTATCTGTAATGTACATTTTTTATAGACTTACGATGTCAAACAACTCTCAGGCAAAGAGAAAATAAGTCAGTTTACCCAAAATGTAAAGTCATGTCAGAGCTGTTTTGATCAGGTTTTGCTGTACTGTCTGTCTAGCTCAGTTCTTCTGTGGCAGTGCAAATGTCTGAGTTCGTATTCTGTTCACAATACTTGTACTTTTAACATATGCATATCAAGACACAAATAACTCAAAGGCACAAAACTAATTTTGGGTATATTGTCATCCATCCTCAGGTTGCACTCGTTTTCCCCAACAATGACCCAGTGATGTTTATGGTGGCTTTCTATGGCTGTCTCCTGGCAGAGCTTGTACCTGTGCCGATTGAAGTGCCTCTGACCAAAAAGGTAAAGACTCAAACACCATTTCCTTAGTTGGAGTGTGGGTTTTGAATCTTGCCTTTATCTACATAAATCAGAGTACTACTGACCCCTTCTGGACATTTGTCCCCATGAACTACCAAATTTGTGTGGGGGCTTGGATAAACACCTTCAAACAATATCACTTTTTTAATATACACAGTTTATTTAAAGATATAAATGTTGCTAAATAAGTTTTTATGAGCTGGTGCAGAGGAGCAGCAGTGGTTCTGAAATAGCTGATAACAGCAACACAAAGCTTTTCAGCTTTCAGCACACTCATTAGCTCATACCAACTAAATTTGTACATATTACTTCCAAAGGCTGAGTATCAGTAAGTGTTTTTATTTGCCCTTTATTGACATGCTGTGGGCACACACTGTGTTGTAGTTAATGAGAAAAGAGTGAGGTGAAAGGATGAATAATTATAGTCAAAACACTGAATCCCTTTTATAGGAATTGGAAACAGCTATCACTCCTCTCAATCTCTGTCTACTTTATATTTCTATAATTAGCCTCCTGCTCTCCCTCTCCATCTCTGCTCTGTCCCCTTTTTCTTCCCTCGGGTTTTTTTCCCTCTCACACTGCATCTCTAACTTGTTTAGCCTTTCTTTGCTCAGCATGGCTCCCGCTCTAAGCTGATTTATACATCCAGTCAAATATGAGCGAGCGCATGTCAGATGTTCAGCTTCATTACTGCGGCCGACTTTGTTCGATGCACAGCAGTAGAGATTTTAATAGTGATTGGCTGTCGCTCTGACATCTTACCTGCTGCTACTTTGATGTGGGGTGCTTTGCGGTTTCTTCTTCAGTCAAGGCCTTCTCTGCCTCAAGTAACAATTACCACATTCCCTCGATCCATATTTTCTCAAAGTTTGTCTTGCTTTGAATTTGATAGTCCTCAATAGTTGATCATAGGGTGATGGATATTATTAGCCATGCTTTCCCAGTGGGTACTCAACATTTTCATCTTCTTTGATCCACCAGGATGCTGGAAGTCAACAGATTGGCTTTCTGTTGGGCAGCTGTGGGGTCACGTTAGCTCTGACCACTGATGCTTGTCAAAAAGGCCTGCCCAAAGCACAAACAGGGGAGGTAGCAACTTTCAAAGGTACTGGCTTGTTTTTTTTAACTTTTTGACTCAAAGCCAAGTTAAATTATATTCAAAGTGATTTTGTGTGTCTGTTTTTGCAGGCTGGCCACGGTTGCTGTGGTTTGTGACAGATGGAAAACATGTTGTAAAACCTCCTAAAGACTGGCACCCTCCAATACGGGAAGCCAACAATGACATAGCCTATGTGGAAGTGGGTATCGTTTTATTAAATCGTATTGAGTGATAAGATGAATAAAACATGGATAGATGTTGGTGCATTTCATAATTTACCAGATAGATTATATATGCATTTGAATTTCTGATATATATATATGTATATATATTTTTTTACATAGTATAAAACCAGCAAAGAAGGAAGCACCATGGGGATCACAGTGTCCCATTCAGCCATGCTTGCTCACTGTCATGCCCTCACACAGGCCTGTGGCTACACAGAAGGTGAGGACTCTGCATGTTTCTAAGTTACTCTGACTTCACTGAGACTGAGATGTTGGGTATACTTTGGATGACATCAAACCAGGATGAATATTTTAGGCAGCTTGAACCCAGCCTCAGTAATTTTAGGGAAAATGGTTTGGAATTTGTCTTGTTTGCTCTGTTTTCCCTTCCTTGATACAGCAGCTTAAATAAGACAGTTCTTCTTCCTTAAATAATCCTGTTTTATAACGTGACATCCTATAACTCATCCCTTCACTTGCTGTAGCTCACATATTCAGGTGTAATTACAGTTTGATAAATGCAGCTCTTTAATTCAGTCTGTCAGACCTGGGTCAGGTTTACTTAAGAAGGAGGAGGACATAAAGCACCTCATTTCTTCTTCTGTCCCAGATTTCCTCTAAATAACTTCTAACTGCCTCTGGAGGCTCTCCAGATCTCTTTCCAAAACTTAGTTTGCAGTCTCTGCTTTTCCAGTCAGAATTTACTCAGCATTAGAGAATTTGTGTCAAACATCAAGTGAAAAAATGTGAGAATATGTCTATCAGATCTTTTTTTCTTAACTTTTCTCATCTTGGTGTAATCTCTTTTTTGATTTGTAGCTGAGGCCATAACCAACGTCCTGGACTTTAAGCGAGAATCAGGATTATGGCATGGGGTTCTCACTGTAAGTTATCTTTAAATCCTGTGTTAAAACTTGAAGGGAATGGGACCCTGAAAGAGCGGTCTCTCAAATCACATTCAGATGAATGATATATAACAAATTTGAATCTAAAATAAAGATTTTCACATCTAAATTGGAGGATGGATTTAATTGTTACTGCTCTTAAATTTGTTGACCATCTTTTTGGGCTGGAGGCTTTTGTGTCAGTTGGATGATTAATGTAAAAGCTGTTAACTAGACAAACGAGGTTGTTTCAGCTTTTGCTGTTGTTGTTCACAGCAAAAGCTGTTTCTGTGAACCCACATGTGGGCACAGCCATTCTTAGTAGTTGATTACAATCAATGGTATAAATGAATATCTGACTGTGCCAATGTCACAATTTAGCATCATGTATCAGTGGATTGTGATGTCTGCATGGTGAAATAAATATTTATACCAGGATTCAAGTTTTTTTTCATCAAACTGCAGTCTTCATCCTAAATGGTAGGTTTCCCTTTTGAGAAAATTATATCACCAGCAATAAAAGTTGTCATACAGGAAATACATAATTTAATCAGAAACATCACACAACTTCAACTTTTCTCTTTCACTATGAAGTATTTTTGAAATGTTTTTGTAACATTTTTTTGGTTTTGATCGGCTACTACAAACAGACCTGCTTGTTCACGCATACCTCCAGCTCTTCCTGTGCATTTCCAAAAGTTCAGTTTATCAAGGATGTGTTAAACCACAAAAATCAAAATGACACTAAAGCTCTCATGGAAGATTTTATGTTAACAAATAGTGTTATTCACGATGTGTAAACCATTCATGATCATCAACATAAGGGCAAAAAATAGATTTGCTTTAAACAAATAAAAGTTCTTAAAAAGCCAGATCAGTTCTTGAATTATATTCTTTCAACAAAGGAAACCAAAGATACCAGGTGCCAAAATGACAGAAAGAAAATGTATGGAGAAGACCTGGAACAGCTCATTTGAAAAGATACAAAATTAACTCTAAACTACACAGTTTGATGATGTGAGCACACATACAAGTTGGAGTTACCCAGTTGATTCAACTCCACCCATCTTTCTTGAAGAGTGTGCCTTTTTCAAGATTTGTTCTACAGCTTTGCTACTTTATGCAGGTGTGTTTTGGACACAAATGAAGCTCTGTAATTCTAAATGCGGATTGATAGAGCACAATAACCGTCATAAAAGCTCACACTATCATTCACAACAAACTAGAACTCGCACTAGCACACACCAAAGTGAAAAATACTTGACTGGCAATGTTCTTCCAAAACATACATTTGCTGCTAATCCCTCCTATTAGGCACAATCTGGTTCCAAGTGTAGAGTTGAACTTGGCCAGACTATTAAAACACCACACCAAACATAGATAGTCTAAAGAAGGAAGATTAAAAAGTAGCCAGGTGTTCAAAATCACATTTTTATTTCTCTCCTTCATCATATGCCCTCTTTAAAGTTGAGAGTCTGGACTGTCTGGAGGCAGTATTAGTTGTAGTACCCTAAAATTAAATATCAAAACATTTTAGTGTAATTACAAAGAGAAAAAGTCTGTAGATAGTTTTCTGATGAAGGTTTTAATTCATCTACTTGACTTCCCTGTGAGACTGTTATCAGAATGCAAATTTATTCAGATTAATAGTCTTGAACAACAAAAGCATCTAATGTCATAACTGAGTATCAAAGCTATAAAATAACCCACTTCCTCCAACACATCAAACAAACCAGTTTTGATTAGTTTCAAACAAGAATCTTGTTGTTGCATGTCTAGAATCGTAAACTCACATGACATTTACAGTTACAAACTAATTTCTTACCCCAGGCAGTAAGTAATAAAGTCTTAACCTGATGCATGTTTGTTGTGAAACGTTGTACAGTAGTGGTAATGCACGTCTGTCTCATGTTTTCCTGCTCTGATGGCAGAGTGTCATGAATCGGATGCACGTGATCAGCATTCCCTACTCCCTGATGAAAGTCAACCCTCTCTCCTGGATACAGAAGGTTCATGCATACAAAGGTGAGGATACAAATAAGATGAAAATCAAAAGATGGCTCAGAACGTTTCAAGGATCAATTAAACTGCAGCGTATTTAAAATGCCAACAGTGTTACTTCGTTGCAGGAGTACATCAAGATATTTTTCAGCCAATCATGCAAACTTTTATCCAAATTTGCCATTGATTTCAAGAATTACAAAAACCCTGAAAATGTCTTCCAGATTTATTTTACCACCCCTGTCATAGACCAATGATTCCTAATGTACCGTTTAACTTCCTTGGAGTGCCCTCCTCATTTATTTATTTATGTTTTTTTAATTCTGTGTTTATTCGTTTGCACTTTTGAAATGTGTAGCTGGATAAAGCAAAAGCTTTGGACTTATTGATTTCTGTGTTGGTTATTTCAACAAAGAAGTTGTAAGTCATTTGAATAAAATTCATCCCCAGTTTGTTTCATGCGCTTCTGAGTCACCTGTTGGCATCTAAGGTGGACTGTGATGTGATATTTTTTTCATCTGGGATGAAGCATCAGGTTGGCTGATAGAGGTCTTACATTGTCAACCCATGTCTTGGTTTTTTTTTTGTCCCCTTTGTAGCTCGCGTAGCAGTGGTGAAGTCGAGGGACATGCACTGGTCTCTGCTCGCCCAGAGAGACCAGAGAGACATCAGCTTGAGCTCGCTGCGCATGCTGATCGTAGCCGACGGAGCCAACCCATGTGAGTCAAGCTTCAGAGACTTTAATTTTTTAAAAAGCACCCTGGAGCCACAATACATTAATATTGATTTTCTCTGTTTGTTTGTTTGGATGTCTGTCTGATTGACTCTGTGTGTTACCGCAGGGTCGATATCCTCCTGCGATGCCTTCCTCAATGTCTTCCAGGCACGTGGGCTGCGACCTGAAGTGATCTGTCCATGTGCCAGCTCTTCAGAAGCCATGACTGTCGCCATCCGCAGGTGAGCTCCTGTTACTGCACCACATTACAACAAAAATAAACCTGCTATTCCTATTCATAATTATGCAAATATCACCCACTGTGGATCCTGTATAAAAAAGGGGAGGATTAGGATGATAGACAGATAAAACAAACATGCTTTTAGTAGAAATGCTTGCATTAATTTTACTATAAAAATGTGATTTTAAAGATGTCTTAGAGTCTACAGGCTGTTAAAGAGACAGTGTCTCATCACATTCCTCTAACAACCAGTGCCCAAAAATTGATCTCTAACTATATTACTGTGCGTGTCCGTGTGTGTGTCCATGTGTCCTACAGACCTCCAGAAATGGGTGTTCCTCCTCCAGGAAAGGCGGTGCTGTCTATGGGGGGGCTGAGTCACAGCGTGATCCGTGTAGACACAGAAGAGAAACTCTCTGTCCTCACAGTGCAGGACGTTGGACAGGTTATGCCTGGAGGTATAGTATACTGAGCCTTTAAATCACTATATTAATA
>JAOWBL010000014.1:8678376-8685686 GCA_028564865.1 Zenarchopterus dispar | reverse complement strand
AAAGGCGCTTGGGCGTTTACTTGTATTAGTTTACAGCGCTGTCTTGCCACAAACAATATGGCGGCGACGTTGACGTATCGCCGCAGCAGGCCAGTTCGCTCAGTGCGGCGTCTATGTATATATGTCTATGGCATAGACCTTATACTGCCTGCGCACACTCTGACAATGAGAGAGCTGCTGCCACCTACTGTAGTGGATGTGCAATTACAGTTTATTCTAGTACGGCAAAAGAAAAGCATAGCCCCATAGTCGTATGCCATAATCTATTTTGAAAGCACATACTTCATTAAAACTGTTAAAAAAACAACAACAACATTTTCAGGAAACAAAATCTTATTCTATATTAAAAAGAAAAATAAAAGAAAAGTTCATGTCGTCTTCTCCATAGATGTACATCGGTAGTCAGACATTTAAAACAAAATAGACAACATTACCAATACTCTTTCTGCACATATTCCTGAAAACTGCTTCATATCATTTTAGTCCCTAACAAAGGTTTACACTCTCTCCCATCTAATAATAGACCTTGGGTTGATTTAAGTCCAAAATGTTCCTTTCAGTGCATCTGCAGATAGACTTGAAAGTGAGCACAGAGTAGACATTTGTTTGCTTAGATTGAGTTATTCTAAAAAAAAAAAAAACCCAACATATTCATGTAACAGAAAAAACAACAAAAAAGAAGCCTACCTTGGAAATTCATTGCTGTCTATTAAAGCGGTGTCCTCCTCTTTGTTTGTGAAAGATCTGAAGGAGCCATTGTTGAGTGGAAGCAGCTGCAGACCCTCAACTTCCCTGTACTTCCCATCACTCAGTATGTACTCTAAAAGACAGAGTTTGTCATTCCTGCTGATGTTGTCCACACCAGTCCTGAGGAAAACCTCCCTGAGGAAGGATGGCGTCACGCGTTTTGGAGTCGCACGTGGATAGGTCTCTATTGCCCTTGCAACGCTTGCTGGTAAAGTGATGAGATTTTCTCCACGTGAGACCAGAGACCTTTTAATGGCACTCAGTGTGGTAGCACTCGTTGGACCATTACAGGGCAGCACGGCTTTTGACAGAGGAATAAACTTTCTTTCATCTTCAGCGAGAGAGAGGATGGCCGCGTCCTGACTGAATAAGTGGTTAAAAACATCCTGAGCGACGTCACGCCACCTGTCTTTGTGCTGCATCTGGGAGATGTCAGGCCACAGGTTATACACGGAAGAGACGGGGAGCAAGGACTTTTGGGCAAGTTTGATGGCGTCTTGAATGATTGTCATGTACGCTTGTGGGAGCACTTCCTTCACCAGCAGTTCGTTCCACAGAGCGTGTTCGTCGTGCTTCTGGTCCTCCTCCTGCCACTTGATGTGCCTCCTGTTGTCTGTGAGGCCAAAGCAGGCGTTGACGTAAACTGGGAGGCCGGTCTTGTTGGAGTCGTTGTTTGGTAGAGGGAGAAAGCAGCTCAGTCTGCCCTCGTCATTGTCCCTCTTCTCGCCACAGGAGAACGCCAAGTCAACTCGGGGTAAAAAGCTCAGCTTTTTTGCGAGGATGTCGAGATCTTTTACGTTTCCCTCCTTCATGGCACACGTTGTCACTAGCCAGCTTGTTTCTTTGCAGTTTCCTGATCTGAGAGTTACCCGTTTGAATCTTGTCAAACTCTCGATGGCTGACGCATCTTCTGACTTCAGAACGTCTGTGGGGACTGAAGATTTCACTTCAAGTCTGGTGTTGACGGTCCCGTCAGCACTTACGTGTATCACTGACACAGAGGCCACGCTTTTCAAAAAGAGGAGGCTTAGGCCTGCATCCGCAATGAAGCTATCAAAAAGCTCGACCACTTTATCTGAAGTGTACAGATTATCTGAAATCTCTGATGCCTCATTGCGTAAGGGGAATCTGAAAATCGTCCCAGGAAAGTACTGTTCCTCTTTTATGACTTTTGACCAATTTTCTGCACCTGTGAGTGAAACTATATCTCGAAAAGGTTGGAATTGATCGTGCATTGTCATCAGAGCTTCTTGGTGTTCATCATCATCCAGAGACCACAAAAACCCTCCGTTTCTTTCTCCAAATATACCTTCTTGGGGATCCATCAAGCCAAGGTGCCCTGAGCTGAATATACTGGGCACATCTGTGCAAAAGCAAAGCAAGATGGTTATTATCCTCATATATTATCACATCTTAACCCAGATTACTATTTTGTATTGTTACTGATATAACTTCAGACTTCATTCAATTCACATAAAGCCAACTTTACCCTTTCATAACTGCATTTTTTAGACTTCAAAATTGTGTACAAGTGATAAAAACAGATGTAAAACATATGCGTAAGACAGAAAATATTAAAAAAACAATATAGCAAGAAAATCTTTGCCATTCAAAATCTTCATTTTAAGTCCAGATAGAAATGTTCCACATTTAATTATTAGGATAAAAATTTTACAGTAAATAACACTTCATTTTACTTATTATGGCTATCATTTAAGAATTCAGAAGAGTGTCTTCAGTCAGTCTGCCATCATGACATATATGCATTCATACACAGATCTATGTTTGGCAACTATAAAGTATTTCACCTGTGATGTGGTAGATGGAGTTGAAGCCGATTCCAAACCTCCCGATTTTGTTTGGGTCTTTGAGCTTGCCGCTCCTTCCTGCCTTCTGAATTCTGTTCCAGTCTTCATCAGTAAAAACTGCGTCATTGTAGGCATACAGAGCTGGACCTTTGCGAAAGAAGAAGAAGAAAAAATAAGTCATCCAAACTAGCACTCAGGAAAATAAAACTGCAATTAAGTTGTAAACCAGATACATGCTAAATTAAGGTGGGTAACCAGAAGAATTCAGGTGACTTCTGACATGGAAATTATTCTAAACAAATCTAGTTTAATGATAACATAGCTGAGTAAAGCTGGTAAAGATACATATAGATCCCAGTTCAGTATAGGGAAAAGCCAGGAAGACATATCCTGGAAAACATATAGACAAGACAGCCAAACATGCAATTTCGAATCATCAGTCAACCTAACATAAGTGTTTTTGGACTTTGGGAGGAACCTGAAGCTGAAGCATCTGGAGAAAACACACACAAGAACATGCACACTTCGCAGAGAGACTCCTGCCATGTCTGGGAGTAGTATCATCTTAATATGATGCAGCAGTAAGTCATTATGCTGTCTTTCCTCTGTGCATGACGTGCACGTTAATGTTAGATTTATGGGTGGATTCTGTTTGATGGCAACTGTTTTCGGAGGTTCTCCTGAGCCCATGTGACTGTAGTGCAGTTTGGGTTGCAGTGGGGACTTAAAGGTCGGACATGTCCAACACTTATTCCTGGAGGACGATTTTTTTTCCTCTTGTTTGTTTCTGGCATTAAGAAGAAGAAAAACTTTATGTATCCCACAGTGGGGAAATCGCATTTCTTCTTAAAAAGCAATCTATATATATTTTAAGTACACTGAAGTTCCTCTGTGAAGACAATTTTTTGAGTTGTGTGTGTGTGGTTTTCTATTTGTCCCTGCTTGAAAAAAGAAAAAAGTTCAACTGATATAAAAATGCAGGATTTATTTTCTTTTTTGTATTTTAGAGAACTACTACAACTGTTCAATTCAGTGTAAAAAACTTTTTTTTCAAAGATTAACTTTTCTTTTGCTTTATTTATCACAATGTTTTAATTCTCTGATCTTCATATTTACCTTGGTATTTTCCCAGTTCCTCCGTCCAAAGGTTGTCAGTCCCATAGCTCCTCTCATCATGGATGAAAACCACCTTTGTGGCTTGAGCATCATCTGCATTTTGAATCAGTTCCTGGTGTAAAATAGAACCTCTATGAACAGAGCTTATTGCAACAAAAGAAGCATTAACACATTTCTACACCCATGAACCAGGAAGACGAAAATGCAAAGCTCTCAAATACAAAACTGAAGCCTCTATATCTTCTCCCTAATTACTACTACTTGCAAAAACTTTCATATCAATGCTGGATTGTGGAAATGTTATTCAGCCATTCCTTGAAACCAGTTACTGTAAACATAGCAGCAAAGATATGGTTGAAAACTATGTTTTTGTACTATATCTACTTGGCATTTACATGGGCTTTGCTCACACTGTGGATTCATCCTAACATGGAGCACTGAGATCCATCACAAAACTCAAGAGCGGTTGTTGTATACTATAGTTGGATGACTTGTTTTGTCTTCCCACAGACTCAAATATTAGTATAGTTTCATCTGGTTTCAACTTCTTCTCAGACTTACATCCTTTAAAAGAACTTCTGATTTAATCAACTTAATTGTTCCCTTTACCCATTCAAAGTTTTATCACCAACTTGGGGGAAAAATAGAAATAAATATGGTGCTCCCCCTCTCATTGGTATAAACTCTGAAACCAGCTGCATCTCAGAGAGCTGACGTTTATTTCTTTGTTATTTTCATTTTACACCCTGAGTTTGAAATATGTTAAAATTATATGATCAAAATTTGAGTAATACACCAACCTTCAAAATTTGTCCACCGTCCGGATATCGACGGAGAATGTCTTTCAGGTAGTCGAGAAAAGGTGGAGCTGTGGCTCCAAAGGCCGTCCTGAAAAAAAAAAAAAAATTAGTAATTAGCATGGGATGAAATAGGATTAGACTCAAGATGGACCAAGATGTTCTGTTCACTTCATTTGCATCCTGAAGACAGGTGATGATTCAGTTCAAATTAAGGTAATACCAAATTATACAGTTTGTGCTTTCAAGAACCTGATGTACATTTAAAAATTGAGAAATAAAAAAGTTGGTATTTTAGTGGAGAGGAGCAAAGAGTATATTGTATTCAAAGCATTTTGCAGCTTTAAGTAAGTAAAACAAACTGAAATGCTTAAAACACCCAGGAGTACTTCTTAAGGCACTACAATCCAGCATCTTCAAGATGTTAATTTACAAGGAGTGAAATAAAGCATAAATGGAACTCTTGATCAGAATAACAGCTTTGATGCTGGTGAAAGCATCTCATGTCATTCTAGCCATCATCTGCACTTCACTCAGCACACCTCCTGTTTAGGGTCACAATGGTCTACTGGAGCCTACCACAGCTGTCATCAGGTGAACAGTTTGGTTCAGTCTGGACAATTCATCACAGAACCACTTTTATTCCAGTAAAATAAAATTTGTTATGTTCCATTTGTAATCCAATTAATTATAATTGTTTTCTTATATCAGTTATTTAAAAGCTTTAACAGCAGCAGTGTTCATTTTGAGATGCTGCATGCAGACTTAATTCATTTGAAAGTTAATTTGTGATATAAAAGTCAAGCTTCAGGTCATTCTTCTCTAGATAATACTTTAAAAAAAAAAAGACTGATATATTAGTTCTTAAGCAACAGCAGCTCTACTAGTTTGGTTCAAGAAGAGCCACCAGTTTGTTTGCTTTTCTAACCTCCACAGTGGTAGGGATTGAGATTAAAAACAACAAAAAAACAAACAAACAAAAAAAAATCCTTGCTGGAACTCTTCACCGACATTATAGCCATCAAGCTCTGAACCTCCTCGTTGGTCCATCTATCATTTTTCTTTTCTTGTAATCTCCACTTCGTCAAATGTACTTGTAGCAAATTGTTGGGGTGCATTGCCAGAACAAGGAAATAAAAAAATGTCCTATTTCTTTTTTAAAATTTCTTTTACTGTGCCAACTTTCGTTGATTATTTTGACAACTTGATGATGAAGATATGACTAAAAAGCATGTACAAGACAAAGCTCTTTAAAGAAGTAAAAATAATGTCTAAACTCTGTCTGTGAAATTATGTTCTTTTCTCAAAAAAGGGAAAAACTGTTAAAAAAGATTAACACATGCAAGACACTCATTCGGAACTGAGAGACTGTCGTGTCTAAACTGGTTTGAGTGGCAGAAACACACCAAACACGAGTTCAAACGTTTTTGTCAAGTCATGTTTCAGAATCAGTTGTTTCTTCAGCGCCCTCTAAAGGCGAATAAGAGGAATGACAACTCACCGCGCTTTATTTTTCTTTTTCTGACTCATCCTTCCGGGATGGATGCTGTAAAAGAATGAGATTAGATGTGACAAATTGCAGAGTAAACATGGAGCATCGGCCATTAAATTAAAAAAAAAAATCAGAGTATCTAGTGCCACCAACAGATGATTTAATTTAATAAAACCCATGAGTACAACAGAATGGTTGAATATTTACTGCACTGAGCTGCCATAAGATTTAACTACCATTTCAAGTCCCCATGACTAAGTTATAACTTCTTCAGCTATATTATACTTTTTTGCAGTAAAGTACTGCAAATCCATAGCTACAACATGATCTGAAGTAAAAGAAAATAGAAAAACAGAAAATACTGACTCAAACAACAGTAGAACTTTGACCATTTTTTTTATTTAAATTTTTTTTTAAAAATTAAAAAAAAAAAACTTTGACAATTTGTGCATCTGCTTTTGTCTTCATTTTCATCCATGTTTAACCAAATGTAACTATTCTTTCATATAGACTAGGCAAAAACTAAGTTGATAAAGTTTTATGATGATACCGAAATTTACTCATTATTAGTTGTTACCACAAACAGCAGCTTCAACCTGAACAAGCCTGACATATCGGATCAGTCAAGATCAGGTAATAGAACACTAATTTTCTGCAACTTTTAAATTTCATCCAGTTTAATGCTAATTTCTCAGAAGATGTACAACCATCTACTTTCTAATCTGATGCTCATGCGGAAGTAAGATTCGTTGCACTTCCTGGACTGACGCCGGAAGCTGGCTGCAAATCCTAGTCAATCTTCATAGATTCCTATGTTATAGTTTTGTTTGATGTCTTTTCCGTGACACCTTTTTGGGGGGCTGAGGTGGTTTTGTACCAAGACGAGTTTATATGTAGCAATACATTTATTTCTATTATTATATATTGGCAGTCAGCTGTCAATCAATAAGACTCGCAGCTGTCACTTCCTCATCCTTAATCAGCATGCTACCGGTCTGAGTGAGGAAACCGGTAGTTTCCTCACTCTCAGATGACGCCACGGTCATCTGTGATTTGTCCGTGGAGTCACCATGTTAATCGGTATGATTTCTTCCATCTTTAGATGAAAAAAAAAAAACATATCACACAGTTTGTGATTCCTGCAAGCACTATTCTATTTGGGGAAAAAAAGTACCATCACCCCTTTTTGACAGACCACCTTAGACGCAAGTCCGCTTTAATTTCCAATTAGAAAGCACAAAATGGAGACTCCTCAAACCTGAATGAAATTAACTTGAAGATAGTAAAGGATGTAAAAACAGTTTTTGATTTATGAAAAAAAAATGTTTGATTTAGTTACTATTTACAGTC
>JAOWBL010000014.1:8623376-8673376 GCA_028564865.1 Zenarchopterus dispar | reverse complement strand
TGAAGAGGGGTGAAGTCCAGGCCGTAGGGCCGCTCCCAGAAGGCCATTTTCTCTGAGTAAAAGCTGTCGGCCCGACATGGAACCAGGGTGATGGCTGCAGAGGAGGGCCACATGACACCTCCCTGTCTGAGCCAGCGGTCCCTCGCCAGCAAGACCGACTCCACCATGAATTCAAACTAAACCGAGAAAAGGGACAAAAAGACATAAAGCAGCTGAAAGTGGAGTAGTGTGAAAGCGTTCAATAAAGGAAGCAAATAAGCATCATTATTACCAGGAGGCAGTTACCCATCCACTCAGACACCAGGACGTCCACCTGCTCTGGCAGCTCGAGCTCTTCAGCCCGCCCCTGGAGCACCGTTACCACCTCCTCGCAGCCATTCTGCTTCACGAGCTGTCTGGTGTACTCCGCCATGGAGCTGGCTTCCACAGCATACACCTGGAGGGCCACAGCTTACATTACAATACTGCCGACACCCAAATGTTCATAACTGTGTGAAAGTCCAGCAGCTGTGAATGTTTATAGAATCCGGTTCAACATGAAGTACATCTGAATTAGCTTATTTATACTGACTTGGTTCCTCTGGATCCACACGTTTCCCTGCATGTTCTGTAGTGTTTGAACCTTTCATTTTATTTCAAAAACTTAGAAACTTTGAGCATCATCTTGTCACACTAATTTTAATTTGGACAGAAGAGTTGTATTTGCTTTTGTAACTGAAAATAATCATACTATTCTAATTCAGTCTCATCAAAAATAATAGTTGATAACATTGAAATGTAGTCCATCCATTTATCTCATTTCCAAATATGCAGGCTATTTCAAAGTATTTCACAACTTGAAGATTATGGCCCTGTTGGGATCTGTCGTTAGGTTTAAGATCCCAATCTGCAGTAGTCTCCACATGCTGGCGTAACTACAGGATCAGATATATTTAATATCACAAGTCTTTAGTCTCATTCATATTAATAAAATAATTAATGTCAGCAATCAATAACTGTAGAGTGCAAAAAGAACCTGGTTGTAGTCGTGTCAATAGTGACCCTGCAAGAACACCAGTCTTAAGTCTGAGACTTCAAACTCTGATTTACAGTCTTGAGATACGGGACGGTGTCATATGTTAGTCCTTCAAAAGTCTCTCTAAAGCTTTTGCAAAGTCGTCTGGCGTGAGGAGAGAAGAGGCAAAGTGAAGAGCGTTTAACCAAATGAGCCACCTTTGTGTCAAATCTATCATTTACACAATTTAATATTTCTTTAATATGACAGGTGATGGATTTCTGGGTCACAGGTAGGAGGATGGAGGAGAAAGGAAATGAGGAGGCACAAATTAGACAATGAGCCTTGTTAGCCTGGTTAGAAATACCATTGTGGGTTGTGCAAGTTGAGCGCAGAACAGACTGATGATGCCCGTCCCACAGCCGAGGTCCATCACCACCTTGTTCTTCAGGGAGGCAGCGTTGCTGAGAACAACCTGCCGGTACGTCTCAGTGCGACTCCGGTCTGACAGCATCTCCAGGTGAAGCCTCTGAGTTATGAAACACAATCACATGCATGTTTTTTTAACACCCTAGTTTAAACTAAAAATAACACAAAAAGGTACAGCAACTAAAATTCCTTTGAGAGAGCCTGCTGAAGCTGGTACAGCTGCCCTTCCTCTATTTATTGACGCTGTGAAAAGCACAAAAAACACCAAATAGGCCACATTGTTGCATCTGTCAAAGCTGGAGAGTCAATCTAATGTATCTGTCCAAGAAGGGAGGAGGTACAGTGGAGTGGACACTGACAGACCTTACCTGACTTGGCACACCCCTCATTGTGCGGCTTTACCTGCTAGTAAAAAGTTAAAGAAAGGAAGCAAACAGAGGAGTTCTCTCACTTAGTATTGTGCCAAAATGCCTGTGGTTCTGAGGGAGAAGACATATTTATAGTACATTTCTCTCTCTGGCGGGCTCTTTGCAAATTTGTCTTGGATTGATATATGTGGAAAAAGTTTAATTAAAAAAAGAAAAACCCACAATAGTGTTACACTTTCCGAGCTTGTGTAATGGCAGGTTCTCCTGAGTTTTTTGTCCAAAATAATCTTGGGTGGGTGTTTTCTGTGTGGGTTTCCTAAAGGTACTCTGGCTTTCTTCAACAGGACGAAAAACATGAATGTTGTGTTGATTAGCGATTCTAGGTTAGTTTCAGAATTCTATTTTTTTTTTTTATTGCTGTTGCAGATGTTTCTTGCACCTTGGAGAGTTTGTATTTTGTTTTTCAGTTATTCAAATACATTCTGGTGGTGTGTTCTTCTTTTTAGATTTTTTTTAATTGCTTCATGTTATTTCTATGCAGAATGTGCACTCATGATGTTATGTCCTGTTTCTTTTCTTATCAATTTAAGCCCTGATAAACTTACACTCTCAAGCACTGAAGCCGCTACATTTATCAAGTCTTTCGTGATTAGGTTTCAGAGTGGAGATTGGGGATGGGGGTGTCACACTTCAGCTTGGAGTATTTCTGTATTTTTTATTAAACAAAGACATGTGCTGCTACAAATATACCCCAGTCCAGGCTACATCTGTAATATTTTAAGTCAAGACACAACTATAGAGATAGTAAGCGGAGTGTGACTGTTTTTATCAAAGAAAGTAATCCATGGGATACATACAAAGAAATTTCCGTAACACAGCAAAAGCTATTTTCATTTTTCTTCCGAAGCGGTACATTCAAGAAAATGCCAACAAGTTAATGTTTAAAGTTACAAACTACACTTTACAAATTAATTAATTAGTTTCTATTCTGAGATTGTGTTTTTAAAAAGATAAAAGCAATACAATACTGAGCTGGACTGTGGAAAAACTGCATATTAAAGTAACTAAACTACCCACTGAGATCAGTCCAGTTGGACAAACAAAAAGATGACCTTTAATTCAAGTTTCTAGGTTGTTGACTTTAAAACAAGGTTGTGAAACTGTATAATGTAACTAAAAACAGAAAGAAGAGACCTGCAAATCTCATATGTCCATATTTTTATTTACAACAGAACATAGAAAACATAATAAATGTTGAACGTGAGGAAAAGTCCCATTAAAAAAAAAGGTAATTTTGAATTTGATGGTAGGAATGTGTCCTAAAAAGGTTGGGGGAGAGCCATGTTTACTACCGTTAGCAAATGGTCTTCTTCTTTTTTTTTTTTTTTTTATATTTAAAAAAAAAAAAAAAAAGAGAACATTTTTAGAGAAAAATGATGTTCCATTTTTGTTTAATATAGTATTCCAGCTGCTCAGATTATGCAATATTAAGAGTACAACATATTATTCTAAAATTGTTTCATACTTTGAAGATGTATTATTTTGTTACTTCATAGTAACTCTGCCTTTGTAATATGCTCTTTTTATACCACTTCATATCACCAATGGCTTGTGAACTTAACTATATGTTACACTAGATGCTTTTCATACCATCTACTTTTCCAACTTTTGTTACCCATATGACAGCTTTTTTTAAAGGACACATTAGTGTCATCAAACTCGAAAAGAGCCAATGCTTTTCATGAAAATGGTCAAATTTATACGTTTCAACACTGGATATGTTTTCAGTGTTCTGTTGTGATTGCAGTTTTTTTAAATGTACAGGTTACACAGCACACCACCTTCTTCAGGTTGGACAATAGAGGCTGCCTGAAGGACAATAAATATTAATATTTTGTGGATTGTTGTGTGAAATGAGTAAAATAATTAATATTAAAAACATAGGGGTTCTAAGTTTCTAACCAATGTCCCGTAACTGCCGAAGTACTCTTCATCCTGCCATGGGTCATCCACGCAGAAATCCTCCTGTCCCTCTTCTTCAGCAGCTCCCCGACGCAGGTAGCTGGCAGGGACATAACCCACGACCCCCCGCGCTTCAGCCCACCACCAGTCCGCGGAGGGCCTGGCGTGTACCAGCAGCTTGTCTCCTGTGCTGAAACTGAGCTGCGGGAGGATAGAAGCGGTAAAGTCGCCGTTAGGTCAGTGCGTTGTACAGATGTTCGCCTTCCAGATGTGTACGGCGTCTCTAACCTGCTCAGAGCCGCATCCGGTGAAATCAGAGCGCGCGACGAACTCCTCAGGAGATTCATCGTCCTCATCCTTTTCAGTCTGCATGTCATAAAGAAATTAGGTCGAGACACAAAGGGTTTGTTTTCTTCTATGGAAAAAAATCCCTTTCACTTTTTAAGTTGATAAAGCTGGGTATGTACGTGTGGGAAAACTTAAATGTTACCAAACTGGTGAGTGTAAAAACACTTCCTGTTTTTGACGTCAGATTGAGCGCATTCACGACTATCGGAAATTTCGAAACTCAAACTAAAAAAGGAAAAGAAGAAAATACAGTTGCTCACTACAACAGCATATAACCTATGTTTCTCCGCCTACCCAGCAGTTTTAGTTTAAGGACTTCCCTATAATTACAACAGAACGAATGTTTATTTCTATAAGATGACTGAATTGTGAAGAGTTAATATCTTATTTTGGACCGCAAAATGCTTAAATGACTTCATCAATAATAAATCTGTGACATATTCAGAGTAAATTTTGTAATGCTGAGGATTCTTGCGTTTGTAACCCTGATGACTCAGGGGGCAGGGGTCTTTCTGGATGCAGTTTGCATGTTTTTCCCATGCTGGCATCGTTCTTACCAGGTACTGAGACTTTCTCCCACAGTCCAAAAACATGTCAGGTTAATTGGTGATTCTAAATAGACCATAAGAGTAAATGTGAGTGGTTATTTGTTGCAGATGGACTGCAGACTTGTACATGTGTACCCCTGATTTTCACTGGAGACATTTGTGATTGCCTCTAGTAGATTCCTGCGACCCTGAATAGGAATAAGCAGGTTTAATAATAGATAAGTGAATGGAAGCTTTTTTATTTTCTGGCATTGTTTTTGTAAACAGAAAAAAAAAAACATATAGAGACATTGTATTTTATAAATATATAAAAATATTTATTAATGCAAAAACAAAGTCAATGAACTAAAGACATCTTGCTGATACAGAAACACAATACTGTATCTGTGTTAAGCTTCAATGGTTCATAAACATCTCCAGCTAATTCTCAATGGTTGAGGAAACCACATTTTATACATATATCATCTCAATGTATCTTCATTTCAGAGTTCACATGTTTCTATACATTATACACTTCTTCCCAGAAGCATGTCATACATCCTTGGCATGACATCTCAACTGTCTTTTGTCTTTGACTTCAGAAAAGGCTTGTGAAGCACATCATAGAGCCGTTTCGCCTACAAGGACAGAATGCCAAGATGTTAGGAAGGTGACTCTTTCATCTCCACACTTTTTAAAATGCTGCAAACATTGTTCCTCACCTTTTGCGGTCCAAGGCCTGGGCAGAGAACTAGGTCTTCCTTCGAAGCATTGATGATTCCCTCTACAGACTGAAGAATTTAAAAACAAAAAAACAAAAAAACAAAAAAAAAAACACATTTTGTATATTGACTGGATTATTGCTTGAATGAAATGAAAAGTTTATTTTTTATATCATACAGCACTTAATGGAGTCAGAAAAAAAATAACTAAAAGGGTACTTTGTATTAATTAATTGGAGAAAGCAAACACCCCCCACCCCCGCAAAAAAGATTATTGTATTTTTTTATTATTAATCTTTGAAAAATCCCAAGGAAATATACCAAATTGATGAGAACTCTACAGATCAGGTGCATGCAACAACCTCTAAACATAAGATTAACACAGTGCTTTATAGCTTTATTAAAACTTTCAACGAGCTTATTAACTAAGGCAAAAATGTTAAATCTGCCCCACTTCTTATTAAAAAAGTGTCTGTGACCTGATAATTACTCAATTGCTTTATTATTTAGAATTTCTCTGTCATAAATATTTTTTTCCCAGGACAGAAGTGACAACTTGAAAGCTTTAAGTGGAAACCTCTGCCTGATATCAAATTACTTGTTCTGTTTTGAATATGTACTCACAGAAAAAGTGGAAAGTAAGGTAATGGCATCAGTTTTGTTTATAGACTTCACAGTGGTAAGGCAATCTGTAACCTTTAAATAAAACAAAAAAAAAATGCAGTCAGGACTGAGTTAATGGACCATATTACCAACATTTTGATGCATCACATTATGTTAGGTTTATTATAAACTTCATACATTTTTAAGTACATGTTGTACTTGTTGACAACAAACGTAAAGGTAAATAGGGAAAAAATTATTAAAAAATGAAAGGTGAAACTATAACAAACCTTTGACAGGTAGTCTTTTTCAACTTGCTCTTTCAGAAGATCAGCTGGTTTCTTTTCATATGATTTGTACGTTTCCAAGTAGCGTCCTGCTTCTTCTGGACTGTCAAGTCAATGCAAGAAATGTAAAAGGGGTGGGGATGAGGGCTTAAGGTTTTATAATTAAAAAAAAAAAAGCACCTTTAGGTAACATATTTGACAAAGAGTGTAATTTTTTTTGTGAAACATATTTTTGGTTTATAACTGTTTAAGTTCTTACCTCCAAGCCAAGATGAGCGTACAGTCAGCCATGATGCAGATACGAGCCAGTTCCTTCAGAGCATGATGAGGATCTTTCTGTAATCAAAGTAACAATTATTAATTCTTACACATGTATATGCTTAATTTGTGGCTATAGTTCAATTTTCACACAAAAAGATACTATTGTTTTTAAATGAGATATTTGTTTCATTCAGATACTTGAACTACTTTTTTTTTTTCCAGGTACCAAAAATCAGTCATATACTTCAATTCCACCTCATAACTGTGCTTAAACAAAGGACATTTCACAAATAATTATTGCTGGAAAGAGAGCTCACATTCCAGCTACTCCTTTTATAAATTATCAACATATCAACAGAGAAAAATATACTTAAGGATATTATATCTATACTAATGTGTATATTCAAAAATAAAATACACAGAATGTCCATTCACTAACTTCTATTAATTTGTGTTTAGGTCATGGGGCAGCAGCCTGGGCAGGGAGGTCCAGACCTTCCTCTTCAGCTTTATTGGGTGAATTCTGAAGTATTCCAAAGCCAGACAAGACATACAATCACTCCACCTTGTCCTGGGTTTACCCCACAGCCTCCTTCCGTTTGGACAACCACAGAACATCTCCATAGAAAGGCATCCAAGGCATCCTAACTAGATCCTACTTAGACACCAAGTGGCTCCTCTCAATGTGAAGGAACGACTCTGCTCGGAGTATCTCTTGGATGTCTGGACTTGTCTCCCTTTCTATCCAGCCATCCAGCAAAGGAAACACACTTTAATCACTTGTGATCTTACCATTTCAGAGACTATCCACAATTCTTGACCAGAGGTGAGGGTAGGAACATAGATTGATAAACAGAGAACTTGACCTTTAGGTTAAGATCCCACTTTACCACAACAGACCAGTACAGAACCCCCATTACTGCAGAAGCCACACCGATAATTTGCTGCTCCATTCTTCCCTCACTCTTGAACAAGACCCCAGGATAATTGAATTCCTCAACCTGAGCCAGGACCTCCACCTGGAGAGGGCCTTCCACCCTTTTCAATCAGAATAGGGTATTCACGTTACATAAATAAAACATTATGTACAAAACTGATAATATTTCCTTTGGCTTCCATAATGAATGAGCTGGATTTTTAACAAAAACATTAACAATTTGAAGAAAATCAAAGTTATGTTTTTATTAAAAATTATAACTTTGAAAAAAAAAAAAAAAAAAGCACTTACCACATCTACTTGAACCAAAAGCACACGTAGGGTGAATGTGTTTCCAAGCTGCTTCAAGCGGTCATGAATGTAGTTTGGGTTGAGGTTGTGATACCTCAGGCTTCAAACCGGGCCCAAAACCAACGTTAAAAGAAGGATAACACAGGAGGAAATGAGAATAAGGGCAATGTTTACCGACCACTACAATACAAGTGCACAAAAGTATTCAACATCCCTTTAGGACAACAAATTATGCTTCATAAAGGAACCCACCTGAGGAAGAGTGCGCAATTTGTCTGACCCAAGACATAGTCTGGCACAACATCTCCAAACTCCCATGGCACACTTCGGATGAACTTCAGTATTGGATTTCCCCTCTAAATAAGCAAAAAGAAATATATGATGTGTGCTTACAATGTAGAAGCTAGTAATTATAAAAGCATGGAAACAATTTATTTTGGGTTAATTAAAAAGATGATGGCCACCTGTGAACTGAAATGCAACAAAGATAAGAAAAAATACAGGATGCAGAAGTTGGAAGTATGTTTGTGTTTTTGCATACCTGTCGAGGACTAACAATAATAGAGCTCCCAGAACCTGTTGGTTTAGGTCCCTGTCCAAGGCTGGGATCTGACTTTGGACAGCTCAGGTCAGCCACCTGTGTCTCCCCGCCTCCATTAACCTCTCCAGGTCGGATTTCAGCTCTTTTAACAGAATCCTGAGCGGTTTCAGTGCTCAGTGGGGTAGTGGACTCTTGCTGTCCTTTCAGACTACTGACTCCTGTTCCTTCAGTCCTGAGCACTTTGGATGGACCATCCGTGAGTGAAATAGCAGCCCCATTGCTTTTATTCTGGACGATATAGTCAGCATAGGACAGGGGCTTTTCCACAGACTTTGAAACAGGCTGTGAGGTGGATGCACCTGAGGCTGAGCTGTCCTGCTGTCCTCTGCATGTAAATTGCGTCTTTGGCTGGAATAAAGTCGATTTCATGTGTGAACAAAGTATTAAATACATGAACTTTTTGATTTTAATTTGAGAACAAGAAGTCAGAACGTTAATCCCTTAAAACGACCAAGACGATGGATTATTAAGTTAGTAAGCACGTCAAAACAGCGAATTTTAAAAATTATCAATATGAATATGGACTGAAAAGCTAGCAGGCTAGCCACAAAGCTAACAATAATAAGAAAGTAGAAATACAGACCGGTGGTCTTTCTTTAGTGAAAGCAGAATCGTCTAAGTTGATGTGAAACCTTTTCTTCATGTCTTTCAGTTGCCGAAAAAAGTTACATTTAAACACATAGCCTGATTACTATGAATTTTTTAGTTAATTAGTGACTGACGTTATTCTTCTTCTTCTATTGGTTATTTTGGAGCTTGTCTAAAACTACTGAAAGGTGCATTACTGCCATCTACTGGGATAGAAAATAGCTACGGATGTTAGGACTACATTGAGGGAAGTTTTTCGAAAATGAAGTCGTATGTCCTGTAAAGTTGTAATTTTACGGGAATATAATCATAATTTTAAGGGATAAACATAACAACATACTTAATGAGCAACAAAACAACTAAATTGGTGTACAACTTAATGTTCTCAACATCTTCCAAAATATTGCGGCTTATTGCTACTTTTCCCTTCAAAACCAAGTTTTTAGTCTAATAAACAACAAAACTTTCTCTTGTAAAATCTTTTTTGCTGAATGACATTATATCGCTTAACACATTGTGTTTATGTTTGAGTTTTTTCTCTTAAAATTCTAGCTTAAGACACGATTTTTGTTCTTGTGTTTTTTTCTGTAGTATTGACTTTCTCATTGCACAACAACTTGATTCTCGTGACTTTGTTGCAGCTTTATTATTGTAATATTACGACTTTTCCAAAACACACACACACATATCACCACCACATTACAAAAGCCTGTACTTACGCAGAAAAATCCGTGAATATTAAGGCTCTAACTCTGTTTAAAGAACTCTCAAAACAAAACCAATACAATTAAGAAGCAAAAAAACAGGCAAACATGTGGAGAATTATAAACATAGAAATTTACATAAATCAACGAGGAACTTCAAACCAGAAACTCTTGTTAACAAAACGGATTTAGCGTCTGTTTTACACATAGCTTAGCATGATGTTGCCTAGGAAACAATGACGCCGGTATTCAAACCGCGCAGCATGGCATGTTGGGATACCTTTCTCCATCATGGCGGATCTGAGAGAAGGCTAACGGTATTGGTTAGCATCCCGACTGATTGCTTCGTTTCGCGCAATTTAGTGTTAAAGCCGCCCGGGAGTTTCTCCTAAGGAACTGCATCCAACAAACAAAAACTGGGTAATTATGTCTTACAAAGTCGAAAGTTATGAGTAATGAAGTAATTTGTTTTGTTGATATGAATAGCCGTTTTACTGGTTATGTGAGCTAGCGGTGACGTCCGAGCTGCCGTTAAGGCCGCAGCATGGAGCGAGCACACTATGCTCTGAATGTAAATTATGTTGTCTAAATATTACGTTGAGAATACAAGCATGAGTGTATTTTGTTTGTTATTATTTATATTTTTCTTAAATAAGAATTAATACACACGTGACTCAACTAAACTCGACTCTTGAAGCTTTTGAATGAATGCTAAAGTAGGCCCGGCACTGGTTATCTAAGGTGTTTTCACAGTCTGAGGTTTTGTACAACTTCTTTATTATTTCGCTCGATTATCAATGAGCACAAGTCTTCAATCGGGTGTAAATTAACGTTGATTTATGTTGTATCCGAACCGAATAACTAATTTGGCTAACTTCAGGCTTTTTAATTTTAAAATCGCGTGTTGGCGTTCGTAACTCGGGGTTTAGCTTTAGCATCAATAGATGAAGTTACATCCGACATATGTGTTGGCCATGCCACTGAAGATCAGTAGGCAAACTCTCTGTATATGAATGCAAAGAAAGTGTTTGCATTAATAATTATGTTGCAATGTGGTCTGGTTGACACTGATATATTTGGTTTTAGATGTTTTTTTTTTTCTTTTTATATTATCATTACACGGAGCGTTTTGAACTTTCCTACCTACCACCCAGTACTTTTACAAGTTAGATATGTTATCACCTTTAGAAATTTGTTATTCGCTGAAATCTCATTGATAGTTGCTCTGTTACAAGAAGCTCGCACCTTTTCTTTCTGTTAACCTCACGTCTGTGTACGAGAAACTGAAAATCACAGTTTGCCAGCCATGCCGTTGACTATGATGAATACACAAACATTGTTCCTGTGGTTAAACGAAAAATAAACGGAGGGCGACTCGTTTCGTTTTGTCGAAAATTAATTTATAACCTTTTTGTGTACTTTAAAGTGGAAGGAAAGAGGCATTATTTGTGTTTCATATTTTGTTTAGTCTATCAATGTTCTGGGGAGTTCAGACTCATGGACAGACTGCTTACCATTAAAGAAATTAATACAGTTTATAGATGATGGAATACTAGAAATATTTTGAATCAGCAAGTAGGTACAAATTTTCCAAAATTCTGCATACCTATAAAAATTTCATAAACAATTAGGGGAAATATTAGCAGCTCTTGATTCAGGCATCATGGAGTTTCTTACATTTTATTTGCTGTTCATTGGTTTTCCTGAGTAGGGATCTACAAGTTAATAGGTTTCAGTTTCATGCTTGGCTCCATTTGTTTTGGACTGACTTTCTGTGTGCTAGTGTGACAACTAGTGCATTTAAGGTTCTAAAAGAACAGCCATTCAGCTCCTCTATATGCAGAAGTGTCCTTGGGAAAATAATCTATGGAATCTAAGTTGCTCCTAATGGTGGCAAGCAGTTTTTATGGCACACTGTCCATTGGTGTGTTTGTGTGAATGTATATATGATAAATGTACAAAATAATTTGCTGAACCAAATGGCACCGTCAGTCTTCATTACCTTTCCTTTCTTTTCCAGCATTAGATGAAGGAGAAGCACACCAGTGACATTGGGAAAGTCTTTTACACAACTGCGGTGCTGGCATAATGGATAGTGCAGTGGATATTCCCTCAGGTAAGTGATAAATAAAACTCACACACAAAAAACTATGTACTCCTTAATGTTTTTGTTTACAACTGTTTCAAACAAGGTTTCAAATGTAATTTTGTTTCATTTTGGATGTGATCAAGTCCTCATTGCTTGGAAAAATAAGCTGGACTGGGGTTCCTTGTTGTAAGAAAATCACCAAAATATTACAACTAGAGGTTAATTGATTTTTTTTTTTTTTCAAATAATTTAATGAATTAATTGTTCAATTAATGAACTGCTTATTGGCCATTTTATAGTTAGCTGCAAATCAGCTCGGTTTATCTGCTTTAAAAAAAAAAGAAAAAAGCAGAATTATTAATTGGTCATCAGCTGCCAAAGTTTCTAATAAAGTGGCACTGTCCCATAGAAAAACCCATATTGGTCAGCTTCTAATGACAACTGTTATATTTGGGTGAATAAAGTTGTATACTATTGATCACACTCTTTTTAGAATGCTTGTTTTTTGTTTTCCCTTACAATAGTAGACATGTTTGTTACAGGTTTTCATGTATGAGTTTTAGATGAAGAAAGTTAAACTGTGGGAAAGAAATGGAGGAAATGAGCTCCTGGTGTGCTTGCTTATATAAAGTGTGTGTAAATTAATAAAAGATCTGAAAAATTGAATGATAAAATTATTCCTTTTTTTTTAATTAACAATTTGAAATCCCCACATTAGTGTATGTGAGGCTCTGATATTAATGTTTGTGTTGCTTTGCATCTATGTCTGACATGGACCAACCCTGCTGATAAGTTGGTGCATCTGTAGCTCTACTTTGTGACACTTTTTGGTTTTGATTTGGACCTGCTAAAGACTTGTATAATAAAAAAACACTGATTTTCATCTGCAGGTGATGAAGCGCCTGAGAAAGATGACATAAATGCCAAGGAAGGGCCTGAGCCACCCCACAAGAAAAATAAAAAACACAGAAAGCACAAGAGTAAGAAAAAGAAAAGAAGGAAGAAAGGAGAGAAAGAGAGCAGTTCAGAATCTGGTGCCGAGTCAGATGCAGAGCCTGCACCTCCACCAAGACCTGTCCGGACCACCAGAGCCAGGTCAGAAGAACAAAAAAGCTGATCTATCAAAAATCAGAAAGACAATCCCATCTAGTATTAACATATTTTTCAGACTTGATTAATGGACTCCAACATGTACAGAATATTTAGCTATACTCAAGTAAATGTAGCAGAATTTCTTTAATTTCATGGTAATCTCAGATTCCCACAATTGTCCCAGGCTTTAAACATTTAGATCTTTTTTCAACAAAAGCAATGAATTAATAGCAGTACAATTGTCTGAATATAGTAAGAAAAATTGCCAGCATTATTTAGGTGAATTACCTCAGAAATGTCCTCTACAAATACCTTTTTTTTCTCACCTTGTAACAGCTCTTTAGATTTTACATGTCAATTTGGAAAAATGTTTTAACATGTTACTTTTTAGTGCTAGACTGGCAGCAGCTGCAGGAGCTGGGGAACGTGCTGGATTGAAAGACGAAGGCAAAAAAGATGCAGTTTCAGGTAAGGCAGAGTTACACACAAGTTGTCTTTTAAATAAAAAGAGGAATCTGTGTACCATAATTTTTATTTTTTTCTCAGATCGTGTGGATACGGAGGGAGACTCAAAATCCAAAAAACATAAAAAGCAGACATCTAAAAAGAAGAAAAAGAAGAGAAAGAAAGATGAAAAGCAGGAAAAGAAATCTCCAACTCACTCTCCATCTGATAGCAGCTCAGCTTCAGGTTCTGAGTCTGAAGGTGACGAAAGCAAAGTGGCTGGAGATAGTAAATATTCTCCAGCTGCTGCACCTGACCTCCAAGAATCAGTGTCTAGAATAGTTCCAAAAGGCAAACGGGGAGAGCAGAAAGGATCTGAAGTAATGCAGAAACCAGAACCTGTAGCAGTGAAGAAAGAGGAAATAACTGAAATGGACGTGTCCTGCACTGGTGAAAAGGGCAGTGGCACTATTGAGTTTGAAAAGCATGTAGTATCACCCTCTGCAGGCCAAGATGAGGTAATACAGACAGAAATAGTAAAAGTTAAGACAGAAGGAGTTCAAGGAGATGGCACATTTAGCCATGCCCAGGAATTGCCAGACATCATCCCAAAACAGGAA
The DNA here is from genome assembly GCA_028564865.1 of Zenarchopterus dispar. NCBI lineage: Eukaryota > Metazoa > Chordata > Actinopteri > Beloniformes > Zenarchopteridae > Zenarchopterus > Zenarchopterus dispar. The sequence goes on along the minus strand of JAOWBL010000014.1, from coordinate 8,659,509 downwards.
AGTACTACCCCAAGAGATGAATCAGACCTGAAAGACAAGACCAACTCAGTACAAGAGGTCAAGGTAAAAGAGAATGATTTGCCCAGGTCTTCTCCCCCTTTGAAAAGCATAGAAATTAAGAAACCTGACTTGAGCCCTAGTCGTTCACCATCACCAAGTCTTTGCAAGCAGCAGTCCAGTGGTCAGTCTGCCGAATTTGTGAAAGAACGGTCTAGAACCCATTCCAGGTCGACCTCAAAAGGAAGACTTTCTTCAACACCACAAAAAGGTCAGCGGCTCTCCCGTTCTAAGTCCCGGTCATTGTCCCCTAAACCTAAGAGAAAATCGCTCTCTCCATCTCAGAAACCTGAGAAGAAAGGTAGCCGGCGGTCACGATCTACATCTCCCTCAATCACCCCTAAGAAGAAGTTGTCAAAGTCTCCAAAGAAGTCAAAGTCTCCAAAAAGGCGGAAGAGTTCTTTGTCTGTTTCCCCAAAGAGACGCAGGGGTTCTCCCTCTCCCAAAAGAAAGACATCACGATCGCCGAAACGTGGAGGACGCAGGTCACCCTCTCTATCTCGGTCTCCAAGGAGACGACGGAGGTCAGAGTCACGATCCCGTGGTGGCACCCGGCGCTCCAGAACCCGCTCACCAAGACGAGGCGGTGCAGTTGCTAGACGCTCACTGTCGCGTTCTGTAACTAGATCTCGCCGCTCCCATTCTAGGTCCAGACGACCTATTGGTCGCTCTAGATCACGGTCACCAGCACGACGTGCAGGAGCCAGACGCTCTAGAAGTCGATCCTTGTCCAGACGATGGAGATCACCACTACCCAGATCCCGGCGTTCACGGTCTCGGTCAGTACGCAGGAGAAGGCGAACTCGATCACGTTCTATTGTAGTCGCCAAGCGCAGCCGTCGCTCCAGGTCTAGGAGTCCACGTAAACGGACCAAATCTAAAACCCCTCCCTCTCGACGACGGTCTAAATCTCGATCAACACTCAGGAGACGTTCTCGATCTCCAGCAAGGAGAAACCGCTCTCCTCCAAGATCTGGCAAACGCTCCAGGTCCCGCTCTTTATCACGAAGGCACCGGTCACCAAAACCCAGCAAGAGGAGGTCCAAATCTCCAAGGAAGAGTGCTAGAAAGTCAAAGTCTAAATCTGCCTCTCCAGATATAAATAGATCCAAGTCCAGGTCCAGGTCTGCATCAAGTGATGGACGATCTGGTAGCTCATCCTCAGCTAGGTCCACATCTTCCACCCCAGTTAAAGGGAAGAAATCTTCTCCACCTGTTGCAGACAAGCCAGTTGAAGAGAAAGCAGTTGAAGAAAATGGAGGAATTTCAGTTGCAGCAGGTATGGATGCAGTAGCATCCATTTGCCCAGGTGAAGAGACACAAATGCCTTCAGAAACTGACCTCATCCCCCAAGGTGAGAGTTCCACAGATAAGTTGCAGGATCAGCCAGTTCAAAGCCAGAGCTGGTGTGCTCCTAGGTCCAGATCTGCTTCCCAGGAGCCAGTCCCTGGCCCAGATGGTTCAGAAGGGGTGCGTGAGGTTGAGGAATCTCCAGTTAAAAGTGTGTCTGAAAGTCAGAGAAGCTCCTCCGCATCAGCATCTCCAGAACTCCCGAAGAAGGAGCTGTCCAAGTCACCTTCACCCGCAGATCTCCGGAAACTTTCCCGTTCCAGATCCAAGTCTAGATCAAGAAGGAAGTCATCCAGGTTTGTAGTGTGTTTTTTTTTTTTCCCTTTTTGGTAGTGTTTACATGATTTATGTAAATTAAGTTTTATGTGGGCCTGTTGAGATCAATACTTTTGAGATGTTTAACATATTGAGTGTTAAGTATAATAATTACGAAAAAACCCTCAAATGCTGTCACCGTGTTTGTTCTATAACCTTTGTCCCATTGTATTAAGCCGTTTGATAGTGTACTACTAGTAATCACTCATTCGCCTTTCTGTAGATCCAAGTCTCCAGTGAGGAAAAGGGAATCTGTCTCTCCATCAGAAAGAAAGAAGCGATTGTCAAAATCTCGGAGTCCAGCCCGACGGCGGAGGTCAGGGTCACGCTCTGCCACGCGGCGTAAGCGTTCAAGGTCCAAGTCACGAGGCAGAAACCGCCGTTCCAAATCTCGCTCTCCAGTCCGCAAGAGACGTTCCCGATCCCGTTCATCAAATGCCCGTGGAAGGAGGAGATCCAAGTCCACTGACAGAAAGAAGCGATCTAAGAGCCGCTCCACTGGCCGGAGAAAAAGGTCCAGATCCGGAGACAGAAGGCGATCCCGTTCCCCTGATCGCAGACGTAGGTCAAGGTCACGAGGTCGAGGAAGGCGCCCCGTTTTTCGAAGTCGTTCATTTGACAGACGGGACAGGTGGAAGAGAGAACCTAGCCACTCTCCAGTTCTAATTCTCCGCAAACAGCGGCGCTCAGGGTCCCGAACACGACGCAGCACAAGCAAGACACCTCCACGGCTCACTGATCTTGGTAAACTATTTACACCGCAATCATAGAAAAATGCATGTTGGACATGTATGACTTAAGTGTTTTTGGTATTGCATGCGTCATGTCTTTATGCAAAAATGTTATCTCTCCCTAATTATACTTTTCTTGGTGTCTTATCCTTCATTTCCTCAGATAAGGACCAGTTACTTGAGATAGCCAAGGCCAATGCTGCTGCCATGTGCGCCAAGGCGGGGGTTCCCATTCCTGAGAATCTTCGGCCAAAAGCCATCCTCCAACTCCCTCTGCCCACTCCATCTCCTGCCCCCATCTCTTTACCTTTACCTTTACCTCTTCCAATGGGCATGGGGATGCCCAACATGCCCAACATGGGTCCAATGGGGTTACCCGGAATTCCAGGAATGCCTAATATGTCAAACATGACCATGAGTGCTGCTGTGGCGAGTATGACGGCCGCCACTATGACGGCTGCCCTTACTAACATGGGTGCACTGGCTGCCATGCCCCCCCTGGCTCCTCTCCCCACTATTACTAACAAGCCTCCTCCATGCCTTGCCCCTCCAACACCATCCCTTAATATGGACCACATCGAGGAAGCAAAGAGGAAGGTCACTCAGCAGGCAAACATACATACCATCAAGGAACTTACTGAGGTAAATGTGTAGATTTTGGTTTAGCTATTGGATAGTACATCTCCCCAAGGATGTGTTAAATTTTCATTTCTATATAATTTCAGTTAAAAAAAGTTAACATATATTTAGCCGTCAGAAAATATTTTGTTACTCTAAAAATTCATATAGACACAATGTACATGTGGACAGTATTTGGGTGTGTTGCCTTTACAAAGTAACTGATATTTATTTTATTTGTGTGTTTTTATTTATTTCTTTGTAGAAATGTAAGATGATCGCAAACAGCAAGGAGGAAATGGCTATTGCTAAACCACATGTTTCAGATGATGAAAGCTAAAACCGCCAAACCGTAGAGGTAAAATGTTTCTTACACTTCTATCATTTCCTATTCTGAATCATTATTCTTGTTTCCCCATTTTCCGTTATTGAATCCTCTTTTTGGCATTGTTTGTCATTCATAATTAGTCAGGTCATTTTTCAGTGATCAACTAGAATACAATCAACTTGGTCAGTATTTGAGATGTTAATTTTCACCTTATCCTATTTCACATTTTCTTTGTGTAGAGCTGCATATTATATTATTTCTACAGGATCAGTGAAAAAACTTTTACTTGAACTTAAAGATGAAACTATAAGCAAGCCAACTACAGGCTTTAGATTCATTTGATTTTATTTTTAAGAGCTTGGCAAAATTGAGCAATTATGTTGACACTTTATTTCCTTTTAGCCACATTGAAAGATTGCTTTATGTGCCTTAATGAGCTAAATTACATTGTATAGTGATGTTGATAAAAAGCTTTGACATGTTCTCCATCTTCTCCACACAGCCACAGCCCCGAGAGGACTGAAGGAAAATGTTAAATCGTTCCCAGGAGTATTTGCTTTTCCACAACCTCCAGAAATCTTCACAGAGTGCAGTCGCACCGTAGGAGCACCGGCTGCAGCCACTGCCCCACTCTGCCTCCCAGTTTGTTTCCGTCGTCGTAAGAGTGAGACACTTGCAGGCTTTTACCCATGATACCACTGAGTAAACTGGCCACACCGAGGTGTGGACAGTTGTGTGACTGTACAGTGAGCTTGAGTGTTTGTATGTGTATATAGTGACTATCACCACCATCCCTTCAGTGCTGCTCCTCATCTAAGCAGACACTGTTGTAAAGACTGAAGAGGAAACAAACCAAACCAACTAGTGGCGCAAGTTTTTGTACAAGTTTGAGATTTATCTAAATTTGTTTCTCCTTTATGATTTTTTAAGAATTGTGTTAAGTGAAAACTGCTTCTTCGTTCTTCTGTACTCTCCTCGTTTACCTGTAGTCCCTGGTTTTATGAACGAATAATGCAGATGAAGTTAGAGATGGTAGATCCTCACGTACATTATTATTACACAGAATAGGATCCTCGGAGAAAGACCCACGGGATGCGAGATCTCAGTATTTTAAGGAAAAGAACGTTAGAATACATTGGGTGCAAAATGAGAACAAGAAAAACACAAGAATTCGAGTTTGTACTGCCCTGGGTGTGAGTTGATTACTTCTACTTTTATAGCACCAAGCTAATCTTTGAGTCTGATCTGGTCTTTCATTTGGGCTTCGTTGGGACTATTGAAACATGTTTTGCTCTGTATTTAAATTTATCTTTTCAAGTTTTAACATCAGTAGCAGAACATGTGTGTTTTTTGAATTCATATGCGCAGGAATGGTACAGTTGATATTTTCTTGAAGTTTCAAAGTTCATATTTTCAAAGCAGGATGCATTTCTTAGTAAATCTTGATCAAAGGACGTGTTAATTTACGGGCATTTTAAACAAACTGGAAACATTGTGACCTCATAGATCTACAAAAGATGAGGTCAAAATTACAAATGTAGGTCACAAGCAGCATTTATTCCGTCTTGAACTGCCAATCTCATGATTTATAATTTTTTTTAGTTGTTTTGAACGAAATATTTAAAAACAATCACATGAACGTGTCCTTAAATACATTGTAAATGGAGTAATCACTACTTCTTAAGAAAAACATTTCTTGTTCACAATGTGTCCATATAGATTAAATTTGTAGTTTTTGAACACTTGAAATTCATCCAGTTAGGTTGCTTAGATTTTACGGACATATTTCAGGAGAGTCGTGTTTATTTTACATTTTATTTTATTTGATTTTGAATAGGCCCATTTGGAGAGCTACATTTTTGTGTTTTTGTGCAGGGGTGACAAAGGGCTTGTACTGATAAATCTTGAAGTTACAACGTTGAGCACGTCCTGGGCTGTGTCGCGATAAAGGGATCCTATTTTTAAGTGGGGTTATGTGACGTACTTCCAAGTAGTCAGTGTCTTACCTGCAATTGACGGCAGTCACGGTGCTTTTAATTTGGAGAATCTGGGAATTCTGATGGAGATGAATACTCAGAATGAAAAGAGTGCCATGCAGTAATGCATTTTCACCATCTAAAACAACTCGGTAGGTCGATGTATTCACTTCTTCAGGTAATTACTTTGTCATTGCCATTCCTTTTATTGCAGAAGGCCTGCTGTGCAACACACTGTCACCAAACTGGTTCTGTTGTGAAGATCCTGTCATTACTCGGGAGGTTTGAGTTTCCATTGTGAAAACTAACTTCTCTGCGGCTCTCTCTAACTCTCCAAACTGAGAATGGTTTCTGTCTACTGATGATAAAACACTAAGTACTTCACATAAGCCACCTGGGAAAAAAGAAGTCCCTTTAAATGTCTTTGGAATTAGAGTCAAGTCTTTGTCACAGTATGTTTTGTTTTACGAAAGAACAACAGACATGAAATATACGTGTTGCAGTGTTGTATTCAGGTAGTAAGAACAAAGAGAAGATCTAGTAGCGTGCAAACAGAAAATGACCAACAAGCCCATCTCTTTTAACTCACCATTAGACATATCTGTACTTCCTGGAAACCCCAAGACCATGGCCTGTACTGCATTCACTGCTTAAATGCATCCTCCCCGTTAGATAAGAACAAAGACAACACTTGGTGCTTTTGAGGGGCGAGTACGAGATGAGCGTCGTCTCTGTAATTAAAAAAAAAAAAAAAAAAGTTTTCGTAATTCAGAAATGTATTTTCTTTGGAAGGAGGTATATTTAAGAATCCATTCTGCTTTTCCATTCTCCCATACCCAGGGTTGTTAAACTGTAGAGTAAGATCTTTGAAGTTTGTGAAACGGTAATTATAATTGCTTTGTAAAACTGTTATAACTGACTTGATTTCCTGAGGTAAGTTTTAGCTATTTTAATGACCAGAAAATACATTTTAGGAATTTTCTTTTTCTCCCCCCTTTATTTGAGTAATCTGAACATGACATTGTTGCTTGCTTTGTACATAAATGTGTTGATTTATTAAAAACCTCAATCTATAATACTGTTGTTCTTCTGTTCTGTGTCACTTAATCTAGTTTCAACTAACCTTCATTTGTGAAGTCTGGCTGAGTTTGATTTCTTTTGCATGAAAGACCTAAAAATGAATTTTGGGCAATTACAATAGACTTGATAAATATAGAAGTTGGTTATATGTTGATAGTTTGTTTTTTTTTTTCAAAGAAGAGTTGCAGTTAAGTTGAGGGAAGAGATAAACTGCTTCATGTAAGGCATTTAAATGATTACACATGGTGTTTCTTGAAAATCAAGTATAAGGGACATTAGATATTAAGACATGAAAAAACTGAAACCCCAGGTAGAGCTGCAGCTCATTTCTGCACTGAGACGTTCTGATGTACTGGAATTATGTGACATACAATTCATAATGAAGGTAATGATTTTTTAAATCTATATCACTAAAAGGTCAAAACATTGTTGCTGGAGTAACCAGATGTACTTCCATTTTAATTTACCTTTGCATTAGATTTTCCAAAGTTATTTGGAAAATGAATAATGCACTATGGCGTCACCTAGTGGACGTTAAGAATGCACCGGACGGGGGCCAAAATAAAAAGTAAATTTCTTTCTAGTATAAAGTGAAACTATATGGCAGTTATTGTAAAACAAATGTATTCACCATTAAATACAATGCTCCATTCCTTTTCATTATTTTAAAGTAGGTTTTTTCAAATTGTAAAGAAGATCATGTATTGGTTTTAACTCATTTTGCCTGTGTATGCGGATTACATATCAAATTTATGCAGATAATGCAAATACTAAACTCACTAGACCTTTTCCCTAAACAGCATTTAAAAAGGACATGCAAAAGTAGGCTAAACTGAATGGTGTTTAAAACGTAAATCTGTTTCCAGTGTGTTGGAAAATTGGCTTCCATTGTTTAACAATACCAGGTGTAAATGTGCTCAAACTACATGGATGTTGTCAAGTGACAACAAGGTTGGAGTTAGTTGGCGTTGACTGGGCTCCATCTATGTTTATGACCTCTCAGGAAGTGATTTGGGAGTTGTAGTAATGAATACTTCCTATAAGTGGCGCACTTTCTCTTTGTTTCCTCTGCACATCTGGTGTGACAGACTTAAAAAAAAGTGATATCTATGGGAAAAAACCACACTCGTTTCACCCTTTTGAGCCACAAAACGTGCATTTAATTAAAATCTGTAAAAAAAACAAAAAAACAACTAGGAATCGTTCAGAGGCAAGAAGAATATGGGATAGGACAGACTCACTGTCTTTTCCTGTTTTACATAAGTTGAGTGAAGACTGGCATCTCGAACTAGCCTTTATGATGAAATTTAAAATATTTTAAAAATTTTATTTTATGTTAACTGTTTATGGTGAAGAGCTTGGTTTGTATTTGACTGTGTTCCTTTGGCAAAGCTGAAATAAGATACAGCAGAGACTCAAGATATTTATAGTAAACATAAAAACTCTCCCTGTCTAAATAAGAAATAACAACTGGACTTTTAATATGACTGTAGCTAGCAGCACAAATCTGAGAATTTCAGATGAGAAAAGAAATATGAAGCCTTGATTTTATGTGAGCACCTTTATGACTCCTAGTGTGCACAAAGCTACCTTTCTGAACTATTTAACTAAAAAAACAGCTATGAACTGTTGAAACTGACATAATTCTTGTGCTTGTTTTTCCTTTTTTTTAACTTAAAATATTTCAATTAAGATGGCAAATGGGAAGTAAGAAGACAAAAGTAAATGTATTGTTATTTTATCTTTATTTATTTTTTATTATTATTTGTTAGTAATGGGCAAGCAGTGTAGCTGAGTATTAAAAGAGCTGAGACTTTGAGAAATAAATAAATGTAAAGGTTCATGTCTCAGTGAGGGACCTGCTTGACAAAGAACTGTCAGTAAAGTATTAAGAGATTTTATGTTGATTTGAGTATTTACATTTGAGCCCAACAGCTGTGATTCCTTAACTCCTCTTCGACTAAATTTTATTTATTTATTGGTAAGGAGTTAAATAAGAGTTCACCTCCACATGTGTATTTGGGGCAAATGTTTTGATTGAGATCATGGTAATTTACTTTTCCAAGCCAGAGCTTATTCAAAATGGGCAGAGGTGAAGTGGAAAGCTCTCTGGTGAGGTTAGATGCTGAAATGGGAAATTCTGGGATTCATTGATGCTGCATCTTTGAAGATGAGAAGGATGATCCTGCTTGTTCTGAAGTCTTATATCGAGCAAATGTAGCAAAGTAAAACAGCTCAGTCTCACAGAGTGTAAAAGAAGAAGTGATATGACACTACTGTTCATGTCTCTGTCGTCTCATTTTTATGTTCTGCTGGTGTCCAAATGTTACACTAATTTAATCTTAGCTTCTACATTTTACATCTTAGAGTCCGAGACAAGACCTTCCACATCTCTTTCCAAAGCCAAAACATACTGGATATAATCCTTAGCTGCTTCCCGATTCCCTCGACTAAATTTCTGCACAGTCTTTAAAATAAAACAAAATTACAACGCCAACGAATATCTTTCTCAGTAATGCAAGGCCATCGATTTAATTTCACCCTTAGTTTCCAGCATTATGTTCTTAATTACGGCGTGAGGGGCTGAGGTTAGTAATCTCAGTTAAACACAATCTCCAAAAGAACAACTCTGTTTAAATATTCCATGCCAATTATGCTCATTTAATTTGTGGACTGTAATTACATTAATCAGTCAGTCTCTGCATCTGCGCTTGTTTGCACATACACACACACACAACGGTCACGTCTGCATGGTATGTGAGGAACATACTTGAGCAGCCAGTGAGTCATTGGATTTTGCAGATCAATGACTGCCGGTCAATAAATGGCTGAGTGCTTTTCAACGATCCCCCTGTCCAAGCACTCTTCCTGTTTTATGAAGCAGCCAGGAAAAGAAGGCACATGCAAAATTTTTCCAAATACAACCCCCTTTTCTTTCGCAGTCAGTCCATAGACACAGACACGCTGGGTTAGCCGATGCATTCAGCCCGTGGTGGAGTTGCGGATCATAGTGGGAGCTTTCCAATCATAACGTGAGGGAGGGCGGATGAGGCGACAGGGAAAAGGCAAGCCAAGAAGAGGATTTGAGAGGCAGGAGAGGCCTCATGAGATAAAAGCTAGGGAGAGTGAAAAGAAACTGAGAACAAAAAGAGAACACGGGATGTTTAATTTTCCTGAGAGGGATTTGGAGCAGAGTCAAACACAGGTCAAAGTGAGCCGTGTCTCTAACTGTGAGGGTCTCTGTGTGGGCCAGAGAAGTAAAAGAAAGGCTGTGACTTTGGCTGCACTTGTCGGTTCATTGCACTGTCAAATCTGTGTGTGTGTGTGTATGTTCCCATTTCAGTTCAAGAGCGCATAATAATATTCTCAACAGGACAGAATCAAATTTGCACGACACTGAGTCTTTGCAATACTAACACTTAAACATGTTTGTGCATTTGTAACGTTTCATGAGGGCATTGGTTGAGGGGAAACCATGATTCTTGATTTATGGATGAGTGAATTCAACCCAGCTGAAATATGCATGTGAACTTAGAAGGAAAAGTGCATTATCAAACTATTATTTTCATGTAATCTTTGGGTCAAGTGTAGCATTTTAAAATGCGCAAATCTTCTTATTTGCCAGGAATATTCAAAATGTTCAGAAAGTATCCAAATTTGCATTTTATAGTTAATATCTATCAGGCAAGGCAGCAACAGCAATAGTGAGATAGAACATTAAAAAAGAAAAACAAATAAAAAAACCAAAACACTATGCTCTTCCAAGTGTCTGTGCAGATCAGGTTATTTTTATCCTTTAAAAGAAATGCCAGTGGCTTCACCTGCTTGTTTTTACAGCTGGACTGGCATCAGGAATTCTTGAGTCATGATGATGCCATCGTGGTTAAAGATGTCAGACTGAAAAAAATATGAGCAAAAACTAGCATCCAAAAAATCCAAATCTAAGCTTGATAGCCTCCAGTTTGGAAGAAGCCATGCAAATCTGATTTGAATGTCCAGAAACTGTTAAAGCAGATGTGTTTTGTGCACACAGTAGCTGCTCCTAGATGTCATTTCCTTTGTGACAGACAAACTAAGTATTTTAGATACATTTTCCAGTCAAGAAACCTGAAGAGGTGCTGCCTACTGATGCGTGACTGACCTCTGGAGGTGGAGTAGTACAGTGTAGTTGGTTTGTATCTTTATGCAAAGATGTGAGATCCCCATGATTCATGACGAAATGCAGAAAAAGTGTGTTAACATGAATTGAGATCAGGCTGTTTTCTTCTAGTCCAACGGACAACACCGAGGTTGCATGCACGTATGTAAGCACGTGCCCTTCTTGGTTTCTCCGTCTCCTTCTTTCTGGTTGACGGCTGCAGGAATGTGTGCATGTTGGTTCCAGGCCAGTGCTTGAGAGTGAGAGCAGAGGTGGTGCTGCATGTACGTGTGGGTGTTGCTTGTCACAGCAATGGCTGCAGAGCAGAAGACACTGTCCAAAGAGATCAAGGTATAGCAAGGTTAAAATTTGTGTATGTGTGTGTGTGTGTGTGTGTGTGTGTGTTAGCTGCAGGGAGGGAAAGTTCATTGTGCCTATACTCTTTAATTTATCATGTTTCTGTGCATCAGAAACATGATAAATTTATTTTATTTTATTTTATTGCTTTTCCTTTTAGGGGTTGCTCCTAACCTGTTTCCACCTTTCCTCATCAAATCTTCTGCATTTTCATGGAAATGCATGAAAAACCAAAGATTTGTTACCATCAAATCACAGATTGCACTTTACATTCTTCATCTGCTTTTCTGTTACAATTTAGAATCCGCGAATATTTCCTTAAAGAGTGTCACACCAGCCAACTGCAAACCATTTGTCACCACATCCAGAAATGTCCTCTTTGGTCTTCTGTTCCTTTTTCTCTCCTGCCTGGCAGCTCCATCTCCAACATTCTTCTGCCAGCGTATTCACAATCCCTCCACTTGAACTGTCCAAACCATCTCAGTCTCGCCTCTTTTGCCTTGTCTGCAAGAAGTCTAACCTGGACTATTCTTCTGGTGCGCTAATTTTGAACATTGTTGATAATCCAGGAAAATGAGGAACCCATGGAGGAGAAATGATGACGAGGACAGGTAATCCATAAACAGGAATCCTGGGACAGCTGAGGCAAGGAACAGGCAGGACGAGGGAACAGACGGATCTAATCACAAGAGAACGTAGTTATTCACTAGTCATGACAAAGAGCATGGTCAGAGAGCCTGAGAGCATTACCAAATGGTGGACAACAATCTGGCGTTGGCTTGAGGTCCTCAGGAGCAATATATGCTGGTGGCTTGACTGGACTCAGCTGCGATGCCCATGGGATCACAACAGAACATCTTCACCTCTGCTGTAATTTCCTGCCTCTTGGTCAGCGTCACCATCTCCACACCACTACAAGCACTCTTCTTCACCTCTTTTCCACACTTTGTACAGTACATGCGATACATATGCATTATATTGAGACATTAATTATACAGTATAAATATAATGTAATATAGTTCATTAAATCCTGAACCAGAGTCCTTCATCTGGAGCCTCACAGTGGGAAGACCATTAATGTGTGTATGTGAGTCACATGTGTCTGAGGTTTCACTCAAGCCCTCCACTTGTCAGTTAAGATATGTTTATTACAGAGTAATGGATGTTTCAGTCTGTTGATCATGCTAGGGCTCATGGTGCGAATGTTAAGAGTGTGTCACAGACACACAATAACGCAAGGCTATCACACAACAAGGTAGAGTGATGGAGATGTGTGTGTGTGTGTGTGTGTGAGGGCTTGTCACTTGCACTCAAGCAAAATCTAGTTGATTGGTCTTGCTGATGTGTACAACAAAAGCATTTGTGTTTGTGAACATGCATGTGCCTCAGGGGAGACAACCTCCACAGCAGTGAAAAAAAGAGACTTAATTCATGTGTTGTTTTTTTTGACATCGATGCATGTTTTTCCTCCTGGATTAATGAATGCATACTTGCATGTACATATGAAATATCTAGTGTGTTTAGGTGGACTGTGTTTAGGTAGTCAGTTCGTGAACAAAAACTGTCTCCATAATTAAGTGCTTAGCTGCTATAAAAGACTGGACGGTGTATAGTTGACTACACATGAATGCTCCTCCTGTTCACATCCTGCCCACCTGCAACAGGCTGATCAAATATTGAAATTTGCAACTGGCTCATCAAATATTTATACTTGCCACAGGCCTGTGAAGAACTCATATTAGTTGAGTGGTTTGCCAAGAGATGGGAAGTTCCTTCCTGCTAAACTAGTGCAGTGCTCAGTGGAAAGCTGAATCCTTTTGACTCACGTTTTCCATCTGCATGACAACAAGAATGAATATGCTTCTTCTCAACCCAAAACCAGGGTCTTACAGATGATTATCAGTCAGCTGACTCAGATTATGTAATCAATAAGACAAATAGGGTAGGTGTCAGAAAAGTATCGCTATGCATTACTTCTTCATTACATTAAACAAGCCCCATACAAACTCAACATACATGCCATTAGATAACATAAAACATGTATTGAATCAATATTAAAAGCTCAGATTAAAATATTTCAAATAATGGTCACAACTATCAAAACATTTAAAAAGAGTCCTTTTGGTACCTGTTGATCAGTTACACAACTAAATGTCTGTTCATGTTTATCCACCTCAGAATAAAAAGCAGAATAACATCAAATCCTCATCCAAAGCCCCTGATTTCTCCGTTTGCAAATAATGAATTCAACAGGCCTCTCTTTAGAGAAGTTTAGTCTCCAATAAACGAAGAATGATGAAATAAACCTCCAGCACATGTTGTCTGTTTACCTTTGAAGGCAGCTGGATTCTCATGAAAGCAGCATGATTAAAATCAGAACAATCCATCTTTCCGGGGTTCCAGCTATCCTCTTGTTGCCAAAGTACGAATGTTTCTACAATCAGCATCAGGTCTGGCTTGGATGTAACAAAAATCAACAACGGAAGCTTCCTTTCACCGACTTGCTCTGGAACCGGCCTTGCCAGCGGCTTTTCGTAGATCTGATTACCTTAAACTTGCAAGTCATAGTTGGAAATAAACTGATATTTCATCTAGTGGTGCTAAAATGCTTAAACTGGAACAACAGCAGCCCTTCGTGTGCCTTCCATTCAAAGTCTAAGTCATTTCAAAGTGTAGTATCTGTGTAAGTCACAGAGGCACAAATGAATCAAGGACCGATTTGTCATTTTCTATTATATTACTTCAGTTTTCATGCAAAAACAGACATTTCCCCTTTATATACCTTAGTTAAATATGTAGCAAGAATACATTGCACATTAAATGTACTATTTTCTAAGTGGTGCAAAACTGAAAACATTCTGGTGCTTTTTGTTTCCTTCAACAGGCACTTTGCTCTTTTAACAGTTAATTCATGCAAGGTGTTAACCGCTGACTCACTTTCATCAACGAGCAAAAAAACATTTTCACTCTTGCTGCTGTGCCAAGTCGTTTACCTCGGACTGTACTTGTACAGGTTTTTATACATGACAGCTCTTTTAAAATGAACCCACTGTTCCCTGACATAGTAGGACAGCCAAGAAATGTAAGTTTTTACCCGTTGCCGCATGCATTAATTATGGTTTCCATGCAAAATAGATTAGATCTCCAACTTCATTTTGTGGCCAAGGAGTTCATGGCTCACATGGCTCTGCACCCCATGCCTGTCCAACTAAATGGACTCCACCCAAACCAAGAAATGAAAAGTCAGACAGTTTATGACATTATACCCCCTAATTTAGTAGCTTTGGTTGGAGGATATTACATTCCTTATCTGAGAGGCGACTGCTGAGACACGGTGGTCAATTAATATTAGATGAAGGCTGTGGAATAGGCAGCTTTGTAATTTCTACTCTTGTGCATCAGGAGCCTGTTTTAAAGTATGCAATGTATCAACTTCTAGTTGCAAATAGACTCAAGCATAATATACACATTGTTCAGAGTATTTTCACAGCCCCTACATTAGTTTTAACAGTGCAGCTGTTTGTGGATACATGCACAGGAAGTGTGATGTGACATTGTTTTGGCTGTTCCTCTGTTTGACTGCAGGACACGGCTGACATACAAAGGACTCTCTCTGTGTTGTCTCCTTGCGTTTTCCACTGTTGGATGTCTGTACGACAACGCTGGCCCGCGTTTGTTTCCCTGAATGAAAATGAACGGAGAGCCTTGTCTTTTGGTCTCGTTCACGGTCATTTGCCAGAAAAAAACTTTGTTAGCATGCGTCGTGAATGACACGTCGAGAGAAGACAGGGGTCACTGTGTGTAAGAGGATTTGATGGATGCGGTGCTGTCATTTTTGTTGGGTGTAAATTTGACTGCAGACACAAAACTTTATCACATTGCTGCTGGAAATTAATGGAAAGGTTGTTCATATTTTTTATCATCATCATGTACCATACATTTAAATAGACCAAAGTTTGCTCTGTATAGCCAACACTTGGGGACATGTAAGATGAGTTTTTTTTTCTTTTGGAGGTGCGTGGGAGGGGTCGGGGTCGTGTTCTATGAGTAGAGGTGTTTGTGAGAGTTTTTGGAGCAACTCTTTTACCTTCCTTTCCCCTAAAGTGTTGTGCTTATATTGACTTGAGATTGATGCATCTCAAACATCCACAGCAGATTTCACTGCCTCACTGTCTTTCTTCTCTGTATAACATATGATCTTCTGTACTTTACTCTTCAGTGAGATGCCATGTCTAGTCCAAGACTGGGTCATTTAAAAAAATAGACATTCGTTTCCATTTAGTTGACATTTCTAGACCAGAACTCCCAACATCATCTCACCATTTCTGCCCTCATTGGGGAACTTGATGCCCACTGCAGTTTTATCTAATAAACACTGATGTGAGTGACAATTACAAAGACATAATAATAATAGCTAAAGCAATAATAAAGGTCTGCCTTTCTCCCTTGGGTACTGAATTGCTACTATTATTACTGTAATAAACAACTACATGTCAATTATGGCTTAACTTTCAGAGGCTGCAAGGTTGCCACGAGGATCCAGAATGCCAGTTAAAGTTGTACCATATGACTTCATTTATTTTTACTTCTCTCTGCCTCTGCCCTTCAAGAACATACCTTTACTACCTTTCCTGCACTGAGTGTAGTGCTGGATGATACTATATCACTTGTAAACAGATAGAAACCATCCCTGACTTATTTCACTATAACATATCAAATTATATCAGTCGGCCTATTCTTTGGAACACCAATCATTACTCTGTCATGTATAATATGTTGTCCTCCTCACATTGTTTGGTATCCGTGACATAAATAGACAGAGGGATATCTCCTAACATTAATATTTTATGAAGTAATATGATCTAAGAGACTCCTCTGTTTGTAACCATGAGGATCCTCCATCAATGAAAGATTTATGCAGCTCGCTGGCAAAATACATCAGAAAACAGCTTTTAACACTTGGTTAATCTTCATATTTGCTTTCCCCTTGTTTTCATAAAGTTTCCGTTTCAATAATCAATGTGTAGAAGAGGTTATTAGGCCATTTAGTGAATACTTCTCACAAATTATGACCCAGCTACACAAGTCATAATTATATGAATCTGTGACTCTACTGATGATGGAAACATGTGCCGGCTGTAGTAAAAGCCTAACGAGACTGTCGCGTAGCTTTAGATTTCCATTTTGCTTAAGCTGATTCCTGTGATGCATCAGTTGTGCAGAAAATCTAAAAAGAGAGTTTTGCAGTGAGCTAAACACTGCATGTATAACTTATGTTCTTTCTTTTACCATAATAAATCATCAGTTATAAATCAGGCAGTTTCTGTTGGTGATAGAAACTGATGAAATGTGTCTGAAATATAAAATATCTGCATTGCTCAACAAAAACTGGTTTTCAGCAGCACTTGCTTTCCATTATTCCACTGGCTGCACCTTTTTTCCTTTGCCTTTTTAAAAAATATCATTCCCCCCATAAATTGTGTGTTCCTGTGTTTATTAAAATTAGAGACTGCAGCATGTTAAAGTTAGGTCCTACAAATAATATTTTATTTTAAATTACTCCATTAGTGTTCTGTAACCGATAACCCAATCTTACAACAGAACACATAATAGCTGTTGTGGTGGAGTATGAAACCTGACATTGTGGAATTAGCTAGAGGTTGCATGCAATCAATTTTTATCAGAATATCCACTTAAACTGCAATAACTATGTTGCAGTAACAAAATGTAACTAATTACTTTGAATGAATGAAGCACTGCACTAAATTACAAAACTGAGCTACTTCTGTTTTAATATTCCCCCTGTCAACTGTTCAGTGTTGTCTTAAGTCAATTATCTGACTTCTTTATTTGTGAGTTACTTTTCAAAATAAGGTATAAATGTACTGATTATCGAATGAAAAATTGTGCAATTTATTAAAGATTAGAAATATAAGAAACTTCGAGTTGCAATGTTTGCTTTTTACTTCAACTATCTTTAATAATTAAGATGTTTTCACGTAAAGTTAAAAAACATTTTTATGGTTTCAAATGTGTGAATTTGTCTCTATTCATTTGGCTTCTTTTGCTCTTTCGTTCAGCTAGAGATTTAAAGAAAACAGACATTGTGATGAGGTCTCTCTGGGATTAGAGATTCATTTCTGAATCAGCCTTTTAAGGAAATAATTACCAAACTAGTGACAGTATTCATAATTTGCAGCCTGTCTTGTTGAGCTCCATTTCCATCGATTACAACACAGAAATCATTTTTCTTAATCTATATGTTGCACGCTGCTGATCTGGCCACAAACACTGATTTAAAAAACAACAACAACAAGCAAGCAAACAAACAAACAAACAAAAAAACAGATGAAGGTGTCCCCAACTGGCTCCCATGCTGGAGGGAGAGTTTAAGACCCATCCCTCTAGAGTTTATTTTATTTTATTTTTTCAGTCCTTTTATTTTTGTACTCCACTCAATCTCAGAAATGAATATGCATTATATAGGTATGGTAAGACGTCAAAAATGACATTTTCTGACAGGTAAATAAAAACAAATACAGATTTTTATAGGTCTAGGCGTGCATATAACATCAGATTAGGAAACACTGTCATCTGTCAATTTCTAACCACAAGTTTTGACACTTTATTTTGAAGCTGTGGACAAACAACTTAAGGTTAGTAGACTGGAATCTGAAAGCACAGCCACAAACAAACAGACAAATAAATAAATAAATAACTGATTGATGAGGTGCTGTATGTGTTGCCTTGGGAGCTTACCTGCATTCGGTCGGTTACTACAGAAAATGTATTTCTGTTTTTAGAGAAAAACAGGTGGTATATTTCAAGGACGCAGCTGTTGTTGTTGTTGTTGGCTGGCTGTTTTCTGGACACAGGCTGCATAAAACAACATGCAATGTTTTGATTAGCATACGAGAGACCGTTCAATTTCAATAAAGAGAACCTATTAAAAACAATACTCGACACTGAAGGGCATAGCTTAGTGTAAACCCTCCTAGCCATTATTTCCTTGCATAAATTTTTTTCTCAACAGCTTTCTTGACTTATCTTTTAAACCGTTGTAACTTCAATCCTATTTACTTTTGAGCAGTTTTAATGGATTTCAATTACATTAATTTTGATATATGAGTATATAAAGCTGTCACATGTGTATTTATACAAACAGGCCTTTTCATCCACAAGTTTGCAGAAAAAGAGAACATGCAGAATGTAACGAGGCATTTTATGAATTGACAGAAACAAAACCCACATACAGCATATTTTAAATTTCTACTCTTGTTCTGGTGTCTCCTCGTGAGGATAAATTTAGATAATGTGTTTCTGAATAAGTGTGTGTGTGTATGTCTGGGTGTTGGAGAAAGTGACAGGCCTCTAAGAAGAGTGCAAGCTGGCTCTCTTACAGATAATCATTCACTGGAAAAAAAAGCCCCCCCCCCCCCCCCCCCACACACACACACACACACACACACACACACATACGTACAAACAAATACGCTGAACTGAGGTCAGCTGGCAGCACCATCAATCACTCCCATTCCTCTCTCCAGAAAGACCCTAAAAAAATCCTGGCATTTGTTGCATCACAATTGAATAAAATGTTTCTTTTTAAAATTTTTTTTAAGGTTTTTGCATATTTTTAATCCCAAAAGACACACAAATGAATAAAAATAAAGAAAGTTACTACTTTGCTTATGATGCCATGAAAATTTGGCAGTGTTTTAATTATCATGTGACTTGATCTGATGCTTAATTCCTGTGCTTAAAATGTTATGCCTCAGTCACATAAAAAAAAAAAAAGAAAAAAGTTGCGAGTAGCTTACCATCCTGACTGAGAGTCTTTTTGTCCAAGAATCACAATTATGGCAGTAAATGGGTTGATTGTGTTGGAACGCAGTTTAACGAAACACGGCACAAGGTCTGAAACTGCTGCATAAATTCATATTGATTAGACAAACTGAACTTGATGCAATGTTTTCCACAAAGGGAATCTAAATAAATGGTCATTCACAATCCCAGCACAAGTTGTCAGAAGGCGATGGAGGGATATTTGACCTAAACAACAGGACTTCAGACACACAAGAGGGGTGTCTATGGTTGGGATCTATGGGATCTGTGGCTGCTAGGGAGGAGGGCTGAGGCCTTGGTGGGTGATGATGACAATAACTACCCCTGGTATTGTTTGTAGTACTAGTACTAATTATAATACCATCAATAATGATGCTAGCATTGTTAATATTATTTTTGGCCTTAGGGTTGTTGGTGCTCTATTGTCTCTTTTGTCTCCATTATTAATATTACAAGTCCTTCATTTGCAGCTATAGGTATTGCTCCTTCTCTGTGTATATATGTATGTGGTCAAGTGTGTATATATGTTTGTATTTCTGTATCTAAGCGGTTGCCAATATGTTTATAATTGAATGTATGTCCATATATGTATGTATGTGTGTGTAAGTATGCACAGACATTAAAACGTGTATAAACTTACACACATCCCCCTTTCTCTCTCACACACATGCAAGCTCACTCACACACCATTTTCTGTTTGTCCCTTTTTCTTTTGATGTGTCTTTTATTAGCATGTCTGTCCTCTCTACTGTAATACATCTCATCATAAAAACACATCACAAAAACACTACAGTAATCACCACACACACCACACCCATCACTGTCTTGTCGTTTTATCAGCCTTGTTCTTTCATGTTTCACATTGGTAATTTAATCCTCGTTGGCAGAATTAGGAGTTCGAATAAAATATGTGAGATTAGAGAGTCAAGGAGGACTGGTGAAGGACACACACCTCACATTAATGCATCTTATGAAAATATGTGCTACAAGATTAAAATGTATATATATCTCCTGAATAAAGGTTTTACCAAATCATGGCACTAACCATTAAAGTATATGCAGACAAAAAAAAAAAGAAGGGTTTTGTCTCCTACAGCAGCCCGTTATAGGTGTTTGGAGTCAGCAGCTGCTGTATCAATTCAGAGGCCACTGTGGTAGCTATTTGTAGCTCAGTGATATCTTTAACAAATACCTTTAAAAATCCTGACTCAAATAAAAAGGGAGACACATTTACACATAACCCACTTGTGGATATAGCCCTTCTACATTGAATTCATTGCTTTAATCCAGTTCCCTAGCCATAGAAAATACAGCTTCAACCTAAACACACATGAGATCCACATATTTTTAAACAGTAAAGCTCCTCAACAATGAACATTTCTTATTCCATTTAACATGAGACATCAGCTGGCATCCCTTCAGGCTGTGATACACGGACATCAATTTCAGGCACAGTAGGTTTACATGCATACTGCTTGCAACATGCTGAGACAAAAATGTAATAATTTATCACTGGTACGTGAGGTATAAATATTAGATGGGCAAAATATTACAGATTGCCGGTGTGGAAGAATTACTATAAATGTTTTAGAAGGGCAAGAACTTGCACTTTTGGGGGCACAGAGATCGATCTGCAACAGAATGTAATCAGCCTGTATTTGTGTGTTTCTTTGTCTGGTGAATGTAAAAAGGAAAGGACCAGACAGATTAATGATTAATTTGTTTGTTGCTCCAATCTTCCTCAAATTTTCAAAATCATTAAGTAAGTAAGTGAATCAGTTAATTAATCAGATGATCCGCAAATTGATTACAGGGCCAGAATTTTGGAACCACTGCTGACTTTTTGACTTCGAAATCAAATTAATTCAAATTAGAGCAGAAGTAAGCAAATGTGAACGATTATTAAGGATAAATTGCTAAATTATAAAAACAAACAAAGCATTTCATATCTCATTGCGCCTTCTGTTCCACCGAAAAATGGGTGTATGTATAGTTTTCTTGACATGTTTATTGATCCTGATCTCCACCCAAACCAGTCATCAGGGAATGACCAATTTATTTTGTTTACACAGAGATCCAGACAAATGTATACACTTCCTTACCGCCCTTGGATTATTCACACTCTCGTTTTGTAAACTGATCAGTACACCCTTAACCCTATAATGCCCGATGTATAGTATTTGATAGACAATTTTCTGACACCTCAATACACCTATTATCAGTAAAAAGGTTTTGTACAATAAATAAACAAATAAAACAAGTAAATAAAAAATATAGAAATACCTGATGAATTCATAATGACACAAAGAATTACTAGTTAGAAACTGTTAAACACAATTTTGGGAGTTGTTTTTTTTTCATCTTAATATATAATTAACACTTAATGTAATGAAAATAATAATAAAACAAACTTGCTGTTTTCCTGTGTATTATTTCATATGCCAGGCACCAAAGTGCTAATACATCCCTATATGTTAGATAGTCATACCCTTAAACTTATTGTGTGTTAAGAGCATGAAGGACATGCCCTCCTCTACTGCTCCACTGTTTTCTATCTTTTTTAAATTGCTTCTCATATTTTTTTCCACACACTCAGCCTTCCTCACTACATCTCCTACTTTCCCCTCTCTGCTGTCTTCCTTTTGTTTTAATTGCCCCATTTTCTCTTATCCCCAGGTCCCCCTCCCCTGTAATTTTATCCTCTTTGTTTCCAATGTTCTGTTGTTATGACACTCTTATAACCTTTAGCCCCTGTTTCTGGCCTTTCCTCCGACTGTAAAGGGGTGATAAATGCTAACCTGCTTCTGTATGCAGGTGTGTGTGTGTGTTTGTGTGAAGTAGTGGGGAATGTGAAGTAGTTGTCAGCTTTACACACAATTTGCCAAAAGGTGCATAGGGCAAAGTCATTGATTGCATATGAACCTTGGAGCAGTTTTCACACGTTTTCACCTGGATAGTGAGTGATATTCACTCTGCGTGATGTAAACAAGTAGAGAATACACCAAGGCCCCTTCATCCCCACAAAAACCTCTGAATACAGACATGCACATAGCAAAACTGTGGACAAATTAGAGTTGATGAATCAGACTCCTTAGCCACTTCAAATAAAAGTGTCTGAGACAACAACTCAGAAGCCAAAAGTTTTAAATTATTATTTTTTTAATCCTAACTCAGAACATATTTTTCTTTGGCAATTAGAGCTGATTTAATGCTGCTGTGACACAGGACGGATTTCCCATCAATAACTAGACACTCGGCTCTGACTTCATCATTTTTTATTTACTGCTTTAAGAAACTAAACTAACTTCTGCAAGACACGGTGACTCTTCTGAAATGGACAAAACTGATTTATTTCTGTAGTTTAATCCTCTTGGAGTGATGTTCAGCTCAGGCTTTCTGTTTGTGTAGCTTTAACATGATTTATATGAATTAAAAAATACAAAGGATGGACATTGATTTGTTAAAAAATATATAATAAATAAGACACAAAACTCTTTTATTTATTAGCTGAACATCCAGGTTCTATAAACATAGAAAAAATGAACATCTTTGTAATTAACTTTTTTCAGATCAAGTTTATATTTGACAAACAAAAACCTCCACAGGTCTGTATGCAAATGAGTCTGCAGTTAAAAGCGAGTGCTTGCAGGCCTTAACAAGCTCTTGCACTTGGCTGATTGGCAGGAAACACGGCCCCAGCAAGACAGCTATTAGTTGAAGTAATGGAAAGGATTATAAAATCTCCTTCAAGATGGTAATTTAACACGCAGTGTGGGAAACGATGTCGGTTGTTCCTCGTCAGCTCTGTCTAAAATTTTGAGCTGGTACAAGCAAAATTGGAATGTTGTTAAATGAAAACGTACAGGCAGGCTGAGGAAGATGTCCAAGCAACAGGAGCAGAGTACTCAAACAAATATGCAATGAAAACGTAAATTTCACAGTTAAAAAAAAATCGAAAATAAATTTGTGTAAACAGGAGGAAATGTTTGTTAGCAAACTCTAAGAAATATGCTGAAGGAAATTGAAATTTACACCCAGAAAAGGTAAATATAAAGCATAGTTAATACCTAAAAAGGAGAAAATAATGTTGTAATAGTGGATTAAAGTAAGCAGTCATCAACTGTGGATAAATGGATAAAAGTAATGGTCAGTGATGAGTCATGAATCTGCACTGGGGAGGGAGTTCTGTACAGGTCCATTGAACCATATAAATATGACTCTTTTAAGAAAACAAATTCTTTTCCACAGGCACTGTGATTCCATGTCAGGTAAAGCACCAGGATATACAGCAGTTATTCACTCTATAGTTCAGTTAGACTCACACACTGTTTATGATAAAATATACATGAGTTGCAGCGTTAAGGTTCCAAATCGATCCCCATTTATATCGCTTATATAGAGTTATCACTGGTTATGAACTTAGTACTCCTCCGCAGAATCAGAGCCTACAGGGGGAAGCTGGGGTGAAGGTGCATTTTAAAGAGTGGCAGTGATATTGACAGAAAAGAGAAACGAGAAGGCATGTGAGAGACAAATACCTGTTGCTCCTTATAAAGGTTTAAAAGTGGGATGGAGTAACTGGAATGAACCAACTAGTGGAGGTGAGAACAAATAGAAAACGGTGGCTGAAATGTACAGTTATGCAATGAAATCTGTGACACTTTCCTTATTCAGTCAGCCAGAAGTAGGTTTGGTGATGATGAAGTCAGTTTTCAGAAGAATGATACATCTTGTCACAGAGTGAAGACCATTAAAACTTTTCTTCAGAAAATATATATCAGTGCATTGACATGACCAGAAGGGATCTTGAGCTAAGTGAAGATCTATGTTGGAAATTTAAATAAGTTGGTTCAGGACTCTACAAAAACCAAACTTCATCCCATCTGCTGCTATGTAAAAATAAGGGAAACCTAATTGATAAATACTTTAGAAGTGAGTTTTTAAGTACTAATTGAGATTATTTGAGGTTTATAATTCCATAATATGTTCCTCAACTTGAGAAAAAGGTATATGATTACTCAAATTAAATTTTAATATTTTGAGCTTAAAAAGCTAGAATGTCCAGCTAAGAGGTGAGTGATTTTGTTTCAAATATGATTTAAAAAAACAAAACAAAATTCCCCCTATTTGGGTCCCGAGGAGGAGGAGGAGGAGGAGGAGGAGAAATTCCTTGATTTATCAGTGAGATCATTTGCAGTGATTCTGTTATACATTATTCAGGTCTGAATGTGAGCCCGCCCACTTAATCATCTGAGTTAACATGTCAGACCTTGCTCAAGACTGCCTTACCATTATCCTCAGACATAATCACCACCCATTGCTTTTTGTTTTTTTGTAGAGTCTTCCTGACAGTCTCCTCCACTCCTCTTTAAAGTCTTTAAAAGAACCTGCCTGCTTCTATGTTTTAAAATACTTCCAGATACTCTTAGAAATAAACTCTGAAGTTTGCGCTGTCTTGATTATTTCTTTCTTTGGTGATTATTCTAATATCTGTTTGCATGTCCTCTTTACTTTGAAGCACTGTGATGAAGCTCTTTGTGACAAGTGCTTTATACATAAATTTGACTTGATTTGACTGCTCAGTGATATAATAACATGATAGGAGAGCTAAAAATACTTTTTGAAGCACAGCTAGACTAGTGTACTGTAGTCAAGGAGATGGTGGTGAGGAGAGAGGCTCTCTGACAGTACTACCGAGAATTATTGTAAAGTAGCTCAAAAATTCAAAAGTTATATCAGATCTAAAGTTGAAAGTACACAACTGAGTTTTTATTTCAACTATAGCAATAAATTCACTATAAATGTGTCATATACTGTACAAAACATGTCCACAAGCTTTCATAACAAAAAATTATTAAAATATATTGATGTCCCTATGAAATTGCCTCTCTGTTTTATTTTAAATTTGATTTGGTCCTCACTCATTTCTGTTGCTTTTGTGTGTCTTGTGTTCGCTGCACACCTGGTTTGTGTTTTGTTTACTACCCTGTCATCCAGTTCCTGCCATCCACCTGCTTGGATCGGTCATTACTCATTCTGTATACGTCCTCCTTAGTCTCTGCTATTCTATCCTGGATTGTCTATAATCCTTTATGAGTAGCTTTCTAGCCTTTGATCCTCTTGTATTTCCTAATAAATATGTGATTCCAGCTTGTTCTAGGTTTCTGCCTTTTGTCTCGCTAATACCTTTATTGTTTGCATCTGGATTTTTGAAGCTTATGCTTTTGTTTTTGGAGAGGGATCTGTCTTTGCTTTACCTGTTCCCATTTGTGACATTTGCCTCATGGATTGATTATTTTCCCTTATTCAAACAAACCCTTTCAATTTGAAAAGGCTGTGTCCTGCATTTAGGGACTTCTTCCCGCCATCCCGTCACAGTCATTGTTGCAAAATTCTCCTGGATTAAAGAGGAAATTAACTATTTATCTTGTCATGGGCAAATAGTAAAAACAGCCAGCATTTGTAATATAAGTGAGAATGATTTTGAAATGAATGAACAAGACGTGTTCACAGAAGCAATGAGTCAAGAAAAAAACAAAAAGAAAAAAACACCTGCAAGTTTCTTTGTTTCAGACCTAAAATTTAAAAAGTGGATGTATGTTAACAAATTAACTGAAGTTGACAAGCAAAAAAAAAAAAAAAAAAAAAAAAAGTAGAAATAGTTTGGTTCATGCTCTCAGCAATAAAATAATGATCAATGTAGATGTAAGAATTATTTCCATAGGGATTAGACTTTTTCTGATTTGTGGTTGTGAATAATAGTTTCAATAAAACTGGAAACCCTGGGTATATGAATGAATTTAAATGTGATGTTATGTAGTGTTTGGGGATTGCACGGAGCAATGAAAGATTAAAGGCTAGGTAACAGAAAAAGTGTTTAAGACATCAATGAATATTTTAAGTGAGAGTGGGAGCAGTGGGAGCGATGCACAAACCGAGGGAGAGAAAGTTGGGCTGCTGAAACACAGGGAGATAATTTAATAGACCGGCAGAGCAAATGTGTTATGGGAGAGACAGAAAAGCTGGAGGGATGGGAGATAAATGAACAACGCTCTAATCTGGACAAAGCAATGGAGGGAAGACACAACATTAATTTGATGAGATGGATGACTGGGGAATGTTGAAAAAAATCCCTAAAACTCAATGGGAAATATAAAACTAAATGTTTCTTAAAGCATCTCTTGAAATTCCTGACTGAAAACTTAAAGAAGGTTTAGACCGGTGAGGTTTGAAGAGGGATGGGAAACAGAAAGCATTATCATTACCAACTGTGCACACAGACAAAGCTCCCTTGGGTGACCAGTGTGATCTGCTGGCGTGGGACATAGAGTGTATATTTGTGCACAAGTGGACCAGTTAGATTGCTGTAAAAGTGGTTTAATTTAAACAGACACCAGAAGGCAAAAAAGTTAGTCATGGCTGCATCACAGTCAGGATATTTAGCTATTTTAATGAAATCAATAAAATATATAAATCAATAAAATAAGTGGTTGCATTTTAATCTAATCTGCCTAACTCAGAATTATTAGTTAAGTGTGATTTTATCTATGCTGTATACCTCTATGCCATTTTATTACATCAAGCTTTGGGAAAAGGAACCAAATCAAGCCAGTGATGTGCTGATTTTCATTATCAGAGCTCCAGATTGCTTTGAGCACAACTGTTGAATAATTCCTGCATGCAAAATGACAAAAAGAGGAAATTCATTTTAAAAAGCGTTCATAGAGCAAAAAGCATTGCCACAATGTTTTACTTGGCTAATCTGCACACATAAAACCTGCAATACCGTTTGGTGGCCTGTGGCAGTCAAAACTTTAAAAAAAAATTTTTTTTTTAAGCAAACTACAAGCAAGTTCCAGGTTCTATACATTAAGATTCGAGTCTAGACTGTGTAAATGGTGTACAGCCTTTTTAGATTTGGACAACCTTTATCTCATAAGTATGCTTAGAGACCACTTTATACTCTTGCTTCAACTAGTTTTTAATTTTAAGATAGCAATATGAATATAAAACATAATTTGATGCTTCTTACTGGCCTCGACCATCTGTGACCATTAATCCTGCCACTAGACACGGCTCTCACCTGCCAGACTGCTGCCATTATCGTGTTCAGTTATAATACCTTTCAGCCTTCAGTGCTCTGACTAATAAGAATACTGAAATGCATTTAAGTTCCTAACGTGTCATTCATGCCTGCCATTGAATGAAAAGAGCTTTTATACAGCAGCAGGAAATGTGGATGCAAATTTGAATCATAGTACTTTCAAAAAGGCCCTTCAAAAACTATTCATAGTTTTTCAAGGTCTTTATTTCCTTTTGTATCGATGTACTTAATGACACTGAACATTTTTGAGGAAAGAACCTGCTTAAATCAAGGCATGACTGTGAGTACAGATCACAGGTACAGGTGTATCTCATGATAACCAAAGCAGCTTGTTGTTCGGTCTGTATAAAATGCTGCTACATCTTACAAAATATGATACACAAAACATGTGAGTGGTTACTGAACTTTTTTGGGATGAACTGATTGCTAACAATCTTTCAAATAGTCATGTAATGAAATAATTGACCTTGTATTGAATAAGACAGTTTTGAGGCAGAATCAATGCTGTGAAAAAAAAAAAATCAGATATAACATATGGAGTGGGGTAAAAATCTGGAGATAAATTCTTCCTTATGTAACTGAGAATGAAGTATGGTGTTTTTCTTTGTCTTTTATTTTTTTTTAAACATTTACTCCAATTTATTATCCTACTTTGATTGATTTATGGTGAATCAAAGCCACATGAATTGCACACAAGTTCATGAGTTGAAGTAAATGTAGTTATGTGTACAGCTGTGTGTGGACAACTGCTTATCAGGAAATTTTTGTGATCAGTTTAATTTTGTATTTTATTTATTCATGTGTGTGTGTGTGTGTGTGTGTGTGTGTGTGTGTGTGTGTGTGTGTGTGTGTGTGTGTGTGTAGTCAGTGGAACAAGGTGCAGTAGTTCTACTGTAGGAAACTAAACCAAAGTGAGGAGCTGAAGGGGCGCAAATGGAAGATGATGGAGCTTGTGCTGAGACGGGACCAACATAACAACTGAGCCAATGTTGAGGAAGAAAGAGTGGAGGTGGGAAAAAGATGTTACTAGATAGATAACACTGAATACGAGAACAGAGCACAAGGAGAGAGCGAAGTTGGCTTGTTATCATTATTATTATCTCACTAGTAAATTCATGTACCTTCATAATTTATTTCTGCTCCCCTTTATAATTTATTGTCGCCAGTACTACAGCCTAATGTTACAGAAATAACTTCTTTGCATTTTGTTTATATAAGCTGTTTATTTTTCTGCTCCCTGATGTTTGCAGTCTTGGCAGTTTTAGTATGCTGAAAAAACTTACATCTAATTATTCCTTAAGGTTACTTTCTTCAAGTTACCCTTGGTGCTTTCAAGATAGTACCCAAACCTAGAAAAATCACAGCTGAAGACATTGACACTCTCAAGGAAAACCAGTCATCGTACTGTCCCTGTGGATGCTGCAGCAGAGAGGCTGATGCTCACCTGTGGGTGGACATCCGGCTTCTTCTTCTTCAGTCCTGCATCGAGTTTATCACATGATGTCTGCTGTCGCTGTGGTCTCCATCAGTCCCTGTGAAGGATGCAGCACACAACACAAAATATTTCAAGAATCTGTTTCAAGTCTTAGTTTTAACACTAATAGGCAATATTGTTCATTGATAAATGGTACACAGCTGTGGTAGTTTAACCATCACATCATTTATGCAGTGAATTTCTCCAAAGTGTGAGCCAAATTACTTTTTATCTCTATTTACTGGCTCTTGGCAGTGACACAGCTGCCGCTGAAGTTGAGGGAACATGTCAATAGTTTGATTTTTTTTTCTTTTTTTTCTGGATGGTAACAAGATTTATAACTTATATCAAGTCATCAGAAGCTCACAATATAGTTTCAAAAGACCTGTCAAGCCGCAAAGAAGTAACACCGGCACCAGGAAAACTAGCGGCTGTGTTATATTTTTGGAAACTCACATGTGCATACAATGTTTATGTTTATCTAAGTTCAGATTTGTTTTTTATAAGCTCCAAATCATGACAAATGTCATTTCAAGATACTTCAACAATACAGACCAACTCATTCCATATTAGTCAAATTAATACAAAGCCAATAAAATAACAATAATAATTACTGCTTCACTCAGGAAATCAACAGATTGCATGAAGACTTTTCTTTGATATGATCCCATTTCCTGAAATTCTGAAAATTAAGGTTAAAAACCTTAATGTTGGTGGGGTGATTTGGTTATGTACATGGGATATGTTGTTGCGGTTTCTAGAAATATTAAACAAGCAACATGATACCTTGGAATCTGGGCTGCATTCAAATCAAGTGCATTGTCAAATATAGTTTGGATATAAAATCCCATGATCAAATTAAGACAAACAGGCATAAAAAAAGGGAAAAAGAAAAAATGAAACATTTATATGTATCCATAAATGTCCGGTGTGCATCAGCTGAGATTTCTGTGCTGATTTGAAAAGTATAATAATCTGTGTGAATGTCCAAGACTTCTCCTTTGAACCAGATGAAATTAAGTTACAATGTCATTGTGTCATAAAGACCATTTATTTAATTGTTTTAATATCTAGATGTACATTAAAAGAGGGATAATTCTGAACAAGGCCTTTCATATTGCACTGGTAGGAGAAATGTAAACTAACCAAAGATACAGCTTCAACCCTTTCAATGTTTTATATAAAATGTAATTAATATTGAATTATATATTCTGTGTGCTGCCAACAGGAAGCTCCCTGGGCATCGTAAAACTAGCAGTTGTATGCTTGAATGTAAAGTAAGGAATTGTGCTTATGGCTGTAGTGTACATTTGTAAGTACTCATGGATTACAGCCTGCAATACTGTGAAGGTGAAGCAGGCGCTTTGCCCTTCTACCTTCTGGCCTGTGGCGTTTAATAAATATGACCGTTGGCTGGTTAGCTCAAAAGGTAATTATATGGATTGGATATAAAAGCTTTGAGGGTCCACAAATCATTATTTTTCCTCTTTGCAAAATACTGTAAAATCGTCATGGTTGACATGATGAGTCAACATTTCACTCAGCAAACTGTAATCTGGAAAAATTCTCTAATGACTGTCTCATCAGTGCAGGAAGTAGAGTGAGCTGATTCAGGACTTGTGTACTGGTGGCAGTGACACCAACTCTGGATCAGCGTGGGGAAGACCAAGGAGTTGGATGGGGATGAGCTTCTGACAGGGCAAGTACTCTCCTTCCACACTTGTGATCATCAAGAAAAAAGTCGTTGAGCTAGTGGACCCATAAAGTCCCTACTTGCTGGTTTCCCAGTCTGGTTTATCGTTCAGGGATCAAGGGACAGGAGAGACTAAAAGGATGGGTAAAGAAGGCCAGCTCTCTCCTGGGCTGATCCCTTGACCCTGTGGAGGTGGTGGGAGACAGCAGGGTGGTGGCTAAGATGTGATCCATAACGGAGAACACGTATAAGGTGAGTGATGAACTGCTTGAGAGGGAATGTTCCAGAAGGTCTTTCCTTCAGATAAGTCAGAACCAACCACTCAAGGATGCACACTACTCCTGCATTCATGAGCAGTCCATTATGTACAAAATCATATTCAATGTTCAATATTTTTGACAGTAAATGTCTACAGAGTTTACAGTCACAGGTATTTGAATTAGTGACTTTACTGAATTTGTTGTATTTATCTGCACCATTTATTCGCACTCACCTGCTATCTACACTATTTTGCGCAACATCCATGATTTCTGACACGTTATTTTTTCTTTATTATGTACCTGATAGTTACTTATTTTATATAATTTATACTTGTTGATATTTGCTTTGGATTGTGTGCTACTATAGACGTCTTGCTGCTGAAACAATGTGAATTTCCTCACTGTCGGACTAATGAAGGATTATCTTTTCTTAACATCATCTAAATATGAAAGACCTTTCTTGTAGATATTCTGTATGTGGTTTCACTGATGATCAAATCTACTTTTACATCTCTTTTTAAAAGATAAATTTACATGATACAATTGAACATTGTAAACTCTAACCTAAATGACCACATATGCCTTTTGTTGCTATACCATCTTTGAAAAAAAAAAAGAGTTCTGCATGAGACATTAATTTTTTGCAGCTATTCATTCATTCATTCATTCATTCATTCATTCATTCATTCATTCATTCATTCATTCATTTTCTACACCTAATCTTCTGCCTGCTGGAGCCTAACCCAGCTCATTGCAGGCAGAAAGGCAGGGGTACACCATGGCAGGTTGCCGGTTCATCGCAGGGCCACTTAAACAAACAGCTATACACTAACACTGACTCCTAGGGGAAATTTAGAATCATCAATCAACCAAACAAACTTCTTTTTGGACTGTGGGAGAAAGCTGGAGTACCCGTAGAAAACCCATCTACAGAATGCAACCAACCGATTACTATTCACCTCACCTTTTCCTTCAGAGCATATAAGATAAATGGTGACCTCTAAAAATGGGGAAAATGAGCTCACTCTTGAGCCAGGGTTTGGTTTGTTCATGTCGAGTCCCTTTAGAAACATGGCACTGCAACATATCAGTGTTGGACCACGAGGAAGAGGACATGTGCCACCTAATGATTAAAAAAGGCTCTTAATAAAAGTAATCTCACCTTATTTTCTCTTGATCTTTATCCAGGTAGGCAACACATCAATCATAATAATCTTTATTTGTCAGTATATATATCTCATGAAATAAACTGAGATTTGTGCTTTGCTTTTAGCCCATCACTAGAGAGCACCTGCAGTGCACGGGGAACCCTCCTCTGTAACCACTAGGCTCCCACTCCCCCCAAATAAATATGATGCACAGAGAAACTTTAACTTTTGTGTTAACTCATTTTTTTCTGTTTTTACTGGTTTGGTTAAGTTTAGGCAATGAATTTACCTCATTTGGAAAAGACAAGATTATGTTTCCCTTTCACAATATTAATGAAATGGTATTAAACTAGATTTTGTTGGTTAGAAGGAAGAGGAGTCCACTGGAGATTTGACATGCACTTATGTCACCATCGCCTAAAGTCCCCCAGAAATAACGTAAGTCCAAATGTAACCAAAGGTCATAAATGTAACAGCTTGTTTCTTGGGTGATCTCAGTCTTTTGTTCAGGACTTGCTGCAGATGTATTTTCAGGCTCTTGCTTAAATTTCTTGTCAGATTTAAAGTTTTGCCTTTGATTTTTATCTGTGCTTTCTGCAGTTTGTAAGGGGCTAGCTTCCAGCTAGAACTCTGAACTTTTAAGCCGATATGAAGCTGAGCACGGCTTTAGATACTTATGCTGGATATCTTTTTTTTGGCAGTCTTGTCTAAAAAGAGTAAATGACAGGACTTTTCCTTTTACGAGCACATAGCTTAGATTGTAAGCCAGTGTCATTTCTCTAGATCACCTCTCCAAACCCATCAGTGTAAACTCTTTCTTCTTTGCCTCATTTGATGCTGGTTTTTAAAAGAGGGCAAGAGAAAGGAACAAGAGGAGTTGAGTAGAGGGAATGAGCAAACAAGTGCTGGAACAGACAGGCAGACAGAGATGGATAGCTGGATGGAAGATTGTTGAGGAGAGGAATAGAAAGTCCTGAATGCTGCTGCTGCAGGGTGTGCTGACGTGAGGAGTGTTCCCAAACACAGTTAGTAGCGACTGCAGACCAACTGCATTACCATACTCACACACACACATGCACGCACACACAGACACACACCATTGACACACAGTGCCTGAGGGAAAAAGCTGCTTGCAGGCACAGCTGAATGGAATGGGGACAGACTCTCCTGTTCTGGTCCGGAAGAGGTCACTGTGTACTTCAGCACCATTCATTTGTTAAGGTGTGTGAGTGTGTGAGTATGTGTGTGTGTGAGAGAGAGAAAGAGATAGAGAGAGGAAGAGAGAGGGTATACATGGGTATCCAAATATTTTAATCTGACAGTGTTAATGTTTTCAGGCATACTCTACAGGTGCATGTGAAGCCACGCATGTTTACCAGTGTTCTGAAATAGTATGCACCCCTTTACTCTCCTCCATTTCCCCTTCTTTCCAGTCTGCGCTTCCTAGTTGAGGTGCGTATCATTGGATCAGTAGCTGCTGCCTGCCACACTGTCCAATCGCATCTAGCAGGAGGAAATAGAGAGAAAGAAAGGGAGGCAGCAAGAGGGCGATGGGGGAGGAGAAAGAAGGAAAGGAGAGGGAGAGGGAGAGATTGATCATTTAAACGTCCTGGGCCCTATATTTCACGGAGACACACTTAAATTCCTACTGTATACTCTTTGTATATATATGCACATATATATAAAGCATCCCGATTTTTATTGGTTTCTATCTTACACGGACTGAAAAGGCGTGAAAGCTGTTTTTTTCTTCTTTTTTTTTTATTTGGGTTATTTCCACCCACAAGACGTGCCGCCACCACCACAACCAGCAAGCAGCAGGAGCAGCAGCAGCAGGAGCAGGAGCAGCATTTCTCCCAATATCCCATCCCGGGCACGTCGGAGAAGCCGCAGGAGGGGAAAACACGAGGCAGATATTGCGGTGGACGAAAAGGGGAACATGCTCCGCTGGGTTTCCCTCCTCTCAGCCCCTCTGGGTACGCTATATCCCGCATTTTGTCATTTGGAGATTTTTGCTGCAGGGGGGGTGCAGGCTGAGTTTTGCATTTGAGCGTGTTTTTGTGTGTGCGTGTGTGTTTGTGTGTGTGAGAGATAGAGACAGCGTGAGTGAATGTTAGAGTTTTTTTTTTCTTTTTGCGTAGTCAGCTTCAGTGCCAGTATAGATTTTTTTCTCTCCCTATACTTGTTCTTCATTTTGTCCGCTTCCTTTTTTTTTAAATTAATAATTTTGATGGGGCGCTACTGCTTTTATCCGTTCTTTCCATATGAAAATACACAAGGGGAGGGTGGCAGGCGGCGGGTTTGCCTTGATAAATGGAGCGTTATTCAGCAGCGTGTGTGTGATCACCACTGGAATGTTAACTAGCACCTTGGACAGCACCAATACGATCTGTCAGGAGAAAAGAGACACTAAAGATCGTTTTTACATTCGAACACAACCGCAGGTTATAATCTACACGTGTGTGATGTGGTGTGTGTGTGTGGTTGTTTTTTTTTTTTTTTTTTTTAGAAATTTGTGTTTATCTGAGGGCGTGCATGGATGTGTCTATGTGTTAATATTCTGCCCTCAGGCCCTCAGGGAGAGTCGACTGGGGAGCAGCTGTATTTGTGTGTATGTGTGTGTGTGTGAGTGAGATACACAATGAGAAGGAGTGTGTGTGTGTGTATGAGAGAGAGAGAGCAGGAAAATGATCAAGACCCTGTGTAACTCAAGGAAGGTGTGCTTCAGGAAGATAGGGAATCGAGCATGTGCCTCTGTCACATGTTTTTCCTACCTCCTGCTACATGCAGGTCAAGGGCCCCGTGGTGTTGTCAGGGTGTAATTAAGCGTGTGACGTGACACCCCACTCCCCCAGCTCCTTACCCTCAGCCCCCTCCCCCACAGAGGCCCTGTGATCTGTGAAACAGTGTGTAGTGAGGATGTGACACAGCAAGCCCCGACAGCCTGACACCGAGTTAAGCTGAGCGGACAACATCTCGTTTGCCCTATCTATCACTTTCATATCTATTTTTAAAGTGAGCAGCAAGCAAGGTAGCACAGCCTATCCATCTGATGATATATGTGTGTGTGTACACGTGAGACATTTTGTGCCTTCCACTCTGTGATTATTCCAGTGAAGACTAATTGAATTCATCTTTTCTTTGTCTCTTTCTTGTTTCCAGGCGGCAGCTCGGGCTTGTTATGGGGGTGACCGTAAGGAGAAAGTGACAGAGGAACAGCGATGCTACTGTTTACATAACGAGGGACTCACAAACATGCACACATGCATACATACATCCGCAGACATGCACACAGCCTCGGACCGCCAGTCCAGGACATACACACTCACCTAAACACTTCCATGCATACATTGGCTCACTGTGGTGTAGTCAAAGGACTCACTGATTGAGTCACTGCACTCTCAGAGGCACATAATCACTGACTCACCCACAGACACACACACAGGGAAAAAAGGTTGCTAATAAGAGACAGGACTGTTGTTGTGTATGTTATGGACCAAGCTGAGCAGCAGCTGTGTGTGAGTGTTGGATACTTGTGAGGGGTCAGCTCAGCTCTGACCCCCGGCCCGCCTCCAGTCCCTCCATTCCTCCTACCGCTCATCTTTCAGCCAAACACACCATGTTTGAGCTGAGGGCCTTCAGAGTTAGCCCTCTTTCAAGTCTCTTCCCTCCCGTCGAACTTCTATCCCACCTCCTTTCCCTCTGCCTCTTCCTTTCTTTTCTACCAGCTGCCTCATGGGGCCAGGCAACTGTGCCTGTCATTTCCACGGCACAGGGCCGCATCCGTGGTATCCTGACCCCTCTCCCCTCAGACCTTCTGGGGCCTGTCATCCAGTACCTGGGAGTACCATACGCCAGACCTCCTACGGGGGACCGGCGCTTCCAGCCTCCTGAGCCTCCACTGCCGTGGCCAGGAATACGAAATGTGACACAATTTGCTCCTGTGTGCCCGCAGTCGTTGGATGAGAGGAGCATGCTGGGAGATATGATGCCATCCTGGCTCACTGCAAACCTGGATATAGCAGCGACCTACCTTACACACCAGAGTGAAGATTGTCTCTACCTCAACATCTATGTGCCCACTGAAGAAGGTGAGTAAACTTTTAGGGGCATGATTGATTAAATATGCATGCAGAATTAGGATTAGAATTGTGTATTTAGGTTCACTGTGTCCTAAAGTCATAACATGACCAAAGAGAATGATACCTTTGGCTGTGACAAATGATTAAAACATGGAAGTGTGCAGTCAGGGCACAGACTTAGCCTTGTTAAATAAATAAATAAAGGGTTTTAAACATGCACCCTGTTTTCTCTAGCCCCTCTGCATGCCGCTGGTTGAACCAACACTTAATATGCAGACACCTGCGTCAGTCGCTATGGGGTTTACGCCTTAACTTGTGGAGCAAAGCAGGAAGGACAGAGGCTCACTCATGCATACATATTGGTTCATATACATGCACGTGATGCCACACATATACATGTACACACACACACACAATGCAATGAACACTCCCACTGGTGTCAGGTGTTCAGTGGTGTCACCTTGATGGTTTGAAATAATTGTCAGACCATATGTTGAAACATCTATCATCTATCTATCTATCTATCTATCTATCTATCTATCTATCTATCTATCTATCTATCTATCTATCTATCTAT
>JAOWBL010000014.1:8594462-8620091 GCA_028564865.1 Zenarchopterus dispar | reverse complement strand
ATATATATGTATATATATATATATATATATATATATATATATATATATATATATATATATAATGCACTATTTATATGCGTAATAAACAGCTAATCTTGATCTTACCAGAGGGAATGCCATTATGCTATGTCTAACCAATCAATCCTCTCTGTGTTCCTTTGTGTGTGCGCGTTATTGGGAGGAGTGGGCATCCTATCTTTAAACAATGTGTTCTGATCAATACCTCGTTGTTGGGTTAGATTTTAAATAATGTTACATGTACCCTGTGTTCTGCAATATGTCAACATAATTGCTTTCTTTTGCTCCGTCCATGCAGGATTTCTCAGCACAGGTGACCAGGCAGCGAAAGGGAACTACGGCTTGCTTGATCAGATCCAGGCTCTGCGCTGGGTCAAGGAGAACATTGCAGCCTTTGGTGGAGATCCAACCAGGGTTACTGTGTTTGGATCTGGTGCTGGGGCATCCTGTGTGAGCCTGCTTACTTTGTCCCATTACTCTGAGGGTAAGAGAGAATATTTCAAACAAGCTTTTTCTCCATAGTAGTCTATTATACGAAGTTAGATATGTGGTGCAGTTGAAATATGAAAACAGCAGGGCCAGACATCAATGAAAGTTAGTCAATATCTTTTTTGTTTTTATTTTCTGAGTTCTTGTTCTTGCATCTTTTTGTATGTGTGCACATGTGTTGCATAACCCTCCAATGTGCAGTCATTTCATGGTGCATTCATTCATGCATGCATGCATGTGTGGGTGCAAATGTATCCTATATGTAAACATGTGCCTCAGAGTATGTATTCATTCACAAATGTTTTTGTATTTGTGTGTGTTTTTGTGCATAAGATCTGTTCCACAGAGCCATCATCCAGAGTGGTAGCGCTTTAGCCAGTTGGGCTGTCAACTATCAGCCAAGCAAGTATGCTCGGCAGCTCGGTGAAAGGGTGGGCTGTGGCATCGACGACAGCACTCAACTGGTTGCCTGCCTCCAGGGCCGGAGTTACCGTGAACTTGTGGAGCAGAATGTAACACCAGCAAAATATCATACAGCTTTTGCCCCGGTGATTGATGGTGATGTTATACCCGATGACCCTCAGATTCTGATGGAGCAGGGAGAGTTTCTGAACTATGACGTGATGCTGGGGGTTAATCAAGGTGAGGGTGTGAAGTTTGTGGAAGGCATTGTGGACTCAGAGGACGGTGTCACTGCTGAGGACTTTGACTTCGCTGTGTCGGACTTTGTGGATAGTTTGTATGGATACCCAGAGGGCCGAGATACCCTGAGAGAGAGCATACGGTGAGTGATTATGCAATTGTCTGGTATCTATGATAATCATTTTGACATTCAGAGAAATATAATAATCAGGATTGTTGCTGAGAGCCACAAGTAGATAGGAATCACGATTCCCAACCATTAAGGCTCCCTTAATGTTCACATTTACAGGTGCATGATTTAAGTTAGCAGTCTTCTCAAACAGGATTACAAGGTTTAAAATTGAAAGATATTTTTTTCTCATATCATATAGACGAGGACAAATTTGTTGATACTTTTCCATTAAATATCTGGTTGAAGGTCCCATCATTTTTGTTTGATTCTGTTGAACCATAGCTCAGAAGCAATGACTAATTTTCATTAGTTATTTTTCAGTAAATTATTGTTTATTATTACTTATTTCAGTTTCAAGTTATTTCCATTGCAGATTGTTCTTTCTTTAATGGAAGTTTTCAAACAAATTTGTCCACGTGTGTATAATATTAATACAGAAAAACAGTTCATTCTAATTGGTTTCCTTACTTTTTTTTTGCCAGTGAACTTTAATAGCAGATAACAATTAAGTAGCAGTATTTCTATATGAAATTGTGATTTATTTTATTTTACAACATTAGGAAATGAATGCTTAAGTTGAGCTAGATGCCTCAAGTCTCTTCATGACATCAGCGGTATTGGACCAGTATTGGGTTTTAGGGCATCATTATTGGGTATCACTCAAAATAGGGCCTGAAAAATTGGTACATCACTGGTAAAGAGAAGGAAACCAAGATTTCAAAGTTTTGACATTTTAATTTTCACATGAGCAGTGTGACATTTAATGAAAATAGATGGTATTTTAAGCTCTGTACCTCTATTACAGGCACAAAAAAGCTATATATAGCCATATAAAGGAAAAGACTAACCTGGAAAGTATATTAAAAAAACACATAAAAGCTTTCAGTATAGTCCTGAAGTTAGAAATGTTTCAATTTCTAGCATGTATTTTTAAAGTAACAAATTTGTCTTACCAGAATCTCTAAAGTTGTCAATGTAAGATAAAATATATTATTTTAATATACAGTGATTAATGAGTGGGGCTTGGGATAGTATTGGTAAATAGTAATCAAATAAAAAAACATTTTTTAAACTCATAAATAGTGTAGTTGAACTTGTAAATGATATAAAAATCTGCTCTAAATAAATGTGCTGCATTTTATAATAGTGCTGGAAGGCTAAATGTAGGCTGTTCTTGGAGAAATAAACTCAGAATTTCAATTCCTTATTACAATGCCAAAAGTGATATGTTTTTACATCATTTTTTATTAGAATACACTGGCGATAATTGTACACATGTAAGTGTTAAAATATACAAAGGCTGTATGTCTAAAGTCACAATCAAAAGTGAAACAATGATGTGTTCAGTAAATAGCCCGTTCCAACGACGGCCTTAATAGTCTCCTCATAAAGTGGCAGGGCAGCACCGACTGTTCTGCTTAGATGGACGAGGAACGGCCTCGGCCAGTGCTTTGCAGAGCTGATGTTGCATTTTTGTTGGTTTTGGATGCTGTTGTAAACCCTTGCTCAGCAAATCCTAAAGATATTTTTATGGGATTTAAACATGGGCCTCTGGCAGGCTGATGGAGAAGCTTGATATTGTTCATTGCAAATCTTAGCCTCATGCACTCATACACTATCATATCAGACTTTTGCAGTTCATGCGATGGTGCTGGATGATGAGTCCAGCAACTGGCTCTGTTATTTCATTATGCTGTTATTTCATCAGCGCGTGCACTGTGTCTCTGGCTGTTTTTTTGAATCTTTATTATTTTGCGTTGGATTGGCTGGCATTCAAAATCAGACCAGATACACTCTACGCACAGCAGCTGCAACCCACAAGCATGGATAAATTAGTGCACAAACAATGTTGCTAGGAAACATAGTGATAGACTGACATTTTTTTCTGGATATTACATCCATCTTTCAGTTTATTCTAATTATTTGTCATCCTTCTAAATTCAGCTTTTCAGCTGCTTCCTTTTTAGTGCTGTAAAGTGTTTCCACCCTGTTTTTCTCTCTTTTTTTCTTTCAATTGGATATTAATAGAAATATTACTGACGTATTAGGGCTGTTGCAAATAAAATAAAAATAGAGAGGCAATGCAAGAAAGTAAAATTATGAGGAAAAAATCTGATATTCTTACTGCAGAAAGTCAAAAATACAACATTTTAGAACTCTAAAAAATTTGACATAAACCCCTTCTAATTCAAAACATAGACCGTGCGTATCTAAGAGCATAGTGTTTAGGAACCTAGAAATGCACTTGATCTTGGCTCAAAATCATATTATTGTATCGGCATCCAGACTTTGATCCAGACTTTCCCTCTTAACTGATGCATCTATGATTCCACTGTTTTAGCTCTTCATTTTGGGGTGTGTGTTAAGAGCTGATCCTGTGGTAGCTACTAATGGTTGAACTTATAGTGAGGGTGGAACTTCAAAGTTCACTCTGGAGGGCCTCCAACTTGGATATTTAGAAAATAGTATGCAAGTAAATATTTGCTGTGGGTTAGTAAAAATGTTTTCAAGCTATGAAAGGATCTGTGAACTAATTTCAAATGCATTCTTTATGCAGGTTCATGTACACCGACTGGGCGGATCGGGACAACGCTGAAACCCGCCGGAAGACACTAGTAGCACTTTTTACAGACCACCAGTGGGTAGCACCAGCAATCGCCACAGCTGACCTCCACGCTCAATATGGGTCTCCCACATACTTTTACTCTTTTTACCATCACTGCCAGAGTGATGCCACGCCGCCCTGGGCTGATTCTGCTCACGGTGATGAGGTAAGATGATGTCACTGCGTTACTTTGCTAAGAAGGTGGAGGGCAGCAGGGGTGAGATTGGCTGCAAAGAAAATAAAAAAAATATTTCACTAAAGGCGTTGACCCGTTTGGATAAATAAATCTAATCCAAATGGGAGAAAAAAAGACAACCAGGGTTTTCATTATTTTCATGCTGATTTTATTGATATATTCAAAGTGCTTCCTGGATGTGATCGAGCTGAGGTTGGCAGAAATGCGGAGAAAAAGTAGAATTTAATAATGAAGCTCAGCCCTAAGCCCCTCCCACCAGATGAGCATGGGCTTCTACTGCCACATTAGCATGAAAGTGTATGAGCTGTAGCTGCAGCTGTGAGCCTGGGGCTACAGCGCACAGAAGGCTACACTATTAGAAATGCTCAGCATAGCCGCTCGCTTTCATGGTAAATCTATTCATACAGCCTAAGCAATTAAATGAAAAGGTTAATGACTTCAGCGGCTAAGTGCTGTAAAAGAAGAACAGCAGCTCAGATATATATATATACAGTAACGGCTAATGGATGTAACAATAGCTCTATAAGTATCCTTGACTGATATGGACATGTTTTGATGTGTTTATTGTCAAACTCTTTTTTTTTTTTTTTTTTTTTTTGGTTTGCTGTGTGGGTGAGTCTCAATTAGCATTTTTTACTCTAGAGTTTTCTCCCATTAAATCCTGTTTTTTACTTTTTCAGACATGTGCACATGAATTTTTACTGTACACCAATAACAACACCCAGTACCAACACTACTTCTGTAAAGATGTATGTGATTGGCCAAACTCTTCTGGCTTTTTCTGGATATTTTTTAGAAGATTTTTGAAGACTTTTTGAAGAAGTCTAGTTAAAAGGCTGTTGTAGAGTTTTTGCTCACTGATGCCATAAAGTTACTTCCTTACCCAGCTTCAATGAGAAATGACCATTGACTTGATTGTAATACAGGCTTAACTTTGAAATCATGTTAACACTTTAACTGAATGTATGGGTACATTTTTAAAATATAAAGGAATGTATTGTTTTTTTTTGTTTTGTTTTGTTTTTGAGGGATATATTACAAATTTGTAGAACCGAATATGAATTTATGAGTTGAGATCAAGTTCTATCTCATTACCATGATGCAGTTATAATACCATGTCACATTTGAACTGTTATTACTGTCTCTAAATGAGTGTAATGGATTCAAGATATCACAATATGAACATGTATGTGTAGGTTCCCTACGTGTTTGGCGTGCCCATGGTGGGTCCCACTGATCTGTTCAACTGTAACTTCTCTAAGAACGACGTGATGCTGAGCGCAGTGGTTATGACTTACTGGACCAACTTTGCCAAGACTGGGTGAGCTAAGACATTGTTCATTGATGTGAAATGTCATTCAGCTGGAAAATCCCACTGACAAGGAATTTTTTTGTCCTGCACTGTGCTCAGCTAAAATAAAAAACAAAAACAAAACAAGCCCCCGCCCCAAACAAAACAGAACAATGTGATTCCATTTCATGTCATATTAGCTTAGTTACAGTACAACTGTATCTCCATACTAAATACAGCTTAGGAAAATGAAGAACTCTACACCCATCCATCCATTCATTCATTAACTTCGGCTTATCTGAGTTTGAAGAGTAGGGACAGCAGGCTGAGCAAAAAGGCCCAGATCTTCCTTTCTATAGCCACCTCCCCTTCTCCTCTGGGGAAATACTAAGGTATTCCCAAGTCCGCCAAGAGGTTTAGAGGTTTATTCTGAGTATCCACTGAAGGATGAAATTTCTCACCTTAGTTCCAGCTGTCCTATGTGGGAAATTCATTTCAACTGCTTAATAGCAGAACGATGGAATGAGACTTGTATCCAGAGTCTCATTCTTTGGTCATTGCCCACAGGTTATGACCATAGGTG
The DNA here is from genome assembly GCA_028564865.1 of Zenarchopterus dispar. Lineage (NCBI taxonomy): Eukaryota > Metazoa > Chordata > Actinopteri > Beloniformes > Zenarchopteridae > Zenarchopterus > Zenarchopterus dispar. The sequence goes on along the minus strand of JAOWBL010000014.1, from coordinate 8,614,095 downwards.
AGGGTCACAGCATAAATCAACTGGTAAACAGTCAATTCTTTCCCCATTTGTGAACAAGGCCCCAAGGTATTCCAACTCTTCCACCTCAGCTCAAATCCAAAGAAGGCATTCCACCCTTTTCCAACTGAGAACCATCGTCACAGATTTAGAGGTGCTGATTCTCATCCCTGCCACTTCACAACTGAGGATTGTGACTTGATAAAGCCAGCAGGCCAGCATCATCTGAAAAAAAAGCAAGGGTGCAATCCTGAGGCCACTAAACTCAAACCATCATTAGCTGCATCTAAATTATAAGCAGAAGCAGTGACAAAGATCAGTGCTGATAGAGTCTAAGTCTCACTGGAATCGAATCTGACTTACTACCGACAATGCAGACCAAACTCTTGCTTCATTTGTTCAAGGGCTGAATTGCCTGGATACCATATACCCAGGATCCTGGATCACACCCCAGAGGATAAACTGATGAACATGATCAAATACCTTCAGGTCCGCAAAACACATACGGACCAGCTGGGCCAACTCCTATATTTCCTCTAGGACCCTACAAAGCTGCTCCAGTGTTGCATGATCAGGACTGAACTGCATGGTTCCTCCTGAATCTGAGCTTTGAACATCAATCAGACTCTCTTCTCCAGCAAACTTGTATAAACGTCTACCTACCTACCTACCTACCCATCCACCTACCTACCTACCTACGTACCTACCTACCTACCTACCCATCCACCTACCTACCTACCAGATCCTGTTTTGCAGGGAAGTTTCCATAAAGAAAACTCATTCTTACTGTAGAACTGGAGGAAAGCAGTTTAAGAGCAATTAAAATATTGAGCCCTCAGGTGAAGAATGTGTTATGGCTTTTCCTTCAAACGCTTCCTGATGTCTGATGAGATGACAATACTTTAAAAACAATTGTGAAGGCAAAACTGCACATTCATTTTGGCATAGGTTAAAAAAAAAAAAAAAAAAGATTTGTCATGACAAAATCTCAATGGGACTTCTATGGACCTTAGTTGTCCCTTGAGAAAAAAGTCCTTGCAGTCCAAAATTCCCGATGGGTTGGCCTCTTCTCTTGTCTTCTCTTCTCTTCTCTTTCATGTAAAGTCAAAGCTAATCGAGCTTGATAGAGACAGAACTCAGCATGTTAAATAAAAAAGAACTGCCTGTAGCTGAAGAAGATCCAGTTTATGAAATCGAAAATTTAATGTTATGCCAATGGCTTAGAAAAATTTAGTAAATAAAAAAAAAAGATCACGTTAAACATACTAACCTGACAGAGCACACTGATGAACTTTTTTTTAATGTACAAGATAAAAATAACTGTTGAGGGTGGTCTTTGTTTCTGCAGCGGTGGAAGAGCATAATTACCAGTAATTAATCCAATTGAGGCTCACTCCACCGAGACTTCCTCAGATTTACAGAGACATTTGCAGTCTAGACTTTGGTCTGTATCACCACATTGCCTTCTTATTTCACAACATAAAGGATGAGAACAGTGCTCTCACATATTTTGACTGTAGCATGAAAAAAAAAGCTGTTTTTAATGTGGCTGCATTAAAGAGTCACATCGCATTAAGTTTGCAGTGTCTATCACAGCTTGCATTGTCATTACCACCGCAGCAAGCTTTGGAGCAAAATCACCAAGGAGGGGTGTGAAGAGTTCAGTCTGCACTTCAATTATCAACAGGGAAATATCTCTGAAAAGACATTTCACTCGCCTGAGAGTGCCTCAGATGATGATGGAGCTCTGCGACAGCTCAATTTAACTGGGGAGATGCAACGCTCCCTGATGTATACTTTGCAATGCTCTGTGTAGGCGTATAAATCTGCAGCTTGTGTTTGCTCGCATTTGAGAAGCTCTTTACACTATTTGCCTTTTTGTGATCTTCATAGGTGCCGTTTGAAAAGTGAGCAAATAGTATATTAATGACATATCTGTGAGGAAGTGTAGCTGTTTTTGTTGACAACATTTTAGGTGCCGACCAAAGAGACATCACACAATTTGAGCTGTTCACAGGGAAGCATGACAAATCTTTTTTTTTCTTTTTTTGCCACTGGTTTGTTTTATGGCACCTTGATATTACTGTAAAGACAAATATGTCTTTTGAAGCTGTTGGCAAGCACGAGAGAAACTCAGCATCCTCAGTGGATTGTAGCCAGCTAAGAAATTCTCAGCAGCTCTTTTAGAGTTCCCTGACATTTGAGAAGTTCAAAAGAATTCATTATTGGTACACTTCCAATGAATATCTGAATCACACACGGTACAACATCAGGCATTAGATTAATGTGGTAATGTGTAATTTTTTTTCCATTACAGATTTGTTTGAACAAATGTATTCATGTGGATTAAAAGCCTTTTATCTCAGATTAGGAGCTTTGTGGGATAGAGAAATTTATTCTAGTTATTCTATTATGATTCATACCTCTGCCAAATTTTGATTGGAAACAGTTGGTTTATTCTTGCTGGAAATTATATAGATAAAAAAAGTAAAGTAATGTGTTACTGATTATAAAAGTACTTTTAAAAGATCTCCTTTCAAAACTGTATTGGATGCCAGATTTTGATATGACTGACTTGTACTTAATGTTTGTCACTTGAGTTTTTTTTTCCACTTTTTTTTTTTTTAGTGGGAGATGTTGCTTTTTCTAAACTCTGAGATGTATCAGATTAATTTGATCTGGAACATTGACAAATTTGTCAACCAGTTGTTGTGCAGAGACACTAAAAGAAACCAGAAACCAAGAGTTTGCTTGAACACAGTTAAAGTGAAAGAACCAGCTCTGTGTCCAGATTCAAGCTAACAAAGCAGGCTGTTTACCCTAAATAGCAAAGCTATTAGTTTATGAAATATGCCAAGTACACTAAACATTCTAATACATCTAATAGATTTTTTTTGTTGAGTTCACAACAGAATATTGGTCTATTTGAGGCTGAATTTATGGCTTCCACAGACTTTTAATGAGCTCTTTTTTGGATGTCTCCACTGATTCTTTAGACCATTCTTCTTTCTCAGCGATCTTTGGCTCTTATAGAAAGCAAACCTTTTTTTCTCCCTCATAAGACAGTCTGCTACTTTTCTAGCAGCAAGATGGGAATTAAACAATTCATGATGATCCTTTTTTTCTGAATAATTTGGTGTGGTTTGATTTGGCACAAATTAACACACTATCCAACACAAATGTAGATTAAAAGTAGACACTCATCTTTATAAATCTGACATTGGTTAGTAACGTAAAAAGGATAAAAAAAAAAGTTCTTTCATTTTTTTTTAAACAAGACTTACAAATGTGTGAAATAGAATTTAGTTGATATGTTTAAGTTCAGGTGTAATGTATGCAGAGTGACACGTCACTAAAAAAAATGACTCTTAACAATATTGACAGGTTGTACCTTTAACTGTGGCTAAGATTTGGTTTGAAAAGGTTTTAAGTGTCTATGTTTTTACCTGAGTGCAGTTGTTGTTTCATGATTGTCATAGTTGTAACTATATTCACTGATTAATCATTATTTTTTACCATCTTAGCATGGACATGTATCATGGAACCATACATTTACTTTGTGAACAGCAGTAGTTGGCATATTATATGCTTCTTAATCTAGATTTGAGTGGAGCATGATGTTAAGGTGGGACACCATCAGCATATTCCAGAGTAGCAGAGGTGCAAACCCATCCAGGGCAGGGTCGACAGCCAAGTCAGATTTTTAATGGGAGAGTTGGGCCATTGGGCCATGTTCTACATTTAGATTAATCACTACACCTCTAGTTTTTTTGTACTCTGAATTTTAGTTTTCTTCACTTTTTTAGTTGTAAAAGCCATTCCAAGCCTCTACAAAATTAGAATTTTTGGCTTTTCATTGAAAGCCAGTCTTTGTTTCTGGTTATTATTTTGCTGGATGTTCAAATGGTGCTGAAAGCCAAAGTCCTTGTTTCCAAAGATCATCTAGGGCCCACATATCAGTGGCAAGGTTATCAAGATGAAGCCAAGTAATTCACTGGTCTCCAGTGGATTTATCAATAATGGACTTCGAAAAGAAGAAAAAAATTTTTTTTTCTTTTACTTGGTGAGAGAAAGGTGAAATATTCAATGCCCAATGCAAAAACCCCATCCTCACAGTAATGAACTGTGTTTGAAATGTGCTGCTCGGGGGGTTTATTTCATCCAAAAGGCCTGGCAGCATAGTCTGAGTAAACAACATCATGAGAAATGAGGACTAAATTAATTTTCTGAAGGAAAACATTAGGCTGCCCGCAGGAAAACTTGGCCTTGGGCAGCATTGGCCCTTCCAACTCAACAATTATTCATCCATTCAGGCTTTGTCCTGTTCAGGGTTGGGATGGGGTCTCTCACTCAGATGGTTCTGGGTGAAAGGCGGAGTGCTCTCTGAACAAATCACCTGCCCATAACAGAACCAACAAACAGATGCGACCTCAAACGCACACCTGTGGTCACTTATCACTACTTAAATCATATACATGTATAAATATTTGTTATCTTCTGAAGGAAGTTGCTACAATCAAAGAAAACCCCAGTAGATAGATAATCACATCATCTCACCCATTATTGGTCAAAATTACACACTGAAGGCGATGAAAAATTAGTTAACAGAAGCAAATAAATACACATTTTTGAGAGACTGGCTTGAAACCAGTTCCTGAGTCCCATCAAAAGCCAGTTTAGGTCACTAAAAACAAGAGTGGAAGACTGCTCTAAAATATAGGTAAAGTTGTGAAAAACAAACAAATAAACAGACATGGTTTGGAATAATAAGAACCTCTTGATTGCTGTGATAGCAAATAATGGGAATGACATTTATACGTGTGAAAGGGAATTGGTAATATTGGTCATCATATTTAAGATGCAGTTTATCGTCAGTGTCACTAACACATTTTCTGATTGGTGTTTCTTTGTATTTTTAATCTAATGTCCTATCACATGAAAGGTATTGATCAAATAACAATTCACTATGAGTCAGAATTTGCCAGGGGTATGAATCATTTTTCTTAATTGCATGCCAGTGTACTACATTTCACCTCTCAAGATATTCAGAGCTATGGGATGTTTTATTATTGCCGAATTCATTTATTATGTTCTTTTTTATTGGATTTTTTTCCAAGTATAATTTTATTACTGTCACTTGTTTGCATGATCACAGATTATGCAAAGACCAAGCCACCGAAACGTTCGGTGTGTATACAGTAGATGTAGAATAACCAGTGTTTTGTCTCTGAACAGCGATCCAAACCAGCCAGTTCCTCAAGATACTAAGTTCATCCATACAAAGCCGAATCGCTTTGAAGAAGTCGCCTGGTCTAAATACACCCCTAAAGAGCAGCTGTACCTCCACATTGGCCTCAAGCCCCGTGTCAGAGATCACTACCGTGCCACCAAGATCTCCTTCTGGCTCCAGCTGGTTCCTCACCTGCATCACGTCAATGAACTGCTTCAGTCGGTGTCATCCTTCACACACAGTCCCTCTCCACAGGACGACACCCCTTTTTCTTACACTAAACGTCTGTCCAAGGGTTGGCCTCCTAGCAGTACACGTCACCCGGGTTCACAGGGAGGCACTCCGCAGCCACCGGAGTCCGCTCTGGGCCAGGATGGAGGGGAAAACGGGGCTCGTCCCCCTACTGAGGACTACTCCACTGAACTCTCAGTGACAATTGCAGTGGGAGCATCTCTGTTGTTTCTCAATATTCTTGCATTTGCTGCTCTGCTGTATAAGAAAGACAAAAGGCGTCTGGAGCACCGTAGGCCACGTCCGCTTCCTCCTCCCAGAAGAGACATCACACCTGCAGATGTTGCAGCCCACCTGCAGGGGGAGGGACTGATGTCATTACAGGTATGCACTTGAGTAATTGTGTGGACTTCACTGCAATTCAAGCCTAAAGTGTTATGAATGTCATGATACAAAAGTCAGAGGAAAAATAATCATGCTATTGTTAATAATAATGATGTATCTTATATTTTGAATAAGTAACACTGAATCAGTTTTAGATGAGATGACTAATCCTTTGGTCTGTCAGAGCTGCAGCTGCCTGTAAAACGTTCTCATAAATCACAGCCATTCATCAGCAGACATTATCAGTGGCAGAAATTGTTGCATCCGAGTACTTTGATGCTTGTGTCTGGGTGAACTTTGTATAATTGCCTTAAAACCATTTACTGAGCATTTGGCCTCTTTGACTTCTGTTTGCCAGTCTGTGTTGCTTTGAAATATTTTAAAGTGCATGCTAAATGTTAGATATCATTTATATGTTACTCTAGCAAATTGGTGGCTGAATGGTGGTGATGTAGCTGAGCATAATAGCTACTTGAATACACACACACACACACGTACATATCTATATGCTTCAGTTAAAATCATTTTAAAATCCTGTTTGCTATTCTGAGTCTGAAGAAAAACTGAGTTGTAATCTCTGATGTGACAAAGGTCTAAAGAGACTAAAACTGTCTAGAATGTTGTCCTGTATTATGTAAGAAGCCCATTCTAAGTACTCTATTACATGTTATCTGAAACTGCAAACTCAGACAGTAATTATATATAGATAAACATATAACTAGCATTCAGACAGTCATGTAGTTTTATGGGGATATAAATGAAGAAACTGAGGCAGTAAGTACAAATAACTTGTTTTATGCTGTTCAGCAAGAATTGGCTTTGTTGAAGATAATTACTCTCTCTGGGTGAACTTTGGCCTGAAATAGTTCACAAGATATTTATGTGGACAGAAAAAAGCTATATAGCACAGAAGAAAAAAAAAGGGAAAAAATTTAGAAAAAGGTCAAACAAAAAAAAAATCCTAATATCACCTCTCCAAGCATGATTTTAGAACATGAGAACACATTACTGCAAAGTATCACCAAATAAAATAGACATTCAGAAAAATTCAGGAGTGACATAAACACCACATGGCATGATTTACTTTGAATTTGAAAAGTATCTCATTTATAATCAAGAAGATAGCTTTGAAACAGATGGAATAAAATTGAAACCTTTCTAGGAGTTTTGAATCTTCAAAGATAGTTTCCCATTTTGTGACATTTTTAATGTGAAACTATCTTTGTAGTCATATACCTCTTTAGTCATTAGTTTTCATAAATATTCACCTTAAGGGGTTACTCATGTAACTTTCTGATGCAATACAAAATAACACTAACCACTGATGTCTAATTAACTATAAAGATAAATTATGAAACTGAAATTTGTCATTCTTTCTTCTAAATAACCCAAGAAAATTAACCTTACTGGTTTACATTGTTTTCACATATTGGATTTTGTCACGCAAAATCAATATCACTATTTATTTTAAACTCTTTGTTCAAGCGTTAGCGTGGATTCATTGGTCATAGCACCAGTCAGGTTTGTTTTTCTCATCTAGCTATCATGACTTTAAAATAAACACATTTCAATTGTTAAGCTGGACGAAATACAGTAAGTTTTAACTTGACAGAATGTTGACACAATATAGTAATTTCTAATTTATAGTAATATATCTGCTAGATAAATTTCTGAAAAAGTCTTTATTTGCCACTCTATGATGGGTTTGGAAAATTGTGACTCTTAGTCTGGTCCTCATAGTTTCTTTATTTTCCTACTATTTAAATTCTTAGGTGAAACAGCTGGAGTGCGATGTCGCTTCAGCAGATGAGAGGAACAACACTCATCACCATCACACCCTGGACACTCTGGATGCTCTGGACGGCTTGGACACCCAGGACATCTACAGCACTCTGGATACCGTGCGCCTCACCTGCCCACCTGATTACACCCTCACCTTGCGTCGCTCCCCTGACGACGTTCCCCTCATGACCTCTCTGACCCCTGGCTCGCTGCCTGTGACCCCAGGGTCACATCCTGTTACCCCGGCGACGCCAATGACCCCAATGACACCAGGATCAGTGGTGGGGATGAGGATGGGACATCCTCACCAGGGATACACACACCATAGCCCATACAGTAATACACACTTGCCACACACACATATCTCCACACACACACACTCAACCACACGTGTATAACCACAGTCGGATACTCGTGCATACAAAGACACAGCTGCAGATTACACTCATAAACACATACACACTCTTATTCACACTCACACACACAAAACCAGACTGAAATACCTCTACCAGTTACCGTGCAGGATTGTTAAAGATAGAACAATAAACATTTTTCAGTAACAGGAGGAAAATCCAGACAGCTGTGTGTTGCATGTCGGGGAACTTCAAACAAACTGGATCCCTGGAGATGCAATTCTGTGCATCATTCGCTCATGACCTGATGAGTCAAGACAGCCATCAAAATGTCTCGAAACCTGCGTTGGATTTTAAATCTGCTTTTTTTTCTTTTTTTTACACCTGAGGAGGAAGATGGGAAGTGCTGTGGCAAAGGGGTCAATTATGGATTACTTTGGTGCACATGAGCGACACAGTGCAGCTGTGCAGGGCAGAGGAAAGCAGATACAGATATAGAACTGAGTCGAAAAATACCACACACAGACTGCTGATGTCAACTTGAACAACCTGTGAAATGTGAATGTAGCATTTTTTTTTTCATCAAATGTGATCAAAGGCCCAATCTGCCAAGGATGAAACTAAGCTGAGGAGAAAATAACTAATTTCAGCAAGCGATGGATGTAAAAACAGACAGTGAGGGAGAGGGGGATTAAAAAGACAACATTAACTGAAAGAAAACAGTCAGATGGCGAGATGGAGATTAAGATTTTATTGAGTGGGATTTAACAGCTGTGAGAGGAAGGAAAATGAACAGAGATAGAGTGATATGAAAAAAAAAACATCAAAATTGAAAGTGTGCCAAGAGAGAAGTTAGGTTCAGAGGAAGAAAAGGCCTCTGAAGTGTTGCCAGATTTATTGAAGAATCACTCTAACCAGCTACACGTTAAACTCTTGTAAATAGAATGGAAAGATACAGATGATATATTATGATTTATAGCATTTACCTGCTCTTGCATTAAAACATGACTTATTTAACCACATTATTGCTTTCATTTCAGATATTAATATATTATTGTATAGATGTCCTGAGGCAAGGCTGGTTGTCTTTCTATCTCACCCACTGTAGTATGTACACAGTACCTTCATTCAAAAGCTATATTTGCTATGCACAGTCATTTCAATGATTCTTAGCTATGTGAGCATTTAGGTACTTGTGTAGTCGCTAAGCTATAGGACATTTTTCACACCATTCTGTCAGTTTTTTTACCATCGGACGATGAGTTAGTACTGTGTAGATAATGCAATATTGGTTTGATGATTGAGCACCAGCCCAAAAACTGCAAACCCTTCGAACCTATACCCTTGTTCCTAAATTTCTTCCTGAACACCTTACCTTTAAAAAAAAAAAAGAATAAAAAAACCCTTACATTATTTAACTTATCTGCAGTTAGTAAGACGGTCAGATCAAGGCAGACACACAGGCAGTGATGATTCAGGAGGTCCTAAATTAAAGCATGTCTTAAAAAAAAATAAATAAATAAAAGATTGTCTTACGGTATCTTTATCATTTGCAAGGGGTTTTAGTGTTTCAAGGAGAGTAACCTGATTGAACTGCCTAATGCTGGCTGAAGTCCTGTCCTTTTCAAAGGCATCCTTTAAAAGATTTTGGCTCAGTTGGCTTGAATCTATAATGCCACTCCCCCTTCTTTAAACAAGAGGTTTTGACTTAAAATCTCTCCACTGTCAGCCAAACTCTGTATAAATATGTGGCAATGTCACCCACATGGTTTGGTGCCATTTTTGATTCAATATGTGGACTCCAGGTGAGAACATTGTGTAATAATGTGAGAAATTTAATGCTGACAGCAAACATGGCTCCAAACATGCTGCTTTTTAAGCCTTAATATCTTTGAAAAGGAGCAATATTTTTTCACATTTCTAGCACGATTCAGATGTAAAAAAGTGAAATCTATCATTGAAGTCAAATCATCATCTTGTGGATATAATGACTGACTTTACTGAGGTTTTCCTGTGAGCAATTGAGGGCCATGGTTGTTACTACTTTGTGTCATCAAAATTAAGAAGGGAATTGCAAATTCAGAACTGCTCACGTGGGTGAGTCAGGTATTTATAATATTTTACTGCCATAGGAGCCAAAAAAAAAAAAAAGACAAAGTTAGAGGGAAAAAAAAGAAAATTAAATGAGAGCAGTTCCAGGAGCTCAACCAAAGGTCCTAACACCAGTATTACAGAATTCCTGTTTTATCCCCCTTTTCCTTTCCTTAACCTGCTTCCCCTTGACCCTTTTTCTTTCCCCTCTCAGCCTCATCAATGTGACTACATGCAGCTTCGTCACAGTGAGGCATATTTAACCTCCTCTCATCCTAAATAACTTCTTCATGAGAGAATTTTATTTAATTAACAGAATATGTCAAAAATGAAAGTTGAAAAATTTGTGGATGACAAGCAAAGAACGTTTACAAAATGACACAAAAATAACATTTAAGAGATGTTTGACTGATTTTTTTTCTTATGGGTTATTGTCTCAGCAGATGGCTGGATTGTGACAAGAATAAAAACATTTCTGCTGCGTTTTTGAAAAATAAAAAATATCAATATTTTACAATTTATGAGCATTTTAAATGTCTTTCATGTCCTCATTTTCAAAGAAATTAGCTTTGCATACTATTACTAATATTTAAAGCCATGAAGGTTAAATTGGTTTGGGGATAGTGTCTAAAATAACTCTAATTTGCTATTTTGCTAAGTCTGCTCTGCTGTTAACCCTTCCATTATTACTTTTTAAGTCTTTTAGTATTTTAGTCTCTTAGTGGCTGATGTGTGACTTAGGCTACGTTCACTCTGCAGGTCTCAATGCTCAATTCAGATTTTTTTTTTTTTTGCTGGGTTTGATTTTTTTTTTTCTTTGTTCATTTTTTCACAGCAATATTTTAAATATGTCATAAGTCAGACTTCATTGTGGATAGGCTTCTACTTTGAAATAGCCTGCATGTCCAGTAAGATAAAGTTGCATCAAACACAATACATTAGGTGCCAGGAAGTGAACATGGATGCACCAGCAGGGAATGCCTGCAATGATTTATTTTTGAAGTTTTTGTGCAGTGGACGCTGATAAATTCATACACTAAATATAACGAGAAGAAGCCTGATGAAAAGGGGCGCACATTTTTTAAAACGCTGGCCATATGTTGAGCGATGGTTTCAATTTCTGTAGAGAGATATTGGTTGAGGAACTGGAGCCAGGAGTGGTGGATTGGGACATGACCAGCTTCACTGAAGCAGATTTCAACCAAAAAATCTGGCTAATGCAGGATTGTGGCATTAATTGCATAATAGTAATGTCGAAGTAAATGCGACTTTACTGTTTACACTGATGTTGTACTGGAAAACATCAGATATGTATCTGATTTAGGACCATATATGAAAGTGACCCAGACCTGATGTGAAACTGAATTTTGGTGGCCTTTCCCTGGAGTGTGAACATACCCATAGTCCCATAAAGTAATGCTGTTATCGTAAGTGATGACTGATATGGGAGTCCAAAAGTTACTTTTGGTTAGTTTCTGCCACATCCGGATTGAAGACCTTGAGAGCTAGACGACATTTCCTAAAAAAAAAAGTATTATACATTCCTTCAAATGAAACTGGGACTAAAAATGATACAAATCAAACATCTTTTGTTTATTTTGTCTCCAATGAAATAGAGCAAAAGCTCGATGATGCTTCCTAAACGTAAACCAGCAGATGATTAGCCAAGCTTAGCATATTCACCGGAAGAAAGTAGTAGCATTTCTCTACCGTCCTATAAAGGTAACCAATTAAGCCAACGGAATCAGCTTTACCTTTAAATGCGACTGTATGGTTATAAGTTGCAGCTTCTGGGAGCAGTGGCTTATTGGAGGCTAAAGACTTGTGGAAGTAGTGGCCTGTCAAGAAATTGTGCCGGTCTACAAAATATGACAAAGCCTCAGTTCCACTTCGTTTTTAGTGTAATTTATGGAAGAAAAAAAATTATAGGAGATGGCTTCTGTATTTCTGAGTCTTCATATGAGGGTAAGAGCTGACTGCTGTATATTTAACAAATGTGAAACAGTGAGACTGCAAGAAAGGAAAAGGATTGTTACATTGATTATCTTTAGCGTCACATTAGCATGTATATGCGCGACTGTTGAAGTCACTACTGCAGTGAAACACGAAGACATTACTGTAAATCATCACGGACCATCAGCCCCCCGCCCCTCTCCAGCCAGCTGGCTAGAGAGACCCTGTAAGATGTGAAAGAACCAAATTCATGGCTGACTTCCAGACCAGATTGATGTCTCCTACACTGTGTCCCTGTTCTAATCCCATTAACTACAGTTAATTAGATTTATGGAAGGCAACACGTCAGAAAGCATGAGGTGAAGTCATGACCAGGTGTTGTTTCGTTTCACATCAACATGTGTACAGAGGGCGGTGCTAGAAATGAATCAGGTCAGAAAAATCAGTATCGTACCAGTTGGGTTTGGCACCTACAACCTGCATTGTGGACTTTGTTTGAACACTAATGCACTTTTACCCACAGTTTATCTGAACGTTGCAAATTTGTCTTTGATTTTATATTGATGGCATTATTTGGTTGTTGTCTTGCCGTAGGTGATTTTTTAAAATCATTTTAACGTATTTAAAATTTGATCACCCCTCAGTTAAACTGTTAATGCTGTTTTTATTTATGAATTGAACTCTTTTTTTCATCAATTATTATTAGAGTGCGCCTTTCATTAACAAAGATGAAATGCTGGTATTAATTTATGTCTACATGATTGAATGTGATTCTGGCTCTCATTCTTCTGATCGCAGCCACCCGTCTGGTGCTTGAGTTGCATCCCACAGACTAAAAGACTGTGACAATGTTATCTCCCCCTGCTTTTCCCCCATTCTTAGCAAAGGAATGGAAAAGGGTAGCGCAACAAGATAAAGCATATAAAGCATCTAAGTAAGAAAATATAGAAGGAGGGGCAGATATGGAGAATGGAAGATGAGTGATTGAGGTATGTGTTCAAGAAGGAGAGTGAATGAGATAAAGTAACACAGAGTAAATAAAGGATGCATGAAAGGAGAAGAGGAGTCAAGGATAACTGATAAGAGTAACTCATTAAGGAATGCAACACAGCCGGCATGGTTGTTTACTGGCTGGCAGGCTTGCAGCACTTAATCATTCTGGCCAAAAGTCACACTCACATAAACATGTGCACAAAGGCACACACACTCCTGCATACAAATATTTTTGCATATCTCCTAGTTCTGACGCACCCACACGGTACACAAGTTCCCACATGCCTGTGTATTCACTTAATACACGGAGCTGCACATGTGCACACAAACATGCACTCTCACACTAATGCATGCCTTTTGGCAACATGAGTCACTGAATCATTTTTTGCATGGTCTTCATCACTCTTTTCCCTTCTCTTTCACATCCTCTCTTTAACTCTGCTGTGCCTTTCACCTGCTCCTTATTTCTTTTATTTATAAATGTTGTCTTTTGCCCCCCTCCTCTATCTTGCTGCTTCCTGTTGGTCTTCTCACTATCATCCTCTCCCTCCATCTTTGCTTCGTCACCCTCCTCCCCTCCTCTCTCCAGCCTGAATGGGCTCCCTCTTATCTAACAACCTTGAGATGATCTTCAAAGCGTCATTGCGGCCGAGGATGTGAGGTCACAGCGTCTCTCTTTCTTCTACTGCTCAACCGCCTCTTCCTCTCTCATTCCATCCTCTGTCCTCTCCTTACCACTGCGCTTCTTTACTCTTATTATTTTTTATGTCAATCCTTACTTCATCTAATCTGTCCTCCTCCTACACACACTCGTTCTGCATCCTTCTCTTTTCTCCCCATCTCACACTCCATTTCTCCCCTCCTTTGCTGCCATCCATCTCTACCTCATCTGCTCTCATCGCCTCTCATCAGATCTTCACTCCATCTCTGCTTGTGCCTTCCTTTGCCTGTCTCCCCTCCCAAACACTGCATCCTCCTATTTCACCCCCACAACTCAATTGCTTTCCTTCTTTTCCTTTTAATTCTTGGTTTCCTTGCTTTCCCTTCTTGCCAAATGTTTCAAAATGAGGTGAAACAAGGTCCCCCTGTATACATATTTACATTTGCATGTATCTGGGTCTCTCAGTGTGGGTGTATTGTTCTTGAGATGTTAAACGTCTCTCAAGCAGCCAAAAGCCCCGCAGTGTTTCACTCTAATTAATTTAGCGTAGGATGTTTGAGTCCATCTATTGCTCATCTGTCTCACTTGCTTTTGACCATCTGTCTATCTCCCCACTCTATTGCCATTATAAGGCAGTCTACCAACCTGTTAAGACTTATTCTCCATCTGTCTGTTTGTGTGTGTCGTCTCGCGTGTCTCACCCTTCCTCGGTCTCTCTTTCTTTTCTGCTCATTTCTCCCCCCTGGTTGTGTGCTCTGTTAGACCTCTGCCTGTGGAAGAATTGCTACGTAATTCAGTCTGATCTGATGCCCGCTGCTTTTCATAGCATGCACAACAGCAGTAACTCGCTTGGTCCAGCTGAGGTCAGCATTGTTCCTAATTATTAATGAGCATGACTTAAGGAGAGAATTTGGAGCAAATGTTTCACTTTTAAGATGCCTTCTGGGATGTTTTTGTTTATTTCATGGGATCATGTGGGTTCTGGATGAGAATGGCTAGAGCAAATCATCTGTGCATGGGATTTTTTTTTTTTTTTAACCAGCTCGACCACCTCTGAGTAAAGCATTGGACTGCAGATACAGTCTTTGACCATCTTCCATGCAGCTGCGTGGCTGCTTGTGTTTAGACTGAAGAACCCCTATGCTGCATATGTTAATGAGCTTCAGATTCCCTTTTCTCTTATGGATATAGTGACACAAGACTCTACAGAGAAAGCTTGTGCAGTACTATGGCGTGCCATAGATTAATCTGCTTTTATTACCCTATATTAAGTCGAATGAACGTTACTATTTTTTAACCAATTATTCCAATTAATGACTGTCAACAATCACAACCCTAATTTCATTTCCATTATATGAACCCTGACTAATAAGTGCACACTTAAACAATTTAAGCAACTATAGCACAAATCAATCTTGGCTCCCACAACAACATCCATTTTCTTGTGTGCAGAAAACTATAACTAAAAATGTATGTTTTTTTGTGAAATAGTTCTATCTATGGGAAAAAATATCAGCTCTCTATGTCTGTGTGTGTGGGTGGGCACCATCCACTTGAACTTTTTCTATCCTCGAGTAGAGAGGGAGCGAGACAGATGAAATAGAGAGAATATTGTTGTTATTGTTGGCGTGTGATGTCTCAGACAGGAAGGAAGTTCGGCTTTCCAGCATTGACTCTCCTCACTGTAAAAACTCTCCTCCGAAACAAGCAGTGCCTCGCACGCATAGCCACGTCTCCATCATTTCGCAGAACAAATGTGAACTCTTTAATGGAAATGCTCATTAACCTCGGTCTTTAGTACTACTCGAATACACCAAAGCTACTACTTATCATAAATGTATTCATCCTAACACTACACTTACTTTTTGTCCAGTCCCCAAAGTATGACTGTTTTAACAGGTCTATGTCCCCACAAGTGACCTACACATATGTGCACATACACGCAAACGTGGTCATCTCGCACCCTGCAACATCTCTGGCTGCAGGCGGGAAACTAAAGTCATTTTTATTTACTTTCAAATTCCCTACTACTTCTCATGCTTTATGCCACAGTGTCCTCTCAAATAGCCTTGAAACGAGCTAATTGGAATTGCAGTGTGACCTTCTGTGTCACATCGAAGCCCACTGCGCTACAATTTTGTCTGGTTGCTTGTGTTTGTTGAAGAATGCAATGCATCTCTGCATTTCCACTCCAGCTCATTTATTAATTTTTCATTACGTTTGCTACATAATGATAAGCCGAGTAACTGAGTGTAGCAAATGAATACTTAAAAATATCTTGCTGTTGTTGCTCACATTATTGAACATCTTGTTTTATCCTGCCACATTATTTCTGCCTCATCCACACAATACAGAGGCAAGTTTCCAGTTTGTTTCTGTGGTTACTCTAAAGGTCAGAACACTGCAACTTAAGAGAACTGTAGGGAAAGTATATATATTTAAAGAAAATAATATTAAAGCATTTTCATTAATTTGACAATATACAGCAGTTTTTGTTTTTTTTTCTCTCTCTGTCGTATGGTACAGCTACAACCTTCTGGTAAATGCTACTTGAAAGCTTGCAAACCATTTACAAGTGTTTACAGTTCTCTAAGAAATATAAACTAAGATGTCCTTTTATTTTCTTAATTCTAAAACCTGATAAACACAACCCAGCTGGATAAATCAAATAAAAAGGTAGTATATCTGTTAATTTACCTAATACAGCAAATATCTGTTTCTGTAATTATAGCTGTTATATGTCTGTGAGCTGAAAAACTGAGGGACTTTAGGCCTATTCCACCATAAATAAGAGCTCTGGGAAGCTGTTTCCTCTCTTATGAAGATATTATATTTGAATCCTCTAGCAAAAATTCATTTTATTAAATTAAGAACTCTGACTTGATCTAGCTCACAGATTAACTCTTTTCTTTATTTCACATTTGGTGGGATGAATTAAGGGTTGCTGTCTTGCTGCATGATATACTTTCTTTTCAGATTCAGTTTCCTCGTATAACCTACGATAGTAAATTATTCTTTCTCAAATTAATCAATGCAGGATAGAAGAATGATGCTACCACCACCATGTTTCGCAGCTGAGCTGAGGTTCTTTTGCTGGAATGGATAACAATTCTCCTTAAAAAAGAAAAAGAAAATCACGGGTCCTGTGAGTCACAAGCTTCTGTGATCTTTGGTAACCTGCAGGCAGGCAGATGTGTTATTTTTACAGTGGCATTCTGCTCATGGTTGGGTCATTAACGTAGCATTTGTGTCCTGTAGAGGACGGCAATAATCTTGGCGACATTAACTGTCTGACTAGAGACTGATGGATTCACATTTAGGTGAATTTCTAACCTAATTTAGTGTGATAAACAGCAACAACTATTTCCTCACAAATGTTCCTTTCAACATCATGACACTCTTTTACAAACATAAGAAGATAATAATTTGGCAGATTCAGTTATAAAAGGGTGATTACAATCCCACCGATTGAAAATATCTAAGTTAATCATAGTGCCTTAAATATTCGCTTGCAATTACACATCCATTGGTCCATTGTTTGACTTATTTGTTTCATTGGGATGTTTGTCATCTTTTGTAAAATATGGCAATATTTTAGGTCATAGTTGCGCAGAAAAATAGAATAATTAAAGGTGGGCACATGTTTGCAGGAATCACTGTATTATACAAAGAAGCATGATGAACTTAATCCAATTAGAGCCCAAAAATGTTTGTAATGCTAGATCTGTCTCTGGCTGAGACAAATAAGTTATATCAAAAATACAGCTGACTACACAGAATCAAGACATTCCTTTGGACTCTTTTTAACATTTTTTTTTCAATTCACCATATCTGATTAAAGTTCTGCTGCTCAGCATAATTCTGCCTTTGTCCATATGAATGAGTCACATACTTCTAGATATTAACAAGCTCAAATAACTCCCAGTTTCTGAGAAGGTGAATTAGTCTCATGCTGTTAGAATCAGAAGTACCTTTATATGCCATCAAATGCCTGATTGAAAAAGTCTGAGCACAAAATTTGTCCAATAACAATTCAAACAAGTTCTTTTCTTTCTCGCACAATACATTTGTTCAGTCTTCATCTCTTGCTTGCTGGATGCTTTAGTCATTAGGCAGCCAGTATGTGGAGCTTTAGTGGCCTTGGTGGCCTAAGTAACAGGCCTGTCTGAGAAAAACAGGTCTACTTATCCAGTCTGGTCATGTAAAGACAGATGAGACAAACAGAATCACTTGGCCCGCTCACCGGGTACTGTACTGTCTGAAGCACTGATTCAATTGACAGATGCAAGGCCACTCCACTGAGACTGATGTATTCCTAATTTTACTGTGCTTTCTTTAGACTTCCACATGGGTAAATGCACTGCTGTGTACTGCTTGTGCATGATGCATATAGACGATCATCCCAGAGCATGTTTGCACGTGTATTATTTAAGGTATTCCCAGGTGAGAACATAAGTTGCATCTGAGCTGAGATGTAACTTATGTTGGTAGACTCACAGCTGGAAGACACAGATAACTCTACTTGAATGTGTGTGTGTAAGTCCACATTTTTTCAATATTCTGTTCACTCTGGATGTACTCTTAAGTAGTTAAGCTGATTATAACTGTGCAGGATTTTGACGTGACCTTGTGATGGTGCAACATTTGCTCAGTGAAAATGACCAAATAGCCCTCAGCTGCTTGTTCTGCATGACATGCAGTAAGTATACCGGACAGTGCTCATACCATGGGGTGTTTCATCACCGGCCTCTAGAAAAAAGGGCAGAAGAGCAAAACAAAAGTCAGGTAAGGCTCTGCTGTGAACTGCACAGAGTACACATTAATTCAGACAGAAGAGAGTAGCAATATAAATCATGAAGCCTTCGACATTCACTCAGCTGCAGAAGTATGTCGACAATGACAGAGTTTTTATGATTCCGCCTTTATACATCACAACAGTGGATTTCAAATGAAACAGTCAACATATGATCAAAGTGCAGAAACTCTAGTTTAATACAAAATGTTTGGCATTAGATATGGCATCTAATATTTTAGTATTTACAGCCATTTTAGGCAAAGTACCTCCTTTTTTATTTTTGAAAGTAATTGACCATTGAAGAATATTTCAGTTCTTTTCCTTTCACAAAATCTTGAGTTGCACTTGTAGTATGTTTATTTATTTATTTATTTATGAAACCCTAACTGTTTTGAAGCATTTGGCTGAAAGCCCTATTCACCTCAGAAATAATCTTTCTTCTTCTGCCAGCAGTCACATCAGCAATAAACACCACAAGCCCATACCATAACACTGCCTCCACCATGTTTGACACATGCGCTAATATGCTTTGGGATAGTGAGCTTTTCTCTTCTTTCTCAAGAATTTTCTCTTCCCATCATTCTGATTCAAGTTTATGTTGATTTCTTCTGTCTAAAGAGTCTGACTCTAGAATATGAAAAGCTTTTCAGATGTTTTCTGGTTTCATTCAGCTTTTTGTCTTCTTGACTTTTTGTTTTCATCACCAAGGAAAGACTTTTGTTTTCACTCACTTTAGTTGCCTTTTGAGGTCTTTCAGACCTTTAAGAGTTGTGGAGAACCAGTGTTTTCTTTCCTTTTAAGAATGCACCAAACTGTTGATTTGGCCACACCTAAGGCTTTGACTATGCCTCTGATAGATTTATGTTCATCTGATTAAAACGACTGTAATTCCTAAATGGTGAATGCCATAGCTTTGTAAAAACCTACACTTTGGTCACATCTTGATTGGTTTATTCCAAATCCACGGTGGCAGTGTTTAAAAGTAAAATCATAAAAACTCTTTCCAAATACTTCTGGATTTAACTGTAAAATGTGATTCACAACCCCAGGGAGCTGTTGTGGACTAGGAAGTGACTTTTGAAAACCCTGTGTGTGCGTGTGTGTGTTGCCAAGGGAGCTTTTCACTTGATTGACCATCCCTGGACAAGTTTAAGAATTTAATT
>JAOWBL010000014.1:8583815-8594362 GCA_028564865.1 Zenarchopterus dispar | reverse complement strand
CACGTATATACACACACACATATACATATATATGTATATACATATATACACACACACATTTGTTATTTCATTCAAACATGAGGTAATTCTATGAACTTTTTATAATTGTGCAAAATTATATTAACAGATTCTTACCTGAAAACTCTTCCATAGTTACCATGTACCTTGTAGACACCATAAAGTCTGTCAGCAACTCGCTGTAAAACAGCAATTGAAATAGCCAATAAGTTCCTCTCTGTTTTCAGTTCCTTAATTAATTTACTTCATGTGAACTCGTGCATGTTTCTATTACTATCAAAAGGTTTCAGGTGTTTCCTCATATTAATACTTGTGGATTACAGTAAACCTTTAATACTTATTATGGAAAGCCTAAAGAATATATGGAGAAGCTGGTAAATAAAAATCTGTAAGCATGGTGTTTATAAAAATAAATAAAAGTAGAGAATGATTTAAAAAGCAAAGGAAAAGAAAAAAAAAAAAAAAACAAGCTAATGAAGGACTTATTTTCTTTTTTCTTTTCCACAGTTGATAAGGGCCTGAAAGTCTGAACTTTTAGAAAGTAGCTTGAGCCATTTTGGTTAAATAAAATACGAAACAAAACAAAGCCTGGTCCAAATTTATATGGCGTGTTATAAATATGTTTATTTGTATATACCGAAACTTACCGCTCTCACCCTGAGTAACTGAGAGATGATGGTGTTCAAATCATCGCTGTAGTGTTTCAGGGCTGTGAAACGTCTGAAGAATGAAAAATAACTGGATTATTTGTTGAACCACGTTTTTACATGACTTTCTCTTAACACGACTTTTTTTGTTTCAGTTGTGCTATACTGGGATGAGTAATCAAGTTAACATAATGATCAAATCATGATAAATATGCACAGCTGATAAAACCATCAAGTTCTCATATATATGTGCAAAAAGTATGATCATGCAATCACTTTTGTGAAAGTCTTCATTATTATTTTCAATTGTACACTTACAATTTTAGATTTGTGTTTGTATGGGACATATAAATGAATACAATATCCAGACCTTAAAAATTAAAAAGACATGTCTTTGAACTTACTTGTCAGGATTTTTGACTCTGAATGTGGCATTCAAAGACTTAAGTCTGGAGTCCACCTGGTAAAAACAGAATTACTCAAATTGTACAATTGGCATGCAAGGAAATCAGTAAAACTATATTTTTGACATAATTAGAACTGATAAGATAAAATGACCATGAAACACTGTTTTCACATATTGACAAAAGTCACAGTCAGGAACTTGAGAATGAGGAATTTAAAGGACACTTGTAAGACAGACAGTTATCTGTGAAAGACGTCAAGAACAATTAACTGTACCTTGTCTTGGAAACCTGTCTCCAACACGGCCTCTCTCCAACCCTTCTCCTGAGGACATTTAACATACGCAAGACAGACAAGGACATCAACCATAATATGTAAAAATGTCTTCAAGAAAACATTAACACCACAACTTATCTCCGGGAGACTAAACTAATTCAGTCTTTTCTATCAGGATATGATGAAAAGCTTATTTCAGTTGGAAAAATGTAACTAGAAGCACAATAAATTCTATTTTCACAGTAACAGATAAGGAGCTAGTTAGTTTAGGTGCATGTAAGGGTTCTGTAGCAGATACTATTGGGTTTCTATGGGATTACTGGGTGGTTGCATACAAGGAGATTAAGAAGTATCATTTACTGGCTACATACAGATGACACAGCACTATAGAGTACCTTTAAATTTGAATCTTTGCTTTATATTTCTCTCTCTGAATCCGAGAGCAGCATTTGGAATAATGTTAGTTAAGAATCTCAGTTACACTATAGTTAAATTGTGTATGTTTAATGTATTACAACTGACTCCACAGAACATTAAAAGATATATGTTTGGTTACTAACCTCTGTGAGAAAGAGGAGGAAGATTTTGTCATTGGAAAGGACAGGATGTGATGCAACACGTAGCAGGAAGTTTTCCAGACCAACTCTCCGTCGTTCAACAAAATCTGGGTCAAGGTTGTCTGCTGAAAGCTTATGCCACACAAACTCAGCCTAGAAGAAAAAAATAGGTGATAAATAATAGGAAAAGATGGGGCTTTGGATAACCTACTGTAAGGAAGAAACCATGGACATTGGGTATAGTCAAACAATCCCATGCAATGAATTTCGCTTTATGGCTAAGTATGTCCCTTATGCATCACTCACCCTTTTCTCTGGCAGAGGGGGGATAATGAAGTAGGGGTAGGTGACCAGGAGGTATGTTCTGAGCAGCTCAAACTCACTATAGCGTCTCCACAAAGTGTCAGGTGCAGCTGGCGTACCTCCTTCTGGGACAGATTCAACTGGCCTTAAAATGGAAGAATATACATAAATATGATTTTTCAATCATTTTTAGAAACCCTAAGACATTTGTAGTACTGATCTACCTTAAAGCAACTTGAGCCCCAAAAAGAGAAAAACATAAGCAAGATTATTTCCTAAAATGTATTACTGCATGGGTATACAATCAGGTGCACAAATCAGTCAAAAGTGTTGGCAGTCACAGCATGTAATATACTTATTTAATACACACCAAAATTCATTGCTTGTACATTGTTGACTCCATATTGAATCAACTTCATCTCTACCTGCAAGCAGCTGAAAATGTTGTATAAAATGTGCAAAAAATCAATCATTATTTGGCAATCCATTAGTGTGTAAAAGCTGAGATGCAATATACTTTGTTTTGTGCTACCTTGTTTCCTTTAAATAGTAGCTATAAGATGCAGTAAATTTTATACTTTCCTTTGACTTGATGGGCTCATGGTAGGTTACAAGGGTAGATTCAGTATAAGCCCCACTTCAACCTACAGCCTTTCAGTTTGTCTTTGTTTTGTGCTGCTCTTCTGTTCTTTGATAGCAGAATAAACGAAACTGAACTGCAATTCATAGTTCTGAGTTTTAATATAGACTTAAGATACAAGCTGACAATATTTCTGAATGATTTGACCAGATTTTGGTGCATCCATCATACAAGCCTTTTAGAAAGAAAACACTGGCCTCGTTCTTTTTAACCAGATTAACTTTTGTTACGTGTGTATGACATGTGACTGCTTTTCCTGACTGATAAAGTTTCTGCTTCACATATCATTAAAGAATATGAGTATGAAAACTGAAATCATTATGACAGATCATAATCAAGCAATAAAATGCATTAAAGACAAATGGCTCATTAGTCTAAGCTTTTAGTATGCAGAAGGAAACAAACACATCTACAGACCTAAGTGGTCCTGCACAACTCCTTCAGCTGATCTCTAGGCATCAGTGCTATATGAATAAGTTTGCATGTGCTGCTTCTGCAGTATCAGGCAACTTAATATACAATAAAGTGATTGCATATAAACTGAAATTCCAGTTTATGACTTACCGTACTTCTATGAGGTAGACAGTGTAGGTTTCTTGCATGTTAACTGTGTTTTTCCCAGTTCTCTTCTCTGCCTCCGCCACACTTATTTCCATTTTTCTCAACAGAGCTGAGCCTCTTTCCACCATCTACATACCAGATGAAAAAAATATTAAGAGCCTCAGGAAATATAACAAAACACTAAGCGACACGGAGGTGTTTTTTTAGTCGTTAAAAGGTACAGTGCGTGATCATAGGCGTGGGCAAGTCACGAGACACAAATTTGCGAACGCAAAATACAAACAAATGGTTTGCAGTACAATTCAGAATTGCTTTTTTCCCCTAAAGATACCATGTAAATTACTGCTGAACGTAAGATACAAAGATATGCATAATACTCGCTTAAAGTAACCAAAACTTGAGCTTTCCTTGTTGCTAACTGGGAAGCTAACAGCAGGAAAATTGTTTATAAAGTTTGGGACGACCGCGAGCAAAAGCTAAATTGGCTTATTTTGTAACTTTCACTTTAAAGTGCATGAGGTAGTGGTTAAAAATATCACTAAAGCAATTTAACACCATTAAAAAGCAACTAAATTTTTTAATGTAAAATATAAAACAATGGAAAGTCTCAAATGCTAACATGTCACTACACTAGCTAACTCACGACATATTTCGAATGCTTTCTCGACAGAAAACGACCTATTTAAATTTCAGAAATGTATTTTATGAAGGGCATCAAGAACGACCGTGTTTATAAGGTTGTTCTCCGATTCCGCTGAAGTGATGTCGGTGTTGCCAATCACGGCTACGTCTTCTCTGCTTCCACAGTCTGCCATGATGACCATCCGACTTCCGAGCTGATGTTGTCAGCTGAGCCAGAGCAGGATCTTTGCGCATGCGTTGTTCATCACCACTCCAGCCACTTTACTCATGACTACGCTGCACAACTTTTTTTCTTTCTTTCTTCCTTTTTAAAAACCCAAATTAACATAAGTAAGTAACGTAAAATCCCAGGAATTAAATGAAATTAAATAAAAGAAAATGGTCATGAATGAGAATCTAAATGAACATTTTTTTTTGACAATTCAATTGTTTAAAAAAATAACTATTAATGACTTTAACAAAAGATACTGTAAAAAACATCTTACATCAGTGCTGAAATTGCTTAGGTGATCTACTTTTTTTTTCCCTTAAGCAAATAGTTAATCAAAGAAGTGTGACCATAGTTAATGTATAGGTCATGTATATCTTTCAAGATGATATTAGTAAATACATAAAGATGCAACTTTCAAATAATTCCACTGATGGTTTTCATGAATTTACAAGTTTCTCAACACATCTCGTTGAACCCATTGCCCTGCATCTGCACAGTTTGCATCCAGGACATGTTTCTGTGGCAAGGCTGACATCTGCTGGTGAGATTAGGGTAGTGATTATCTCTACTTTGTCTCCAATGTGAAACTTAAAAAACCAATAACTGTATTGACCTTTTAAAATATTTAACATCCTAATATCAAAGTCAGTAATTACATGTAATGATTTCTCTGACTGCGAGGACATCATGTGATGTCCTGTGATGACCTGAGTTTTGATCAGCACGCACAAGACTTGCAGTCCTGTTTTTATTGTATTTCCAAAACAAGATCCACTCCAGCTTTTAAAGACATAGACCAACGCACCCTCTTTCATTTCCTCATGTTTTGACTCACACAAAAGTCTGTTTCCTCACCTCAACCAAAAATTAATCAACCTACTTCAAAGTCCACAAAACACAACAGCGAGACTTAATATGCGCCAAGAATAATTTCTTTTTGGTTTCCTCGCACTCTTTCCTAGTGTGCTTTGGAATATGACTGAAGAGCTTACAGTTGACTTTTGAGACTCTCTTAGACCTTTCACCTTCTTTTTTATCTGACCTTCATGTCCCATAGTTCCATTGTACGTAGGCTGCGGTCTTCGAAACTTTTATTTGTTCCAGAGGCACGCCTTAAGACCAGAGGTTACAGAGCATTCAAGGTCAAAGCCCCTTAACTGTAAACGAGTGGCCTCAGGAAAGCAAGTCAGCAGTGTCAATAACCTCTTTTAAATTTGTCTTTAAAAGACACCTTTATTGGATAGAATTTGATTTAATTTGATTGTAATATTCATTTTTAATTGGATGATTTGAACTACATTTTGTGATGTTTTGTCATTGCAGTGTTGTACTTTTATTTGCTTCGATTTACTTCCCTCTCATAATTTCCCAATATTCTTATCTACTGCTTCTGTCAAGCACTTTGTAACAGAAGTTTAAAAAGTTATTATTGTATATTATCCTTTCATCCCGTTCTTAATTTTTGTGGATGGGTTGTGGACCCAGATCTGTTTGAGTGGAATGTGGTTGGCCTCAAGCTAGTAAACAGCACAGAAACACGGCCCTCTAGTTCCTGTGGTCACACTGTTGTGCAGTGTTTAATGTTTAAAGAGAAGGGTGGGGCAGCATTTAGTAAGGAAGCATTTTATATAATACCAGTGGGTATGGAATTGGGTGTTTGGCTATTGTGGGATGTGGAGGGGAGATGAAAAAGAGAAAGAGATGTAGTGAGCATTTCTAAAATGCAACAGTAGCTATAAAGTGGAAATGAATAAACATTATCATTATCTGTATATTGATGCAGCAGGTATAGAGGGATGGAACGGGTAATGGTGGGATGTGGTTTCAGGCTGCAGCGTGTCCGGAAACCCAAACCTTATGCTGTGACCAGTCGCTGTCTCAGCAACGGCATAGCTACCATTCTTTCCTGCCACTGACCTCAAACCAGGCACCACCACTTCCTGTCCGCACACACTGGCATTCACACACAAATACTGGCACAAAACCCTCTAGTTCTATTTGGCTGACTATAATTGACTATTTGACAACTTTTTACAACTGTCTGACCAACGTTCTTAAACGCCAGCTACAATAAGCAATGCATTGTGTGTGTTTGTGTTTGTGTGTGTACATAATGTGCATGTGTTTCTTCCTGGCATATATATTTAGAAGTTCTGAGCAAGCTTTTCACTGACTATAATTTAGATGTGTGTATTACGCACTGATATGGGATTTTCATACCCAAATTCCTGGAAAGAATAGCAGCTTGCTTCTGATCAACTCATTGATCAACCAGCCAAAAGGGAAAAAAGGCAAACAAACTGGTATCTCTTTCAACATATTACTTTGATGGGTGTTTGTATTTTCATTTTTTTTATTTTTCAGATCTTTTGCCATGAAATTTCACTTTAATGCTTCATTTGTCTTTTCATTGCTGGCCCTGCAACACAAACCCAAATAACTGGAAGTCAATAGATGGGTGGATGGCTCTGTTTAATTGTTAAGGGGAATAAAGGAGAATCACCTTTCCTTTGCTCAATAATTTGTTAAGGAAAATTATTGCTGTTCATCTGATTTGCCTCTTGAACAGCAGATGGAAGCAAAAAACCAGTAAAGCAACCTGCCGGACATGAGTGTCAGCATTATACCCAGCTGAATTACCTGGGGAACCATGAGGCAAGAGAAACAGACGTTTAAAGGACTGCATGACTGACTCACTAAGCCCTACCACCTTATGGTAGGAGAATTCTTGGTTCAAACCTCAGGTGGGGTCTTACCACATGGAGTTTGCATGTTTTTGCTGGTAAATAAAATTTCCAGGGGTTCAAGATTATTCCTGAAGATTAAAAGACATGAATGTTGGGCTAGCTGAAGATTCTTAAACTGACTGTTCAGAATAATTTTATCAGTGTGAATGTGCATGGTTTTTCTGTTTCTTTGTTAACCCTATGATGCAGCGGTGACTTGTCCAAGGTGTAGCTTGATGTAATCTAGGATAGGTTCCAGATTTTTTATGAAATAATAATAATAATAATAATATTTATTAATAATAATAATAATAATAATGATGATGATGATGATGATGATGATGATGTTTTATCCTTTATTATTCCATTCCCTTAGTAGATTCTAAAAGAAACCACAACGAAAGCAAAATGTCATATAAGCACCAAGCCATTAAACAGTGAGGAGATATTTCTGGGTTGCATGCCTCACCTTAACTAGTTTAAACATGTCCCTGGCCACTGTCACCAAACAACTCAGCGTTTGGCTCATTTGAAAAGAAATATGTCTTCCCAAAGAACTTTTACTTTGTCTGTGTGGTTAGCTGCAAACTTCATTGAAGTTAGAAGGTGTCAGTTTTGGAGCAGGGGCTCCTCTCTTGGATGGGAGCATTTCAGTTCAAAATGATGTAAACCTTTCTTGACTGCAGACGGTAATGCTGCTTCCAGTTTATGGATGGCAATGAAGTACAGCAAGAAAGCAGAACAAGTAGGGAAAATATAGAAACTGTGAAAAAAAAGAAAGGAAAAAGGAATTCTACAATTACTTTGACTGTTGCGTCGATGCAAACAGTATGTTGTCATCCTTTCTCACAACATTTAGGAAAGGTTCCTACACTGGGGAAATATGACCATGAAACATTTCAGTCTTTAGTATTTCCTGTTTTTCATTATTGAATTTTTTTTTGTTTAAATTAAAAATCTCCACACATTCTCTGTTGTGGACAGGCCAGGACTGCAGGAAGACATGCCAAGTACCTGTATTCAGTTCTTTATGTTCTTATTCATGTCTTTGCTTTTTGTACAGGACATGGTTTATGTTGTCATGTTGAAAAATACATAGGTGTCTGTGGAAAGATCTGATCTTTAAAGTGACTCATGTTACTTTAAAATTACAAAGGGATTTTCTGCACTAATCCTGTCACCACAGAAGTGAAAATCATCTTTGACAAAGGTACTATTAGAAACTCCTACTATTACAGAGCTTGACTTTTGGAGTTGTTATAGATAATAGTTTGGATGGTCCTTTTCATTTTTGAGCAGCCACTTCTTCCATACAACATCTGGAAAGTTCTATGTTTTGATGGCTTCTGTGTCATTCCTGGCATATCTAAACCAGTATCGCTGCAGCTGATATTACGGATCTTCACCTGGACTCTGAACACAATGAGTACACCTTCTTAGAGATTTGTGGAGGTGAAGCCAATACTCATCCATCCATCATCTATATCTTCTTCACCCTTTTCAGGGTCACTGGGATCTTCTGAAAACTAAAGAAGTCAGTATCACCAAATTAATCTTTCATTTGGGAGAAAATAAATTGTTTTTCTTTTCGGTAAAAAAATTTGATAATCACTAAAAATGTACTGTTTATTTTTGTTTAATCCAAAAATATTGCAAAATCATACAAAGCCAGATAAATAAGTAAAGCTTTAGCAAAAGATTTCATTTCACCTTTTTGGGCACTAAGAATCTCCACCCTCCTATATCCCTTATCCTTATAATCAGTATTTCTATTTCTACATAAAATTTCACATAAAGTCTTATGTTTTGGGCATGAGAAATGTGTTTTCCTTTAAACTAAATACTTTGGTTTAAAGGAAGATGCATTTCCTGCTGTCATGTTTACAATAGTACATCAAGACCAGTCAGGAAGATCATAAAGAGGAGGTCCTTGAGGTCAGTAGAAATGAACACATGTTTTTCTCTATGTCATAGTCTCCATCCTTCCTTCATTTTCCTCCCCTCCATCTTTCTATTCTTGCCTTTGACAGTGGTGGAAAACTCATGCAGTGTGTCCAGGGAGCCTATATTTGTGTGGGTGAGTCTGTATGACATACACATCTGTATGAAATCCCATGATGCAATGTAGTTGGGAATGCTTATAATTAAGGTATGCCCTTGCGTTGTAAATAATTATGTTTAAATAACTTCTATAAATTCCAGAATTCTTGATTTCTTTCAGGCTTTGTCTTATAGCATGTGCATGAACTGTTAGTTGTACGTTCAATAACATTTCAAGTTCAGGCTTAAGATTGTGGATCATATTTATTAAGTTTTACACTTGTGCAGACAATCATAAAAAACTAAATCATTGCTTTGAAAGAATAATTTTCAAGTTTCCTTCACAAAATAAATAATCTCCTCTGTCATCTGCTCTCCCATTCACTGCCATGGGAAATTAAGATGTGTCAGTCAAGTCTGGATGCTTGTCTGCATGACTGTCGCTGCCTTGCAACCATGTCACACATACATGCGCAGACGTTTACTGTTGATGGGTACTTAAACTCTAACACACACACATAAGCACACATGCAGAGTGTGAGCAATGCAGTATAATAAGTAGCGTGGCAGAAATGCGGTCAGCTTTGCCCCATGTCCAATCATTGAAAAACCACATGAAGGCTTCTTGGTATTAAAGGACAAGGGTTGGTTGGCTGGGAGGGAATCTGTCATGCAACAAGAAAACTGTGTTTTGCACCATTTTTCTCCCTTTCATGTCTTTTCGAGCCTTTAAAAAAAAAAAAACCCATCTAAGCTGCTTCTCCTTCCAATTCCTTGCCCTTCCTCTTCTCAGTTTTTTCCTCCTCTTTATTTATTTCGTTCTGGGGCACATTAGACTCAGTTGTAATATTCTCCATCTTAAAATGCTGAGACCACAGGAATGTTCCGTCAGAGAAGTGGGCAGACCCAGGGGGGCGGGACAGACCAACATAACCAATTAAGGAGGAGATTGAGGTAAGACGGACAGCTTCTAAATGGTGTAATAACAACCTTCTAAAATGTAATTACAATGCAATAGCAATAGACACTTATAATGAAAGGATGTATATGCCAAAGTGATTTCCTAATTATGGCCTTGGCATAATGGGTGACTGTTAACATGGCGTGGAGATTATAGAGAGGTGTTTGAATGTAGAAATTCAACCACATGGACTTGTAACAATAATGAAGAGTGTTATGGCCAATCGGAAGACCCGCTAGTGATCAGAACTCCATATTAGAAATTTCCAAGAGATTTTTATTGAGGAGTTAGAGTGACTCTAAGTAAGTGATGTAATGAAGTACCTTATGAGAAAAATCTTATTAAGTTATCTGTTTATTTGTGCATACACTTCAACATTCAACCAAACTCTTAATATTTCAGATGATAATCTTTCTGACTATTGATCCCACTTTTTGTTTATTTTTTTATAGCACATGACCAATATGTCCATCAGTCTGTATACGTCATCCATCCATCCATCCATCCATCCATCCATCCATCCATCCATCCATCCATCCATCCATCCATCCATCCATCCA
>JAOWBL010000014.1:8476390-8583715 GCA_028564865.1 Zenarchopterus dispar | reverse complement strand
CATCCATCCATCCATCCATCCATCCATCCATCCATCCATCCATCCATCCATCCATCCATCCATCCACCCATCCATGTCTAACAAGAGGAGTGGATGGTGGTGTCCATTATTACAGAGCATCCCAGAATAGAGTCTCGTTTTATTACAAGTCCCTCTGGTCGCCGTGGCTACCCAAATTACAGGCCAGCCTTCTCACACATAAAAAAGGTTGCGCTGCCGAAAACCAGCCACCTCAATAAAGGATGGATTAGAAAATCCTTTGCTTTTTTTCCCTTCCTTTCCTTTTTGAAAGGTTTTCAGTACATTTTTTTCCCCCTCTGGTGTTTTGTTTTATGTTGGGGTGCAGCGGTCTTCTTCAGTGGTTCTGCTCCCCGACCCTGCGGCGGGAAAATACGCTCACTTGTGGGTTTCTGGGAAGGCAGTGGTGGACAAAACATCTGCTGGGAGCAAGCTGCATGTAAGTGTGTGTGAGTATGCATGCATGTGTCTATATGTGAGCATATGTGCATGTTGGAACACCGCTCTGGCATCCTGTTTATAACCTGTTTGAGTGATAGCAAAACAGCAAGAGGTAGCAAGAAAATAGTCCCATCAGTTTGCTTTAAGCTCTTGCAGTGGATACAAATTAAAACTTGACATCCAAAGTTTAGTTTTGGATTATTGAGACTGCTGAAAAATAGATAAAATTACTACTTAATTGCCCTTTTTGGGTTTAAAACTTTAAACCAATAGATATAGCGTGTATACAACTAATATGAATGTTATGTATGGTCTTTTTATTGATCTTCTGATGTTATCATTTGTTATTATCTATAAAACCGTCTTTGTGAAATCTATTAAGATGCCATACTATCAAATATAACAGGCTCAAATATAACAATACAGAGTTGCAAAGACATGTTTCATTTAAAACTCATTTAATTTTTTGCCACCACGGTTGTACTACTTTTTTTCTTAGATTTTTTTGTTGTGTTTTTTATTTATTTCATGGCAGATGCAAGTGGAACCAATAATAACCCAACTCCTCTTTCAACAGTGTTTTAGAAATATAAATTGTTTCCAGTTGATGTATTATTCCTTGTAGGTACATGTGTTATAACAATAATTTATTTCAAACTTTGTCCACTATCTGAACAACATGCCCCTGTGACATATTTAAATACATTTTAAACAACAGAAAAGTGTAAAGCTATGTGAAGTACTCCTGACTATAAGTAATAATATTATAGTCATCTTCATGTTAACGGGCTGTGGTTAAAGTTTTAAAGGGAAAAAGAAATGGAAACATTCAAAGGAAGAAATTCAAGCTGGTCTCAGTTTTTGTGATACACAGCAGATAAATGAGTGAAAGATATACGTCATCTGACTTTTAAACTAAGAGAACAAATGTTAGCGTTTCATACGAGTTCAGTAAATAATATAAGGATTTCTTATCATGTGGCAGCCCACCGGAAACAGGGCTGTGCCCATCCTGAGTTCAGACTCATCGTTAAGAAGCCAGGGTTTTACTGGAAGTGTGAATGTGGTGTACGATGAAAGGATGGGATGAGGTGCATGTGTGCGCATGTGAGTGTGTGAGGATGTCTGTTTGTGAATGTGTCTGCAGTGCATGCTATTATTATGTTGCTGTGGTTGTAATGATGTAAGATACTTGCAAGGGAGTAAACAAGATCAGCACGCTATCTATAAACAACATATGAAAACATCATGTTTCTGCTGGTTTCAAATAATTGGAAAACAGTCACAGCCAAGAAAAAAATAGATGACAAAATATGCAGATTTCTAACCCAGATCAGAACAAGTTGATATTACATGGAAAGTGCAATACATGGGAAATGGAATAGAAGCATGTACAACTTTGGAAAACATGGGTTTCTAAATTAGATTTGTGCCTTTGCCACTTTCTTTGCAATCCAATATTCATTTTTCCACATTCCAATGAACTTCTCACAAATGTTTTGACAAACTGGATATTGTTTGCCCATCATTGTTGTTTAACTCCCCATTTTGAGTAAAACAAGGATAGTGTATTTGCACCAAATACCATAACAATAATCCCATGTCACCTGCTTGAAAATAATACCATAAACAAAAATAGAATTAGGTTATTATTAGCCTTAAACTGTCCCCACACAACTGTTATTTAAGAAGGTGTAGCAGCATATAAATGTCGGAATGGATATTTTATGAAAAGGAAAAAAGAAAGCTGGCTAGACAAATCATGGGACATCTTCAGTTATGAGTGATGTCAGTGAAAGTTATGTTGGACACTTTACTATTTATTAAAATCTTCTTCAATTGTATGTCTTATAATACGTCAAACAGACTGCAATAAAATTTTACATTTATGGTCTTCAGAGGTGGAAGCTTTTCTACCAATGATATCAAAATATTCTATCATTTTAAAGTCATCAGCCCCCCACCCCATGCAAATTTATTTTCAGTAGTTTAGTCATATCCAGTCAACAGTGAAAAGTAAACACACTATGTTTTTTTTTAAAACTATGTCTGTCTAATTTCTGTAACTCATAAAAGTCAGTTAAAATGTCTACATATGTTTCTGGGGTTCAGATTGCCTTCGAAGGTGTTATTTAATTCAGAAATAAATTTCCATTATCATAAAAGAGTAAACAATGCCTTAACAGCAGGGCAAGAACATTACACCAATCAGTGAAACTTCATAACACTTACTGTCCCCTAATGGCCAGGTGAACAAGGAAATACATGTACCTGAACTGCTAATTGATATTAAAAAAAGATGCATGTATTGCAATGTCATTATTAACACGATAATTTTTAGGGTTATAAGTTACTAATCTGTAATACTTTTGCTGGGATCATGTGACATATCTTTTGACCTTATTTGGTTAAACTTACTGTTCTGATTATGGTGCTTAGATGTATAGAATGTAAGGTAATTAATTTAAATTCCCTTTCATATGTTACACAGCATTGATGGACTAATGACTTGCGCCCACATCACATTTTCCCACACTTACTGTGATATTTTTTTCCCTCCCAAAGCCTTAAATGCAGTCAAATTCCTCAAAATAGGGAGCATTACTCTGGTTTCTCCCTCACCCAAAAACCTTTTATCTTTTTAGGAGTAGGCATCTTCGTTTTCTGCTGATTCTAGTAGAATCTGTGTTTTAAAACAGATATTTGTGTTGTAAGATGACATAAAAACTCTAATTATACTGCAAAAGTATGATTGAGATGTATGTATGTATACAAAAACATGTTCAGCAATGTTATGATGTTAACCTGGTTAACATCTTATCCTGAATAAGACACCACCAACAAAATAACATTTTCTGATTGACCTTAATCCAAATAAGATTATTTTCATGTTAAGGAATAACTGAATGAAGCACTTGGAACTATGCCTATATTAGCTGCTTAATGTAGATACCTGTTAAACCTGACTAGAGTTTAAATATATGTCTTAAACTCAAAAAAAGGGAACAACATCACACCTGATTTGTTCTCACTCAGGTTGACCAGGCTAGTATGGCCGAATAAATGAAACATGAGCACACAGAAGAACCAATAAACAGTTAACGACTGATGCTATAAGGACCATTTATTATGACAGCCATGTTGGGTAAGGAGGTTGAAGTAGTTGGGGTTTGTTTCCAAGTCAGAGATCTGACTTTGAGTTCATTTTACTGGGGAAAGCCTGACTTCCAAGTTCAACTGGAACACATCATTATGACACATGGCCCGGTCTCTGGTAGAGTCAAAGCGGAGCAGGAAGTGGGTAGAAAGCTATCCGAGCAATACACTGGTGTTGACTCTCAGTCCATTCAACCTTCCATTCCACTCAAACTGAGGAAGACTTCATGATGGAATCCCAGGAATATTAAAGTATAAGGCAATGTTTAAACATCAAAACACAATAAATAGGAATAGGAAATAGGAAAATAGAAATGATGGTACACCCTACTGTCTATATGTGTGTCTTACGCTACTCAAAGTAAAAAGCCAAGGAGAGAAAATGTGTGTTTAGTAGTGATTAAAAAAAGACTGAGCAGTGTGGTTATGAATCAAATCAAACCAAACTTCATTTATATAGCACTTTTCGTACAATAAAATGTAGCACAAAGGGCTTTAACGGTAAAAACAAAATCAGTCCCACCCATCCACCCCCAACCCTAATCGCTATCAATGATATAATGCAATCAAAGGTTAAAATAAATAATATGTAAAACACTGTTGGGCACAGAAGAACCAGTGATGGAACACTATCACACTCTCATAGAGAGCTGTCTGCATCAGGTGGCAGCTGCCAAACCCCGGTGCGAGACTGCATGGTAGGGGCCACTGAACACTGTGAAGAGGTAAGTCATTCCATAGATTTGGGAATCCACTGCAAATACTTCTATAACTGAGTTTAATTATGATCTTGGAACATCTAGGAGCAACTGGCTGGTTTACTGCACTATTCTTACAGGTGTGTGTATGTGTAGGAGGCATAACAGATAAGAGGGTGCCAATCCATCCCAAGCTTTAAAGGCAACAATAAAAATCTTAACATTGATTCGTATTCAGATAGGGAGTGAGTGGAGTTGTGCCAAAATCATAGTCATATGGTCAAACACTGCCAGGTCAAAGACAAGCTGCTGCATTCTGAACTAACTGCAAATGCCACAGGGGAGACTGAGCTAAACTGACATACAGTGTATTGTAACAGTCTAAACAAGAAGTGGTAAAAGCTTAAATAACCTTCTAGGTATTCAACAAGCAGATAAATCCTCACCCTGCCCCATAGCTGGAAAATGTTAGATATTACCTTTGCACTGACTTGTTTATCCAGTTTCAAAGCTTCTGACAGCAGATTGTACTTTATGAAGCTTGTGGACCAAGAGTTGCTGCAGAACTGCAGAGCAAAACAAAAAACAAACAAACAAAAAAACTTCACAAACCAAATAACCTTTTCCTGTTTTCATTAAGACTGAGAAAGTTAAGCTTCATCCAAGTTTGACTTCCATGGCCACAGGTGTATAAAATCAAGCACCTAGGCATGCATCCTGTTTTTACAACCATTTGTGACTGAGTCGCTCTCAGGAGCTCAGTGAATTCCAGCATGGAACTGTGATCGGATACCACCTGTACAACAAATCCAGTCATGAAATTTTCTCGCTCCTACATATTCCACAGTCAACTGTCAGCTGTATTATAAAGACATGGAAGTGTTTGGAAATGACAGCAACCCAGCCACAAAGTGGTAGGCCACATAAACTGACAGAGCGGGGTCAGCGGATGCTGAGGCACATAGTACAAAGAGGTCGCCAACTTTCTGCAGAGTCAGTCGCTACAGACCTCCAAACTTCATGTGGCCTTCAGATTAGCTCAAGAACAGTGTGCAGAGAGCTT
Source organism: Zenarchopterus dispar (assembly GCA_028564865.1). Taxonomy (NCBI): domain Eukaryota; kingdom Metazoa; phylum Chordata; class Actinopteri; order Beloniformes; family Zenarchopteridae; genus Zenarchopterus; species Zenarchopterus dispar. The sequence continues at coordinate 8,578,339 of JAOWBL010000014.1, read as the reverse complement.
CATGGAATGGGTTTCCATGGCTGAGCAGCTGCATCCAAGCCATACATCACCAAGTGCAATACAAAGAGTCGGATGCAGTGGTGTAAAGCACACCGCCACTGGACTCTAGAGCAGTGGAGATGCGTTCTCTGGAGTGACGAATCGCACTTCTCCATCTGGCAATCTGATGGATGAGTCTGGGTTTGGCGGTTGCCATGAGAACGGTACTTGTCTGACTGCATTGTGCCAAGCATAAAGTTTAGTGGAGGGGGGATTATGGTGTGGGGTTGTTTTTCAGGAGCTGGGCTTGGGCCCTTTGTTCCAGTGAAAGGAAATCTGAATGCTTCAGCATACCAAGACATTCTGGACAATTTCATGTTCCCAACTTTGTGGGTACAGTTTGGAGCTGGCCCCATCCTCTTCCAATATGACTGTGCGCCAGTGCACAAAGCAAGGTCCATAAAGACATGGATGACAGAGTCTGGTGTGGATGAACTTGACTGCCCTGCACAGAGTCCTGACCTCAACCCGATAGAACACCATTGGGATGAATTAGAACGGAGACTGAGACCCAGGCCTTCTCGTCCAACATCAGTGTGTGACAAATGCGCTTCTGGAAGAATGGTAAAAAAATTCCCATAAACACACTCCTAAATCTTGTGGACAGCCTTCCCAGAAAAGTTGAAGCTATTATAGCTGCAAAGGGTGGGCTGACGTCATATTGAATCCTATGGATTAGGAATGGAATGTCACTTAAGTTCATATGTGAGTCAAGGCAGATAAGCGAATACTTTTGGCAATATAGTGTATATGATAAAAAGATTATTGAGCCCAAACTTGTACCTTGAGGAACCTCAGAAGTCGGAGAATCTGCAGAAGAAGATCACCAAGGTAAACAGAAAGGCCCTCTCTGTTGGGTATGGTATGATTCAATTTAAAACCATTCCATTGACACCCATATATTGTCTGAGCAATGGCGATAAAATAATGTTATGCATTGCACTGGAATATTGGTTTGTATGTAAATGTAACTACCTAATAAACCTTCACTCAATCACCAGTTTTGGTTGGTAAAAGCTACGTCATTCCAGTAGCAAGCCATGATGGATTCTGACCAAGTCATGCAGATACCAATATTGGGACCCATTTCCATTTACCTGCACTAATGCAGAAGAATTAACACTGATTAACAAAACCCTTTTTCTCTAGTTTTCACTAGTTGCTCTCACAGCTCCCCCTCTATCTTTCCCATGCCTTGTCAATCAGTCGAAGCAGGAAAAAGTCATTAAATCTCTCTGTTGGCCATATATGTAATTACAGTCTGCCTGTATGTTGCTAAATACGCCCCGGCGCTTGTCTGGTCTCCCTGGTCATGTTTTTTCCTCCCACCGGTCGTGTTTGAAGCCCTTATAATTGGCAGAGGGAGCGTGTCAGGATTAGAGGCTGCTGGTTTGAAGCCCTGACACCCCTCTTTTCTCCTCACGTGCCTTCAACCCTAGCAAGCAACCACAATTTTAAACCCTCATAAACTTTTTGATAGCGCTTGCATTGTGTCTGTTAAGATGGAAGGAGCAATACGGTGTCATTAAAATGTAAAAGATATAGTAGTTCACATGAATGAACCCATCATGATGGAGGTGGTGCTCAATGCCTTGCCTAAAGTCACTGCAATATGGTTGGGGTGAGAAATGAGGATCTTCCAGTTGGTTGTTCAATCACTTCACCACCTTATTCACAGCCAAATATAAAAATGAAATAAAGCTCTGTCTTCATACAAAATCCCCACATCCTTATCTATCCCCGTGTACAGTATTCATGAAAATACACCCTCGTTCATATTGTTACCCCTTGTTATGGCTTTCCTATAAGTGTTAATTAAGACTATGTATATTTGACTGGTGCCAGCAGGATGCCTGTGGCCAGCTGTCTAGCTCTTTCATCTCACTCTGCAGTCCTCTTATCCAGCACACCCCTCTCCAAGAACGTTGCCACTGGGAAAGCGGGGAAAAAAAGGATTTAGAAATGTTAAGTCTATCATTCTGAGTTGAGAGTCTAGAGCCAGAATTTTGCATTAAAGATAAATAATTTTGTTTAGAATCTTTTATGCGTCTGGATGTGTAAACTGGCTTTGGGCCTTTTTTTATACAGAGCTACAGGGCTACCCTGTCTTACTGGCAGTGGTAAAAAACCCTTGTGGGTTTCGACAAATGAAGGTTGTTTGGGCCATCAAAGCATTTAAAGTTGAAATGATGGAGCTGAAGGTCAGTGATGTCAGGAAAGATGTTGACTTTGTCTGAGTCAGAGTAGTTTCTGGTCAGTAGAGTCCCTAATTTTTCGGTCTGTCCTTCTCTGTCTACCAGTTTGTGTGTCTCTCTTTGAACCACATGTGGGCTCACATCATCTCTCTCTGTTCTCTTGCTGAGATCTAGAAAACGGCTGCCTTTTCATCCAGGTCAGTGTCTTTTACTTAAGCTGGAAGTATGCATATTCAGTCATAAAACCAAAAACTTCCAAAGATGGAACTATGCATTAAATGATTAGCACTGAATGTGCTTGTGCATTTTCAGATTTCACTTGATGTTGCACTTTCTGCAACTCCTATGCTGTTGTTTGTATTGCTTTTACAAAATCAGGTGCTCAAAGGTTACATTCTGTTCCTAGTGTTTTTGGAGTTTTAAAAAAATATTAATTAAATATGTGAAAAGTTTACTTTGATGACCATGTGCTGTGGTTCACTGTAGCTGCTATATCTTTCCCATTATTGCTTGCATGGAAAACATTAAGAAGGTGAAGGGTTTTCAAGTTTTCTTTCAGCAGCATTATGTACGATGAAATACTAAGAACAGTGTTTTGTTTTTGAAAATGATATATGAAGAGGATTATTTTTTATAACCAACTAATAAAAGGCTGGGATACTGTGTAAGGTGTAAATAAAAACAGAATGGAATGATATGCAAAAACATATTTTGTTCACAACAGAAAACAGACAACATATTCAAATGTTTAAATTGAGGAAATGTACTTCCTTAAGAAAAATAAAGTAAATTTTAAATTTAATGATGGCAACACGTGACGCTTACCACTGTGCAGCATCTCCTCTTCTTTTAAATCCTCTCTACTATGAAGTAATGAAAGCAGTATGCGGGTTGATATTTTCTTTCTAAAAGTGCTTCCCTGAAAGAGATGTTATCTGAAAGGAAGCAAATGTTGCTCTGAAAGCTTTATATACCGAATGGATGCTCATTTCATAGGCGCTGTTGTACTTCTGCACCTTCAGAGACACATGCTTCTGAACTGAGAATGGATAACAAACTAGATGGTTCCTCTCTTCTCCAATCTGGAGAATGTTGTGTCAAGAAAATATTTAAAATTTCCATTTGTCTGACCACACAACAGCTTTCTACTTTGGCTTAACCTATTTTAACTGAAAATTGGCTCAGGAAAATTGGGGTTCTTTCTGGATTATTTTCACTTTTGGCTTCTTTTTTGTTCAATAATGCTTTAACTGGCATTTGTCAAAGGAAGAAGAAACTCAGTTCCTCAGGCTGTGATTTCATGACAGAATCAAACCTGTTTTTGAAACAGTTCTTTCTGGGGTCCAAAACATCACAAACATCTAATATTTATTTTCAGTTTTCTCCCCGGCACACAGAGATTTCTCCAGGTTCTTGGAATATTTTGATGACAGTCTACACTGCAGATGAAAAAAATGTTCATAGTCTTTTCAGTTTCATATTAAGTATCTGTATTCTGAAGTTGTTCCCGAATTTGTGGATGCAGTTTTTTACAATTTGATGAATTTCAGCCCATCCTTATTTCTAAGAGACTGTGCCCTCTCCAGAATGCTCTTTTTATACCCTGTAATGTAACTAACCTGGTACAAATGCATCTAATTAGTTGTGAGATTTTCCTCCAGCCATTGCTTTCTAATACTCCTTACTTTTCCAGCCTTCCATTGTCCATGCCCTGGTTTTATGGCGATACCTTGATAAAATCAAAATCAAAATAAGCTAATATTTTTAATGAAATGATAAAATGTCTCACATTGAACATTTGACATGTTTTCTATCTTCTATTCTGGATCTGGTATGGTTTTGAGGGATTTATAAATCATTGAAATCTGTTTTTAATTACATTATATACTAACTTCCACTTTTTTTTTTTTTTTTTTTTTTTTTCAATTTGGGTGGTATTATACAAAAATTTACATGATACAGATGTGCTAATTATTTCCAAAAGGATATTTTGTCCATTTACAATATAATTGTCATGTTTGGATGCTTGATTGAAATAGAGTTCTGATGTTGTTATTGGGGGCAGAGGGGATGGCTGAGGTATAATTATGGTGAAGTAAAATGATGCTGTTGATGGTGAGTGAAGTGAAATGGAGATGTTGTTGACTGAGGTGTTATTTTCAGCGAGGTCTCTATGTGAGGGACACAAACAAGTTTTAACAGAAGCAGAATGGAAGACTGAAGCTGTCAAGAGTTGTGAGTTAAAATACTCTTGTACTTGTCAAAAGCAAGAAGCCATCAGCACACCCTCTACATATGCAGAGATACATGTTTTTCAACATGTGAGGACTTCAGAGCATCAGTTGCTCTAAATCAACATGTAAAAATGGGATAGTTAAAAACAATTTAAGCTACTGAGATTGCTTCCATATTAAAAGCACATGACTCTTAAGATCCAAATAACAAAATAAAGGACTCATTCAATTTGTTAACAATGTTGAATTTGAACAAATCTGACTGATGAAACAGTTCAATTAGAATATATGAATTTAAAAAAAAAGTATTTTACAAACTTTGATTTTTTTTTTTTTTTTTTTACTAAATTATGTCTACTTGTTTGTAACCACTGGCTCTCTGACAATCCTAGAGTTTCAGTGTGGTGCCTGTTTTTCTTGAGGAAGGTAAGGTTCAGAGAAGCAGTTTCAGCAAATAAAATACACAGCAAAATCTGTTTTGGTCATTATAACCATGTTAATGACCTGCCTCCCATTTAGCAGCCAAAGAAAAAAACAAAACAAACCCTCCCCCCAAAAACCTCATGTATTCACAACAAAAGAGAGACAGGTAACGTAGGATAGAGTTTCTATGCACAATATTTTGGTGCAGTTTGTGATCTTGATTTTTGCTTGGTACTCTACTCAGTACTGTATATGAAAATCAAACAGCAATACCAAAGGGTCAGTTTACTGCTGTATGTTTTTGAATTATAAAGTGCACAAGTGAGTATCCTGCATTGACCTATGACCTAATTTCTCCCTTTTTTTTCATAAAGCCTGCAGTCAGAATATGTCTTTACCCCAGTTTTAACTCTTACAGCTAGATGCTGAACCCTTAATTCTAGCCTTAACTCCGACAGCCTTTTGAGGGAATGATTTAATGTTGTCCTGGGACAGACCAATTCTCCCACAGACACTGATGTCATGTATGTTCCTCTCCTTTTGTTGGATCACTGAGTAAAAATACAGCATGTATGGTGATAGTACTTCCCCAATAAATACGTGAAGTGACACATTCTTCAAGATGATGAAGAATTATTGAATGTATCCCATGTGGAAGCTGTACTTAAGTTGAGTTCACATAATGATTAGATCAGGTTTAACACCTGCTTGAGCACAATCCCGATCTTATTCTAGGGATACTAATTGTTGCAGTTTTGAGGGAAGAATCTGTTTCTATTCCAACTGACTTCCAGATATGGTCATATTTATTAATCTATAGGAGACTATAGGCAGATCTTTTCTGTATACAAAGTCTGAAGCCACAAAGTTGTAAATTATGCAACAAGCTATAAAGTTATGATCTTGTAAATTTTGCATAATAAGGTGTGGTATTGTCCAAGTGAAATAATCACATTCGTACTAGGAATTGACATTCATGGTAGACGATGTATCTGCAGAACCCTGGTTTACACTTCTTTACCAACGATACCTTCATGCATACTTAATGCAAGTCACTCATGTCATGGGCGCTGATGCACCCACAGACCATGAAAAACAAACTTTTTTTCACTTTTGTTGATGAAATGGGCTTTACCTTCTTGTGCATTTAGAAACTAACGCAATTTCTTCAAGAGAAGACTAAAACATGGACTCTTCTGACCACAAAACATGTGCCAACTGTTTTTCTGTCCATTCGAGATGAGCTCATGCCCACAGAACTTTGTAGAGCTTCTGTTCAGGGATGATATGCGGCTTCCTTCTTGGGATTCAGGTTACATCTCTCAAGTCAGCAGCAGACTGCATTCAGTGACAATTGATGGTTCTCTGATGGCACAAAGTGGAGAGCCTAGAACCACCCTTGCTTGCAAAAAATACAATTTTGGTTGAGATATATATATATATATATATATATATATATATATATATATATATATATATATACAATTCACAACCTTACCTGCCGCCAGTTCTTCTGCTATTTTTAGAATACTTTAAAACATTATATTCTTTAAACTTTCTTTTTGTCTTTTTTTGGCCTTCTTTACGACTTTCTTTTAGTTTGAAAGCTGCATTTGTTGAAGTATTCTTTATACATGGAGTTAATACAATACGTTTTCTTACTTGTGTCTGAAAAGCAAAAGGAGGAAAAAATTAACAAGTTACAAATTTCAGCTTTTGTTGAAATTTTAGAAAGTTTAACCAACTTCTCTGGAATTCAAATGTAAGATGTTTAGAAAGCGGATAGTTATAAAGCTGAAGTTGAAGTTCAAATGGCATACTGTGAAGGAGATACTGCATTAACTGAATGTACAAGGAACTTCATAGTCTTTACTAAAATAAAAGCTTCCAGCACTAATTTGTGGTATTTTTCAATTCTAAGTTAAGAGGGCTCACTGATTATTCTGTGGCCTTTTCACCCTCTTTGCCATGGTGCAGATTGCACGTACTCTTATGCTACTGTTTTGAATGGACTTTATGAAGCTTATTGTAACCACACCAACAATAGTGAAGTATCTTTGAATGGGAGTGTCTTCATTCAATAAACAATTGAACAATAAAACACCATGTAATTTCCCCAGTTTCTTTTTGTCCACTGAATAAATATTTCTCTGTTTTTTCACAAGTAAGTCAGTGGGTTGGTGCAGCTGGTCAGAACGGCTCATTTTTATTTCTGTTTCTGTTCATGTTTCTTCACTTTTTAATAATACTGCTTGCTATTTTGTTTTGTTTCTTTTTTTTAATGAAACATCCCAGTAATTCTTATTTTTACTTTAATGCTCTTGGTTTATGACCCTTTCCTCTGTCCAATTTTACCAGTGAATGAAATGAACTCTCTCTTCCTTCATCTACCCATCTCTGTTAAATGTCTGTCCCTTGGTTTTTACTCTTGCTCTCTGTTAGTCTACATTCAGCCCCTCAAAGGCTGACGCCCCCACTCCAGACGTGTGTCTCACCGCAGCACACAGCTACGGTGTGACACAGTGCTATAAATATGAGCACACATAGACACACACACACATACTATAAATAAAATCTCTGTGCAAAACACACTGCTGCAGTATAAATATTTCAGTATAAATGTGTAATGAATTTATTGATATGTTGCTCATGCCAGCAGGCACTGTTTTGAGCCTCAGAGTGGTAAACCAGTGTGGTGGGATTGAAGTGGTGCTGAGGGATTGTGGGAACGCATGTTCCGAGTTAGGCAGCTGACCAATCAGTGGGCTGAAAGCTGGAAGCCGCATCACAAAAAGAGCTACTGATCAGTACCAGTCCTCACAGTCATCCATCTCTCTTTTTTTGCTTTCCTGCTCTGCAGCTCGTCTTGCTCCTCTCTCTTCCTTGAGTTATCCCTTTTTCCTTTTTGGCTTGATTTGATAATAACTGATTCTTATTGCGTTTTTCCCTCCCTTCTTTTTACCTTTTTTTCCCCCTGCAGTTCAACTTTTTATCCCTGTGCCACTAAATGACTGTTACTTTTTTTCTTTCATTGCTTGTCTCTGGTTCATTGTGAAATGATATAATTGCTAGTTGTGCATAAGTTTTGCCAGTATGAGTCAAATTTATGAATGAGGATATTTTTGTGTAAAAATATGGCCAAAATAATCTTTTTTTCCTTCTTTAACCATTCATATACCAGTAACATATTGTTTGTTGTACAAATAAATGAAAATATGCAAATATACCTACATAAGGTGGATGAATGCATTCATTTATCTACATACGCAGACTACATACATGTATATAAATGACTTTACTATCATTTACAGACACACACTAGTATTAATAGGTCCCAGTTGTGATAATTGCACTCACAGCCAATGAAATATTACACCGCTTTCAAAAAGATGAAGTAGATGTTGAAAAAGGCAGTTACGGCTTTTTTTGTGAGTGAGCAATAAGATGGTAAACAGTATCACATCACATTTATGTTTCATTAGAACCAAATTCTAACAACTGCAGAGTGTGAAAATGGTCATAAAAAACACTTCCTCTTTTGAATTGTGCAGACTGATTTAGAGTGATACAAAAGGAAAGTTAGAAACACCCACTCTCACAATGGCACTATAGCTATTGTGATTTGGGTTTTAATGGGAGTAGTTGGTATCACTTCCTTTTGATAACAATCTTGACTAATCTTGCTATTTATTCTATAAGTAAATGTTTCTGTGTTCAATTTCCTTTCATGGTTCTGACTCATCAGTGCCTATTGACTACATAAAGGAGGATTTGAATACAGAGTTCTTTAAATATATTTCTATTCAGTTAGCGGAACAAGTTATACTTGGTACAAAATTAACAAAAGTGCTCTTGCTTTAAACATAAAGTTAAATATCCCAGGCAGCATTTGAGTGCACTAAACCTCTCTAATGTTTGACCTATCTGTGTTAACTTATGGTTAGTTAAGTAGCTCACATTGAGAATTATGATTTCAAGTGACCAATGCCAAAAAGGAACTGAGATTGAAATTTGAAAACAGAATCCAGAAGAAAACTTTGATACAGCTTCAAAGCAAACCACTGCCAATGTGTTTTCTGTCTAGGACAACATGTCGATATTGATGGCGACAGATGTTCAAATATATGGTCTCGAGGCTTTTGTGGGACTGTTATCCATTAGATGGTCCTTTGACCGTGATATTTGAAACAAGGGGAATAGAATATGTTTCAAGAAACACTGTAAAAACTGAAGCAAAACTGAGAAGACATTAATAAATGAAAGTTAGCAGACATGAGTTCAGTTTACTACACAAAGGTGTAAAGTCTTTGAAAATACAACTGAGATAGCTTGTAATGAAGGTAAGTTAATATGAAATGGAGGAATTCCACAAAAAGTACAGCCTGAACTCTTGGAAATATCCCAGATGTCCCAGTTCCTGTGACTGCTGCCCTACACAGGCATATGACTCAAACTCGCATAACAGCATAACAGATAGACATAATGATAGGCTAAAGAAAATTTGGGCCTTGAATTGGTGAGTCTGTTAACAACATTCGTTATCTGTCTTTCACTGTAGCCAATTTAATGAAATGATGTAAAATTGAATGTATCCATGTAAATTTTTATTGCATTTCAATCACATTCTCTTTATCTGTCTGTTCTTTTGCTTTTTATGACATCCTCTTTCATCTTTTGTGAACTTCATCCTCCCAATTCCTCCTCAGCACTTCCCTTCTGCATTTTCTTTTAGTCATACCCATCTGTCAGAGTCCAGCTCAGGTCATTGGAAGTTAACATGTTTGTCCTTGATTAAAGTTCCTGGCTGTATTCAATTCGCCTGTTAGCCATCCTGATTATTTTCCTCTCCAATACAGAAAATAAGCCCTGTTCCTCTGGATTCAACTTTGATTTCCAAGGGACAGTACCAACAGGCTCAGTAGGAACTGGCTCTGGACATCATTTGATTGGATGAAACCAATCATGTGACGCAGGCAGCTAAGCGATCAGACTCATCAACAAAAGACATCTAAAATGGCATTAAAAGGTGTAGAAGCACCAGTGAATGACTATTGTACATTTTGTAGTAAAGACTTGTTGATTATTAGCAATTCTGTCGCCAGCTTAGATGTTATAAATAGTGGCCCCAAACTTGCCCTGTTGAGATTAGTTTGGTATATTCGGTACCAGTGAGAATGACTTTGAATGGAAAGTGTACCCATTTCACAAGAGAGAACTTTTGCAAGATTGAATGGGTATGTCTGGTCGGCTAGTATAAGAGGTGAATATGTTCACAAATGAAAGCAATTAAACGTTAATCAAACATATCCTTCTTTACTTGTTTCAAGGTTTCAGCCTTACTTATCTATCACCGGGCAAGAAGGTTGAAGTGTCCTGGACAGGTCACAAGTCCATCACAAAAACAACCATGCATGCTCATAGTTACACCAACAGATCATTTAGAGGACATGCAACTTTAGTCTGAAAAATCTCAACCAGAAATAATCAACCACACCATCATGCAACTCTATGTGTTAACATATTTATCTGCATCTTTTTCCTGTTTTTTTTTTACCTTTGATTGTTCCATCTCTTGTATATTCACATTTTTCTATCCCTTCTCATTTCATACTTGTTGTTTGGATCTCCATTTTTTTTCCATCTTTCATTTCTCCCCCTCTTTCTCACTTACCCCTCCCCCTGCCCCCTTTTGCTCTCTCTCCCCTTTTCTGCCCAAACTTCTGCAGCCCAGCTGGCAAGGTTTTCCAGTGGTGTAGTAAAATATAAATATAATAAGGACGTTTTTGAGCTGGTGAATCCATTCTGAGCAGAGAAACATCACCACAGAGCCCACAGATGTGGCACATACTCAGGAGAGAGAGAGAGGGATGTAGAGAGGGAGGAGAAAAAAACATCCCTCATATGACATGTGTAACAGGAGGGGCACTAGACAGCATTTTTGTTGGCATTACCAAACTTCCAGACTTGTTATTAGGATAAATGATACAAATTTGACTCAAGTCTTCGTCAGCAATCTTCAAGCAGGTCTTCAATCTATGATTCTTACTCAGCCCTTATTTCTAAAACGAGTCCAATATGTAATTAAGTATGATGTACAAGTGAAATCCCAAGGATCAGAACAATTTCAGCAACTCTGTGAAAAAAGAAAAGAAATGCTTAGTCTCAGTGCTGACACTAACCAAAATAAAAACTGATCCTTTGGTACAGATTATGTTTCAAGTAATAAAATATCCATTTAAGGAAGGCAAATGACTGAATATCTTATATTCTTTTCAATGAACCTTTTGTCTCTCAGTCGATATGATAAATACAAATATTCTGACAAACAATACGTCTGGTCAGTTATGTTGTGTGTTAATACAATTTTGTACATATGTGACTTCTTAAAATACTACATGTTGCTTTGAATTGCTTTCACATATGTTTGACGATGTATAGCTGCCTACCTGGGTATTTTTACACGTATGTGCATGCATGTGTGTATCTGCCCCTTCCCTGCACATGTGTTTAATGTCAGAACACAGTGTAGCCAACTTCAGTGCCCTGGGCAGCTCTTTGTTTGCTTTAGCCATGCAGTGGCTAGCCTTGCCCGCTAACTCCAAGACACATTTAGCCTGTGCTCCACTTTTATATAATCCTGCTTTTATTTTCCTTCTGTCTGCTCTCTGACCAAGCACACTGCATTACACTGAACTGGCCTTTTAGCAAGACTAGTATTGGTGCCACTCTCAGCCATTGACAGACAGATTTGGTCACTGTGGTTTTCATTGGCTGCCATGTTGGCTTCTAAACGGTTGGCACTTAGTGGTCCCTGCTGCCAAACTGTATGGTAAAGCGTTAGAAAGATAAAGATTTTGCGCAATAGATCCTGGAAATGTTATCTCATTATCGTGGAAGATGAAAGGCTACAAGATTTCAGGCGCCTAGTGCATAAAGATAGTGCTAGGTGTTTATTGTGGTCTGAGGTTGGACGCTGGAGTGTGTGGAGGGACAGAAAGAGAACGAGGAGGAGGAAAAGGGATGTTGGTTTTAGCCACCAGCTGTTGTTACCTTGAGAAAAGCGTCCTTTATCCCCCATTACAGAAATCCACCACAAGCCACAAACATGCTAGCCTTCTGTGAAAAACAACCTAAACTCGCTTGTTTACTAAATAATGTGCCTTGGCATCCATTGTTTCTTTCTCTTTAAATCCCTCTCCTCTCTCTTTTTTCCTTCAAATTTCTGCTCCCTAATTTCTTGAAATATCAATAGTTTTGCTTAAAATTTAGCAAATTTATAGATTTTATTCATTCCCCCCAAAAAACTGACCCAAAACATTTTTACCAAAAAGCCAAAAATATAAATCTAAGACAACAATTCAGAAAAAGAAAATTGCAGTTGATAAATTATGTATTGAAATAAAATGAGGAAATATTACATATCTGTGTGTTAAAAGTAAGTCAGTTTAAAGGAAAAAACAACTTTTTCAAAATATATTTACTAAAATTTACTTTACCTTGAAAAAGGAGAGACATTTTTTAAATCAGATACACATGCTAAGAAATAAAGAATAGAAAAGAAACTGACAGATTGTTAATGTTTTTTCATAAATAGCAGTTAACGCGATCATGAATTTTTGTGAAAGATATTTAGCACTTTGGAATCCACCATTAAATCCTTAGTAAATAGTTTATTATTGTATTTAACTGATGATACAGTACATGCTTGCAGCATCCAGGTGGTTCTTCATTGTTGATGTGCCATCATAGTGGACCAGAAAGCTATTGCTTATTTGGTAGACTACTTTTTGTCTTTAAGGTTTTTCCACATGGTTGAAGTCTATGACATGTGAGCTGAAGCATCGTAATTGAGCAAGTTCAAGCTTTTGTGAGATTACTGTCTGATTGTAGACAGGCGGTATTTCACTTACAAGTCTACCCTGAGGACTACAGTAAATAATATATAATTCTCATTTACTGCCTAACTAGGGGAGAGGCTATAGTAGTGAATCATCAAATGCTATGTGTTAAAGATTTTCCTCAAATAAATAAACTGTTTCTTTGTTTGGTAAGCGGTTCCTCTTTAGCTCTGACCTAAAGAATAATTAGATAAAATGACCAAATTAGAACAAATAACTACTCATTCGTTAGTGGTCACCCTGATCTAGAGAACACATTTGTTGATCATTTTACTTCACAGATTTATCAAAGTTTTATGTCCATGATCCATTTTTGTGGATGTGTACTATGGTATAAACAAAAGAGACCAAGGAAAATGTATAAGGCGCTCCAAAAAGCATTTGTTGATGCTTAGCAGATTGGTATAAAATACCAAATAATCCCACATATTAAAAAAAGAAAAAGAAAAAAATATATATCTTAAGTGTTGGACACAACCAATGTAAAGTCAGACAGACACTGCAGAAATGAAAGAAATCTTGGAACCATCTTGCTTCCCCAGTAGTGGCCACTTCAATAGAAAACAATATGTCAGCCCATTTAGTGTTTACTTAAGATTATTAGGACAAACCAGAAGGGTGTGAAGCATTGTATTTGGAGAAATAAAAGAACATTAACCTATCTGATAAAAACACAGAGGTGGTACCATCAAAGTTTGGACCTATTTTAGCCATGTCTGCTCCAGCACTGAAATGAAATTTAATTGCAGTGAATATCCATCCATACATTTTCTATACCCGCTTAATCCTGCAAAGGATCACGAGGGCGTGCTGGAGTCTTTCCCAGCTCATTGCAGGCAAAAGGCAAAGATACACTCTGACAGGTCACCAGTCCATTACAGGGCCACATATATAGACAAACAATCATACACTCTCACAGACACACACCTGTGGGAGGAAGCCAGAGTACCCACGCAAGCACAAAGAGAACACATAAACTCCACACAGTAAGGATGACCAGGAGTCAAACCAGGAACTTTTTTGCTGTGAGGCAACAGGGCTAACCACTAAGCCACCATGCTGCCTAATTGCAGTGAATATCTAAGGGAAAATGTCATGACATTCACCTAAGAACTGAATCTCAAAAGAAAGCTGGTCAATCAGCTACAGAATAACCCTAAGCACACTTTTTCCCCCACTGTTGAATGATTAAAGATTGATAAAGTTAATGTTTTAAAATCTTCAAGTCAAAGTCCTTACTTTAATCTACTTGAAGCTTATGGAAGAACTTGAACTGAATGGTGAAATGTGAGAACATCTCATCATCAACATCTCAGAACAGCAACTGAAGAATATGGGTAAAACAAAATACTGAAAGCAAATGTTCACATATTTTTATTACTCACACATAGCCCCTTCAACAGTACAAATGTGTCCGTTTTATTTATCTCATCTCAGAAAATGCAGAAATACCAATGGTTCTATATTTGTGAACTACCCTACTTGTTGCTTTTCAATGGTCAAGTAAAAAATAAATTTTGATTTTTGTGAATTTCACAACTTCAAAACAGACAATACTTTACCTTACACATGCATTGCGTTGTGTTAGTGTAAAAAAGAAAAAAAACCTACTTATTAATCAGTTCAAAAATTCAACTACTTACTGAGTAGTTGAACAAAAATAAAAATGAAAAGATTTAATATCCAGGTACCCAAACAGAAAACCCGGTGTTTATCAAACAAACTAATTTCTGTGCAAATATTAGGTCCAACCCAACAAAAAATCAATTTAACAATAAGAAATGATACATTTTGGTCTGAACTAACAGTCAGCTACTAGTTATTATTCCATAAGAATGCTATGTCCTTAATATAATATTAAATAAACTCAGGAACAGTAACACTGAAAAATGTGAAAAACCATGATAGTCCTGCAGAGGTTAAAAAAATAAAACAATTGTAAATATAACAAATGATAAAATATGGAGAAGTGTGTTATGTTTTGGTGTAACAAGTGTTTAATAACCTATTCTATTTACAGACTCCAGATCTTCCTTGACTTTTTCTAGTCAGATAAGCACATTTGGTTTAGCAGTTAATATGTATACTGCATACAATCATGGAGGATCTCCTCCTTTAAACACCTTTTCCTTCTTTTAGTGTTCCATAATACCGCCACAATATCCTTGCAGCAATTCTCCCAGACTTGCAGATTTTAAGAGATACCTTAATGGGATAATAAACAGTAACTTTACAGTGCAGACATCAGTAAATCCCTCTGCAAGATCCCTTGAAATGCTCTGCTTGCCAAATGTTGCACGATGGAAAGGGAAGCACAAGCCACAAATGCAAAGGTGCAAAGATCGCTTTTGTCCACACCTTTCAGGCATTGACCTCCTTATCCTCTTGGATAGTAAATACCAACAGTAATTGTTTTAATGCCAAAATAAAGTTTCCGCCAGTCCCAAAGCGATAGCGATGGGCCCCTTGAGCCCCACCAGACATGAAAAAGAGAATGAAATGGACCTTCTACGTTGAAATCCGGATTACTCAAACAGAGTGTTGTGCACATATAAGTCCAATTTAAAGATCTTTGGTTCACAATGTCTTTTTTTTTGTTAAAGGAAACAAAATCTGGTGGCATTCCTGAGCAAACACTGATATCAGATCTTTTAGGGTTGTGTTGTACTTTCAAAAACTGGTCTGATAGTACCAACTTTGTCATGCAGGAAAACAATGGCCTCAAGCGCACAAACTAATTGTATAAGAAAGATAATGCCAAGCATCATGAAATGGCCATCTCGGTCATCTGACTTCCAACCCAGAAAAAGAACAGCTGGCTATCTTGAAGAGTTCACTGCAAGAAATCCAAAAGTAGATTCATCAAGAGGACCTTTATGTCACAAAGTTGCAAGATGACATATGTTAGCTCTTTGTCTTCTTGATATAGCCAAAGATGCTATCGTAAGAAGTCAACATATGGAATTAATTTGATCTCTGTGATGATTTGCGTTTTGTGCAAGCCAAAGCTATGCTGCCAACTTAGTTTTTGGTGTTTTTAAACTCATGAATGTACCGTATGTAAAACTGGATTATTTTTCTCCTCATTAAGTAAATAACTAATTTTGGTATATCTCCTTTGTTTAAACTCTGATGAAGTCCCCTCATATTTATGCAGAAACATTCACTACTACACTCTAAATTTTACTCATGGCTTTATTCTCCTCACTCTCTTTTTACGGGTTTCTCACCATCTCTCATTATCTCTTTCTTTCTGTATAATCATTTTTCACATCCTTTCCATCTCTCGCTTTTGATCTCCTCCTAAGAATTTTCTTTCATCTGTGTCTTCTTCCTTTTGCCCCACTCAGAACCTTTGTTGGTTAGGGCCACGGGTATGCGTGGGTAACCCCGATGCCCATGTAAAGGCTGCAGACTCATAGAGCCTCAGTGTCAGTAGATGAAAGCAGAGGGAGATTCTGGGGCTGGCACACATCTCCCTCTGTCCTGCCACCATGGCCTCTTATTTCACAGAGAAAATTAATAACTTTAACAAACATCAATGAGCAAGGGCTTGATGCTTGGTTGGCTTGTCGGCTGGTCTGGTGTGTGTATCTGTGAGCATGTGAGAGTGTGCTGTGCACACATGCCTGGATATGTATGTTTTTTCTTGCATGTTTTTTTGCTTATATGTGTGTACATTACCAGTCAAAGGTTTGAATACACTTTCAAGTGTATTCAAACTTTTGACTGTTAATGCATATGTGCTTGACCTGATACCTTACAGTGTGCATTGAATACCAAAAAAAAAAAAAAAAAATCTGACAGGAATAGTGCAAGACAGAGAACTTGATATTCTGATGAATAGTAACATAAAAAGAGTTTGACCAGGGATATCTCAGGCTTCACTTTGGTTTGATCTGATCAGATTGTCATCTGCTTGAAAGCTCTTGGTGTCCTTTCTGGAAGCAGACTTAAAGATGAATGGATCTAGGGAGGGATGGATGGATGGGAACATCTGACCACTTCTGAAGCATTGTCCACAGCCACGCTGAACAGGCAACAGGCCTGCCTGGAGACACGCCCGTATTTATGATCTTCAAAGGAAGGATGAGACACACGCATGCTAACACATACCCACAAAATGTTTATAGTTACAGGAAAAGACACGCTTGTGCAAATGTAGGTTCACACAAAGCTGAATATACATTTCTGCTTATTATAGTCAACATATTAGATTATGTTAAATACATTACATCTACATGCTTTCTGGATCATTTGTAATAGGACACTGGGCTCGGGGGAAAACTCCATACTTAATGTTAGGTAGCTGACACTTTTGAGTGTATCCTATATCATTTATTTATAGAGGCTAAAATTGTTCACATTTTGTGGACTCATTATTATCTGAGAATTTGTGTCCCATTTAAGATTCCTAGTCTGTTTTTTACTATCCTTTCACAAAAGATGTCTCTCTTGAGGTAAATTCAATGGAGGCATAACCTGACTTCCCATACCCTTAAAAAACATGCCATTTATGCAAAGTGCAAAGTGTTAGATTTAACAACCAAGATAAGTTGTGAGGCTCTCTGAGGATCCTGTAACCTTTGGACAGCACAAGACCAGACTGTCTGCTGTCTCCTGTTTCCTGTCTATAAGCCTAGCTACTTTTGTTTTTAAAGCCTGACTACATCTTTCAAAAAAGTTGCTCTTTACTGAAAGGAAAATGATAGGGACGGTGATTTTCCCAATAAAGAAAAAGGACTTCTGTGGCTTTCCAACATATATTTAAATGTATCCTTTGCTTATTTTTTAGCTGAAAAGCAAAGATGCAGCAAAAGTTTATCAGAGCCTTGACACCTCACAAAGCTGGAAACACTAACCTCTATGACAAATTTTTTGATTTCTTCTAAATGGTTTGCATGTTCCGTGCCAGAACAGTTTGACTTTTCCACAAGTGTCCATAGATGTTCTATTTCAGCCAGACAGTAAACACAGCTATAGATAGTTGTTTACTGTCAGTGAATCCCTCTCTTTGCCTTTCTCTGTTCCATCAAGAGACATGAAAGGCAGCAAAAATATTTTAGGGTGTTTACACACACAAATAATAAAACATAAATTGTGGAAAACCTCAGCTCCGCACAGTTCCATTCATTCAAAGAACCCAGCTCTGAGAAACAGTGGTGAGACCACTGATTTTCTGCTGGCAAATATTTGAAGAGCTAATTTGGAGAGGCTGAGTTTGCTGGAGTGTGTGTGTGTGTGTGTGTGTGTGTGTGTGTGTGTGTGTGTGTGTGTGTGTGTGTGTGTGTGTGTGTGTGTGTGCGTGTGTGTATTTGCACATATGTGTGAGCTTTAGCTGCATACAGCCAGAAGAGCCAGGTAAAAGTTATTAAATTAAAACTGTTACATGGTCTGAAGTGATTCATCTTGTTGATTAGTTTGAACAGTTATCTATTGACTGATGATTGTCACCATTAGTCAGCCGTTCATTCATCCCAGCTTCATCCCAGCAATCCATCAGTTACCCCACCTGCCAAACACCCTGTAATGACTTATCTTTTCACTGGTAAATCCCTCCTCAGTCACCTAATTGTCAACCAGTGACCCTTGAACACATTTTCAACTGGAAGAAAATACTAGAGGCAAAGCTTCCTCTGTGAAATGTTTAGTTGATTCCGATTGCCTGTTTTTTTCTAGATTGAGCAATCTAGAAATAATCAAAACACCTTATCTGCTTGCAGATATGGCAGGATGGGTGCAAATTTGAAGAGGGCAGTATTAAAGAGCAACGCTTCTGTTCGCTGCTTCCTTCCAGCAGTGTGGACCGGACTCTCCAGTGCGCCCTGCGCCCAACAGGGGCGGGGTGGGTGGCAGAGTGCAGGGACAGAGGGAGCGAGGGAGAGAGGAGAAGGAGGAGGAGGAGGAGGAGGTGGAGAAGGAGGGCAGGACTGGCAGGGTGCGGTCTGAAGTGGCAACAGATCGTTTTGGATCACTAAAATCCCTTCAATTCAACTGGGAAGCTGCAGCTTGTTGCACGCGTATGAAGAGGGAAAGGCTTTCAGTCTACAGAGGGCATCAACCAAAGCGCAGGCGAAAGTGGCTGATGTTGTGACAGTTTCCCAGAGCGAAAGAGATTGGGGGGAGAGAAAACCACAACAGTGCAACTTGGATATCAGTAACTACTCTCTCTCTTTAACTCTCACACCCACCAAATCGACTTTGAACCTGTTTGTTTAAATACACGGACTACAGCCAGCACACTTACTGTTGATTCTGTGCGTCGGTGGGAGCGGAGTTTCTTAGTTTGGCTCAGCGTTTTGGAGAAACTGAAAACTTTTTGGTATCCTGATGGTGCCCCGTGCAGCTGAGGAGCTGGTGTTTTTTTACCCGAATTTTTCGGACGCGGTGTCGCAACTGTCACGGACAATGGACGCGGAACCAGGGAGGTACTGAAGACATCTCTCTCCCCCAGGGAGAGTCCTCCCTCCCCCCCGGGGCGATGCGGATCTCCCTCTTTTTTCTCACCGCCTCTCTGTGTGCCTTGGTCCTCCTCCTCCTCGCACCTGCCTCGGAGGGCTGCGGGCCGGGTCGGGGATACGGCAAGAGGCGACTCCCGAAGAAGCTCATCCCGCTCACGTACAAGCAGTTCAGCCCGAACGTCGCTGAAAAGACCCTGGGAGCCAGCGGGCGGCCGGATGGCAAAATAACTCGCAACTCCGAGCGCTTCAAAGAACTGACCCCAAACTACAACACGGACATCATCTTTAAAGATGAGGAGGACACAGGCGCCGACAGGCTCATGACCCAGGTGAGTTGGGGAGAGCGGCGATTAACGCGACATTCCAAAGACGCCCAAAGATTTGCCATTGATCCAAAGTTACATTTTTTTCTTTAAAGTCTACTCTATGATAAATTGATCAAATTTAAACTTTCTAGATAAGTGTCTTTAATCAGAAGCACCGTATTCCACTGAGCTGCGCGAATCCTGAGCCTCTTCAGACAAGACTGAGCGCACTGTTGCCTTCAATTGTCAGCTAAATGTTTGCTGTCAGTTAAATGTTTAAACCAAAGTGATTGATTTCACTGACCCTTTGTTTCACCTCTGGATTTTGCTACCTGACATATTTAACTGTTGCTATCGCCTTAAAGTGTTGATTTTAGTCTCTTAGTGATCTCAATCTTCAGTTTTCTTATTGCGGGGGATAAAATGACTCTCTTCCGGATAATACCGGCTACATTTAAAGGTTCAAGACTGAAAAAAGATATTTTTAAAAAACTTTTTTTCATCATGTTTTTTAAACAAGAAAATAAAATATGTTATTCGAATAAATGGACGATGTGGCTCCTTTACGCGCAACCTCACCATACGCATCTTCGCGTAAATTAGGAATTGAATAAAATATGCTGTAATTAAGGCCTTTACCTTTAAGAAGCTCATTTATTTAGGGACAGATCTTTGTTTTAAGAATGACATCGGATTCACAGCGTTGTAATTTGATACAGGTCTTCGCAAAAGAGCGGCACATTGACCTCCAGACTCATTCAAGTATCTGACAGAAAGCCAAATCACCCCAAGCAACCTTTGAGCACTCACCTGACACAAGAAAATAATAAATAGAAATCACAGCTGTGACTGGCGTGTTTTGTACAACTTTATGTCCTCATCACGTTTTTTTTTTTTTTTGCTTCTGCAGTTTCTGCCCTTCTGTCTTTCTCCTCATGTGTGATCTCTGCCGATATTCTTGTTTTTTATCAACCAGCACCGTCTCAAAGAAATGTCACAGGGTTTCACAGAGTCCGCTTTTTACACCAGGCTCAGCTGATATTTTGATTATATGTCTCTAACAGTTTCCCCCCTTTCGATTTCTCTCCTTCTGTTTATTTTATTTTATTAGCGCTGTAAAGACAAGTTGAACTCTCTGGCCATTTCCGTGATGAACATGTGGCCAGGTGTGAAGCTGAGAGTGACAGAGGGCTGGGATGAGGACGGACATCATTCAGAGGACTCCCTGCACTACGAGGGGCGCGCTGTCGACATCACCACGTCAGACAGGTGGGCGTGCTGACGCTTTTGGGTCACGTCGCATCAATAGGCCGAGCAACGTTTAAGCGATGTGGAGTGGGTCAGTTGTGTCGGTCAATACATTTATCAGTGATGTCAGGAGTCAAGCAATCGCAAAGCATACCACGTTTTCAAACTTAATAATGAGGCCTAGCTCCTTTTGATGAATGTCTTTTAAATGCATGCAAAATAATAATTGTCAAGTTAATAATATGTCTTTGTCAATTCCAAACGAACCCCTGAAAGTAAGTAACATTGTCCTCCTCCTCACAGGGATAGGAATAAGTATGCCATGTTGGCCCGTTTGGCTGTTGAAGCCGGATTTGACTGGGTTTACTACGAGTCCAAAGCCCACATTCACTGTAGTGTCAAGTCAGGTAAGAGACTGATATAAATCCCTACTGATTTGTACTTTTTTTTTTTTTTTTTGCATTTTTGTCCAGCTGTCTTTCCTTCTAATGAGACTGATGCTCAGATGCTTCGTGCTGTGACTCAAAAATGGCCATGCTTCCCTCATCACTACTCTCTGAATGTGTTTGTGTGCACATGGCCTATAGGGACCCAATCAAAACATGGTGTGCACCTGAGCTCTCTGGCTTTTCCAGACTCCCTTCTTGGTTTTATCTCATGACAATCAGTCACTCAGATTATACCCAGATGGCAGACACATTTCAGCCTG
This sequence comes from Zenarchopterus dispar, assembly GCA_028564865.1. Taxonomy (NCBI): domain Eukaryota; kingdom Metazoa; phylum Chordata; class Actinopteri; order Beloniformes; family Zenarchopteridae; genus Zenarchopterus; species Zenarchopterus dispar. Next base: position 8,556,827 of record JAOWBL010000014.1, on the reverse strand, counting down.
ATCTGGGCTGCTTCTGGCACATACGGCTCAGTTATGGCACCATCAAGTGTTATGTGGGCCAGACTTGTCCCAAAGTTTATGAAGTGTACCAAACTTGAGTTTTGGCATGTGAAATATGAGCCAAATATGGCCCAGATTTTATAAGCTAGTTTTGACATGGGATACTTCAAGTGTTGTGAAGGTCATCTGTGAAGAAAAATTAAGAATTGGGCTGTGTCTGGTGAATCAGCCACACACTCACCTCTAGTCAATGCCATCAATCAAAGCCAAATGTGGGTCAGCAAAAGCTCCAGATTTGGGCCAAATTCAGGCCAAACATTCTTGCTTAAGAACACATACAATGGCAAATTTCTGTTCTTATATCAATCAACTACAACATAAAGGGATCAAATAAGACAAAAAAGTTAATATAAGTCTAGTTATGATTATCCACTTCATTTGAAATTTTAGCCTAAGCTTTTGTTTGTATTTCTAGGCTAAAATATTAACTTTTCCCAAATTCATTGCTAACATGAAGTCACATCTTGCAACAGGCATTATCAGATGCAATATTTTTTAAAACAATAGCTGAGCACATTCCATCTCTAGCTACTCTAACTTTTCAGACATTTTAGAAATCCATTTACCCATGTCTGGTACCACCAGTTATTTGATGCCAAACTACATTCTAGCAGTCCGCTGAGGTTAGTAGGCTGTGAGATGATTAACTCTCTCTTTGTTTTCGCTGTGGCATTTTCTTCAGTAGGTTTCTCTCAGATATCTTATCTGACTCTTATCACAGCCCTCCTTTTCTGCAGTCTTCAGGCTTACAGGCACACACACCTTGGACAAATATTTGGCTGCTTTAAGACAGCTTTAAGACTGCCCTTGAGACAACCCTCTCTCAAAAAGCACACACATTTATGCTGATGGATTTTCTTATTTTGGTCTGTTTCTATTCTATTCAGCCTCTTTGAGTGCGTCAAACATCATGGAAAAACTGAGAGTGGCATATGGCTCAGTTTAAATCTCAAACTCTGCTGAAATCCAAACAGTATCTAGAAACAGGTCTGAGTCTGTGTACTTTCCTGTTTCCCTGACCTCAGGCGGTTTTCTGACTTGGTGATACAATCAGCTGGTTATCCATTAGCTTTCACCGACTACCCTTCTTGCCACCTCATCTCAGTGCATCTTAAAGGGCCACCTAATTCAGGCACGCTCAAGCGAGACGAATGATGCAGCCGTGGGAGCAGAAGTGAACCCGGGTCACCCAAAAGAAATAAAAATCCATGATTTTCCTCATTTCCTTACTTTACTGATGTTACAGTAAAAGTTTTGGTTTGATGAATGCAGTAATGAAGCCAGACTAATACATGGTGTGGCGAAGCATATTTAAAATACCAAACAAAGGGTTTAAATGGCTTTTTAAAACCTCTTCTATTAACCACATTCAAAACAACATCTTAACAGGCTCCAGCTACCATCTATTTGTCATCACACCAGATAAGAAATAGTGAAAGCAATGGTTAGATAAATCTAGTGGTCAATTGGTAATTGATTCACTACTGTTAATGGTAAAAAAGAAAAAAAACTGATAAGGACAATATTTTTAAAAACTATATTTCTGAGTACATTTGACTTGCGATCATAAGGAGAAAGCCTAAGGCAAACAGAGGACACATAGTTCCAACCTCAGTAATATTTTATGCATTTGTTAACAATCCATGACTGATCCACTGAGATAAAGTTGTGCTTCAGTCCGTGTCAAAGTCTCACCTGCTTCATAGATCACTCAGTGACCATGCAGGTGCAGTCACCATAAAAGGCCACAAGCCACTTGGCTGTTGCTCAACTTCTAGGAGGAATTCCAGCTGCATTTTTTACCTCCTTATGTTTTATTTCCTTATCCTTTTCTCTGCCTTAAAATAAGTGGTTCTATATAAGATTAAGACATCACAAAGTCAAATCAAATGAGATAATCTTGTTCTTTCTGCTTTCACTCCTACAGACCATTCTGTGGCAGCCAAAACAGGTGGTTGTTTCCCTGGTGATGCCCAAGTTATCCTTGAAGGTGGTGGTACCAAACAGATGCGCCAGCTTCTCCCAGGCGACCGTGTCTTGGCTTCCTCTACAACGGACAGCCACTCCCCGCTTGTCTACAGCCCAGTCATATCATTTCTGGACCGCCAGCCCGGAGTTGGAAAGACCTTCTATGTTATTGGGACAGATGCAGGACATAATATTACACTCACTGCTGCTCACCTGATCTTTGCCACAGACTGTGCTGGTCAACTGAGCGAGTCAGGGTGGGAAGAAATGTCTCAAGAGACACAAGGGGAGGGCAGGCCGAGCCACGGAGCACCCCTGAGGACAGTTTTTGCCAGTGAGGTCCAGCCAGGACAGTGCGTGTTTACATCGGCTGGGGAAGCTAAGTCGCATGCAAGACTTTCAGTTGTGACCTTTGTGGAGGAGCAGTGGGGCACTGGGTTATATGCCCCGCTCACCCAACACGGGTCTATAGTGGTGAATGGTGTGCTGGCATCCTGCTATGCTGCTGTGGACAGTCATGAACTGTCCCACTGGGCCTTTGCCCCACTAAGATTCTTCTACAGCATTTTAGGGACTTCGCAAGCTCAGAGTGATGGGCTGCACTGGTACCCTCGACTTCTGCAGACACTCGGGAAAATACTGCTGGACACTGAGCACTTCCACCCCTGGGGTATTGAGCAATGACACGTACAGGAACCACAGAGATGTGTCTCAGACTGATGACTTCTTTCAGTTACCTTTATTCAGGGACTTAAAACAACAGAGCACAACTGTCTTACTATTATAGAAGACAGCAACTGAGAGACAACCAATAATAACTGATTTTAATTCATAAACATATTTAATACTATCTTTACTTGCCTGTATTTGCTGTACTTAAAGACATTTCTTTCATTTATAATTTTGCAAAAGAGAACGAGAAGAAAAAAGAAAGAGCAGCAGATCACCTGGCACTGTTCCATGAGTGAACCAGAATTCTGAATCTCTATTTTGATATTTCCATTTATCTTTCTGAACACTCCAGGGATCTAAAACAAGAAGTAAGATTCAAACTACAGGTTGCAAAGTGAGACAGCCAGGTTATATCATTCTATCCATGCATACATCATCTATACCCACCCATTTCTATTCAGGGTCACGGGGGTTTGCTGGAGCTCATCCCCGCTCTCTTTAGGCATACACTCTTGCACAGGTTGCTGGTCCATAACAGGCGAGAACATGCAAACTCCACAGAAATTTTGACACCTGCCAGGATTTTAAATGGAAACCTTCTTGCTGTGAGGCAATAGTACTAACCACCAAGCCACTATTCTGCCAGCTTCATCATCTCTTTCTTCTAGTTTTATGTAACCTGCCAACATTTATGCTTCCTGGAGGCATTTAAATATGATTTCAAATTGTGTGATGCTAAAAAGAGATGGTTAAGGGGAACACAAAAGGAGAAACATTATCACTGCACACAGTTATATGTGAAGATTTATGCACACAAAGGTATTTATACAGTAAAGCCATTTATACAAAGGAATTAAAGGTTTACTTTCAGAATCATCAATACTCTAAATTCACTATTATTTTAACCGTTATAAGGCATATACTCCATATTAATTGGACATTTTGTAAAGTTGTTGTGGATGCGGTGCAATGCTGGTGTTGCGCTGCGATTTTGAATCCGTAAAATACTTTTCTTAAAAATGGGTGTTGCAGGGACTGAAGAATAAGATACAGCTTTTGTGCTACATGGTGTATACTTTCTAAGATTTTTAATTACTGATACAAGGACGATGCATGGGGCTTTAAGAACCACCTCATCTTCCGATCTGTTTTAAGTCTACTGTCTCCTTCCATACAACTTGTCTCAAGCTGTTTTTCATTTCATTTTTCACATTTTCCTCTTTTTTCAGGTGTTTTATTTAAAAATGTTTTTATCTCTTTCTACATTGTTTAGACTGGTGGTTTTCAGGTTATTTGTAAGACTCAGGCTGTATTCAACTACTGTATTAAGTATCATCTATGCATCATATTAAGTAGATTTGATTGCTCTCCTTTTAATGGTCTTCTTTGTTTTCCACATATTTCTCCAGATTTAAGACCCACAAAGGAGTGATGAATCTGACCATTAGTACTAACAATATGGGAATATTTACTTTTTTTTTTTTTTTTTTTTTTTTTTTTTTTGTAGGTGGCTGAATAGAAATGGAAAAATATCTCAAATGTTTTTCATGGTCCCAAACACCCTCAGAGTTTACTCTTGTTGAGTACACTTTGTGAAAACTCACGCATTTTCGTTATCTATGAACTCCAAAAATTATTCTTCATGTCTGCGCAAAGATTTGTCAAATATGTATATTAAGCTATTGTTGGAGAGATTATTTAAAGATCTATTTTTAGAAAAATTGTGTAAATGTATTGTTATTATTATTATTATTATTTTGCCAACTCTGTTAATAAAGATGTGTATTTGAAATATAAAGTTTTGGTTTGTAAACCAAAATCTGCTCATGCACTTGTAATGACAACAAATTGAAGAGAGACTACAAGTCAGATATTACTCATGACCAAGATATTATTTACACAATAAAGACAGTTTTAGAAATGCTCTTCATCTTTCCAGCAGTTTTGCAGCGGAGTTGACAAAATACTTGATGGTCTCAATGAAAGATGATCAGCTGCTGTTGACACCATGTGAAGAAATGATATCTGTGGTTACTGGGTGGGCTGCTGGTTGGTTTCAGTACCACGGACAGCAGCAAAGTTCCTCTTTCCTGTTCTTGATGGAGGATTTTCCTTTTTCCAAAGTGGAAAGTTAGCGCTTGAGCACAGTGCACCCTGCTGGATATCCCTAAACTTGAAAGGATTACAGTTTAAAAACTGTTAAAACACTTTTGAAAACAATTTATCTTAATCCTTCCTAGTGTACAAATTCCCATAAAGTATGAAAACCAAGACATTTTTTTATTGTGCATTTGTCCACGCGGTCAATCCTTAAGAAAACAAACTGTTGTGTTTCAGAGTTGTCATCCTTGTTTACAAGGAGGATTACAAAAAAAAAAAAGTCACAGCAGACTACAAGTGAAAAGTAGAGTCTAGTAATCTTTATTATTATTGGTCAGTTAGGTACAGGAAAAAACTTTTTTTTCTTTTTTTTTTCCATATCTTATAGCTCACCGCAGGAGACTGATCCATAAAGATGGATATAGAACCAGACCCAGGTAAAACACTTCATTTTATACACAAAATTTGAAAACAAAATGTGAGAGTGATTGATTTCCCAAAAATGTGCAGGTGTTTATTCTCACATATGAGGCATTTTTTTTAAATACACATGAAAAAATAAATAAATAAATAATGCACATCCAAAGTGGCTAAAATACTGAAACTCATTAGAAAATCTGTGCACCTGAGTCTGGTGGCTTTAGTTGTATCTCTATGACTCCTGTCTCCCTGTAATTAAGTCTGTTTGGACCACGATACCTAGCTACACTTTGAGGCAAGGCAGATGGAAAACCAGCAATTATAAACGGAACAAATTTGAGACAGACTGGTGGAAAAACAAATGCTCAAGACGTCTTTTTTTTTTATCGAGAGTGAACAAAAAAAAAAATCCATAAGAATTTAAAGAAAAGGTGTTTGCAACTGCCTCAAAAGTGATCCAAGTATCACTGTCTTAAATTAAGGGTTTTCACACAACAACACATGGGAAGTCAGCATGCTCACAGTAACTCACATACAGATATGAATGTCTTCAATAGAATATGTATCTGTCATCACAGCTTGGCAAAATTACACTTATACACAACAAATGCACAATAACACCTGGAACCATAATACCAGCCAGTGGAAAAAGTCCTTATATGTTTGTGTTGCTTCTGTCCTGTCAGAAAAACCTCCTGTGAAATGGACGACCCCTCCAGTATCCCCTACTACGTGTTGGGGTTGGTGTTGTCCCATAGCAATAAGAGATAAAGATTTATATTTCTTAAACAACTTTTAAACACACACATACGAACACACACATACATTTTCTTTCACACTTATTACACCTCCATAATGTAATGAGAGTTGTGGATAGTGACTGAATGTATGACTGGATTAGTTTTAACTACCTACGTTTAGAGCAGTAAACCTCACTGAAGTACAAAATACTCCATAACATCCTCAGTTGGCAATTAGGTCGACATAGTTACATTAGGCTATATGTAATCATTGCTTGGCAGCATACAAAAATAAAAGAAGTTGCTCTGGTGCATATTCTGAATCATCTGCATTAGAGTTTAGTAGTCTCTATACAAATGGAGTGATCTTCTTTCCACGCATCTTTTTTTCTTTTCTTAATGAATGAGGCTGGCTCAGTTATATATTTGATTAGTGTTAATTTAACTATTATACTACCAGTAGCAGCTTCTTCATAATGTTGGCAAGCTTTATAGCAAGCCTGACTAATGCATATTTGGAATCCCTTGAGGAAAAATACCATTCCATACAACTCCATACGAATAAAAGGAATTAGAAACCAACTTCAAAAATAATCTAATAGTCCTTTTCTTTGTTTTCTTTTTTTTAGTTGTGTAGAGATTTGATAAAATAATTTTGAATTCTTGCCACTTTGCTTTTTGCTGCTGTCTGATGCATCTTAGCATCACTAGAAATCGTGTAATAGGTGCGTTTGTCCACATCTCCCACATGTGGTAATGTCACAATAAAGGCGCAGAAGTCTGGAGGCTTTAGCACTCAACTTTGCCTGTTATAAAAGGTCACCAGATATTTAATATTTAAGCCAAACCCCATGGTTTTACTTTTGTTTCACCTCTTAACCGAACCATGTCTTTATTTATACTAAACCCTAAGCTTTTACATTTACTGTATATGCCTAACCCAAACCAACAGCAAATAAAAGCAAACAAAAACAAAAAGCAACATTGTAGTACAATGTTGGATTGAATGAAACTTTAAGTTCACCACCTTCCTGCCTCTCCTTCCTTCTAATAAAAGTTTTTTGAACATGTTTCACTTATCCAATACCATTTTTGTGACAATCCCACATAATGCAAAGGGCAAGAATGTCACAATTAACAAAGGAAAATGTATACATGTAAAGTTTTTGCAGCCTTGAAGATGTATTCAATTTACAATTTTAGAGCATCTTTGAAAGCTTTATGTGTTATGTGGGTATAGTGTGATTTTTACTGGGCAGATGTAGGGACATAATATCTCCACAACCCAGAAAATTAAGTATTTTGCAAATTTTCAACCTTTATTTTGAAACTGCTGCCCTTTGCACTGTGGACCAACGTATCCATTCAGGATTTGAATAACTAGCTAACTGCAGATGGCTGTTTGGTTTTTAACAACAGGATCCTTCTACTTTTGCCACTACAGACTCTAAACTAATACAACAACCAAGGTTCCATTTTCCACACGTAAACAATTAAGTCGGGATATGCTGTGGAGCATGGTCACCAATCTATAAATCCCATCCATGACTCATAAAACATAACTGCTTGGCTCAATGGTACCTTGTTTTATAATGATGTTCAGGTTTTTTTTCTTCTTCTTCTTTTGCAATTTTACAAAGGTGAGTTTGCAGGCTAGGACAAGGCTCAACATTTTCAGTGTTTCACTCTGCTTGGTGAATGCTCGTTTAATAGTAAAGACTATAATCGGTAATTTGTTTTTCCTTTTTTTCAAGCAGAGAGATGTATTTCTTCTCTCTTCTATAAAACAGTTTTAGGGCTTAGATGTACATAAGGGTTCTCTGCTACACTTGATGTCACCTTCAGGGTTTTACACTATTCTCCATCTTTCAATTCCAGCTGAACATGTCTCATCCCTTTTAAGATGAGACATGGTTGCTATGATGCAATGTCAGTTGAAGCCGTTAATCATAGTTGCATCTAATCCTGCATTCCCAGGACTGTTTAATCAGTTTCTCGAGTATTGCACCGAAGCATATTCAGCAGAACAATGGGCCTTTTGAACGGCTACATCTGTCATTGACCAGTATTCGCAGAAATCTGTGGAAATGCTTGGATCCACAGTGTAGCAGACCTTAGAAATGCATGGTTTTCCTCCAGGGCTGTGACAGCTCTGCTTCTATGGCCAAAGTCCTAGTAAAGATTCAGGGTTGGGTTGAGAGAAGGACAAGAGGACAAAGGCGAGAAAAAGAGACAACAAAGGAAGAAGTCCTCTTTTTTTCACAGCCTCTGGGTGAAGTTTTCAGGAAATACTCCTTTAGCGGCGTTTTCTTTGTTTTGCTGCCAGTCGTCCTCTTTCATCCCCATCAGCCAGCCTTCATCCTGGAAATGCAGACATGTGAAAAGTTGCACCAATGTCTCCAGTGCAACACACACGGTAATTACATGTGTTTCTTGTGTGCATATCTTTGTGTGTATGTACCTGTTCGTCAGGGTTCTCAAAGGGGACTACTAGCACCACCTCTCCAGCTTTCATCTCCAGTTCATCTGTGTCGTTGGCAGCATAATCGTGCATCACTTGGACCTTCATAATATAAAATCTAACATGAATAATCTTTACATGTATGGTACAACTTTCAACAGATGATACTACCACCTTTATTTTTTCATCTTAGTTTGCTGTTCTACCTTGAACATGAAGCCAGGGGGCATTTGGGGACAGGGAGCATCTGCTGTTTTTGATGACTCCTGTGCTGACTCAGCTGCTTCTGCAGGCGTCTTCAGGTGTTACAGAAAAAGAAGGCAGAATTTACTACAAATGTGTGTTCAGTCCTGCAACTCATATTTTAAAACCAGTTGGTGGCCTCTTTAAATGGTATTTTTGTCACGTCTGGAAAGAACATTTGATTTTTATTTAAATGAGTGCTCTGTGTCTTCAAAATAGAAAAATATTATTTAAGATCATTCATTGTGGCAGATAACATATACCCTGTGACTTGGTTAGGACTCACACACAGAAAACAAAAACAAAAAACCTCTAGAGATGGACTGATGAGCCATATCAGTACTGTTTCTGAGACAATGTCAAGCTGCACTAAGCTAATTTAAGCATCCAGAATAGTCATTCCATGCCAGCTCATGTAAACCTCTAAGTTCAGGTTGTGGAAAGAAAGAAAAAATATGAATTACAAAAGTCTTTTTTTCAAATTTATGGGTCCTACTCCACCAGAACAACTTGTTTGGGTTTCTTATAACTTTGCTCCTTAAGCTCATCATTCATGTTATTCATGGGCTTATTTTCTTTTTAGCTGACTGTGCTGAAACTTGTATTAAGCATTTATGAAATGGTTTAAGAATAATCTGCAAACTGAACGTTGATTCAGCCACGGCATGCCTTCTGTCAGAGACTTTCTCAGATCCGCTGCAACACAAACCACTCTAGGAGATCCTTCCTGCTACCACCACTAAACCTCTACAATGACTATTTAAAGAGACTTAAATCATGACTACTGTAACAATTAATTTGTATTTGAGGATTATTAACGTTTTTTTGAACTTGAACAGTTTGTGGTGAATCTTTGATCATAATCAAATTAACAACATAAAAAACCTCCATTTATGTGATGATGTGTCTTCAGTATTCAAAAAGGCTTTTTTTCTTGTATTCTTCACTACCTAGCAACTAATTTTTGCTCCATCATATTGAAAACATTCTCTTATCTAGGTACTTCAGATACTTACATAAGTACTTAAAAAAAGACTGGCATATTTCTTAATGTATCTAAGCTTGAAATTGTACTTTCTGGGGTATTTAAACGGTTGTAAAAATACGTAAAGTTTAAATTTTTCAAACAGTATCAAATGATGGACGATTTATGGTAAAAATGTTTCAAGTAATTTCAACATGACACGTCTGCGAATGATTATTTCCAAGGAAGATTAGAGACAAATTCTTTACTTTCTGCACTGGTAGAATCCTATCTTCTATTTAACTAACACAATGGATTCAAAATTTCTATAATGTTTCATGTATTCAGTACAAATCCTAATTTAGTTCACTTCTCCAACCCCAAGCAAAAAAAGGACTTTTTGAGGACTTTTCCAGGTTTATTTTCCTACATGATTTTATGACTTAACTCGGATGACCAAAACATAACAATGTGCAAAATATATAGTCACCAAAAAGCCTTGTCATGACTCTATCCATGGTTTTTTAAATTTTCCACATATCTTAAATTGAACAAACAAAACCCCTAACATGTTCAAATACAAAACTATATTTGTTGCTGCACATTACTGAAGTTAATCTCACACTCACCTCCTCTGTCACTGGTTCTTCTGCTGCAGGCGCAGCAGCTGCTGGAGACTCACCCTGAAAGCAGAAAAAACAGCAGAGATTAGAGTGAAAGACTATGAAAAGCTGAAATATGAAAGAGGAGTGGAAGACAGAAGACACAGACAGACAAGACAGACAAAGAGACAAAGCAAAAAGCCTAAACAGCGAGCTTAGGATAAGACAGAAGCTGTTTGTTAAGTAGACAGCAAAATTTGATAATGTAAAGTTGTTATGAAGATAAAGCTTTGCACAGGATAGTATGGACATAAATTTGTGATTAGCAGTGCCAGAGATAAACTGTCCTCACTGATAAGCAAATGTGTTTTTTTTCTTTTCCTGTCAGCTTGCCCTCTTCACCAGACTTGATGCATCCTTGTGTCTGGTCCAGATGCATCCTAAATCTTTCCTTCTCAATATTTCTTCCTTTGTTTTCGCTTTTCACAAATGCTCAAACCTCCTTCTCATAAAGGTGATGCATCCACTATTTTCATCCAGATGCATCTCTCCTTTTTTTCTTTCCTTGGTTACCTGACCCTCTTCATTATCCAGCACAGCAGCAGCTGGGGTTGTGTCCTCCTCAGGTACGTCGGTTGGAGCTTCAGCAGTGGGTGTTTCATCTGCGGCAGGCTCCTCTGCGGCAGGCTCCTCTGCGGCAGGCTCCTCTGCGGCAGGCTCCTCTGGTGGTTGCTGGTCCCCATCATCAGTCCAGCTCTCCTGTGCTTCAGCCACTGGGTCGTGATAAGCACTCTGGGTCCCATCATCCCCCCATCCTTCCTGGGCTGCAGCCTCAGGGTCATCGCGAACTGGCAGGTTCCCATCATCCCCCCAGCCCTCTGTGGCGGCTGCTATGGGGTCATAGCAGACAGGTTGTGTACCATCATCACCCCAGGCCTCGGTAGCAGCAGCAACCGGATCATAGTGCTGCTTTGTTTCTTTCTCCTGGGCACCACCGTCCTCAGACTGAAGGGTAAGGGTCAGGTTTTAAGCAGTGAGAAGTCAAAATATTTTTACCTTATGGGTATTATAAGGATTTCATTATTAAAATGTATAACTGAGTATTAAAGGGCAAAAAAAGGGTATAAGGAATTAGAGAAAAAAAGTTGAATAGTTAATGACTTAAATGGCCAATATATTATGGGCGCTAATAGGAAAATAAATAATTTTTCAAAGTCTAGTTGGGTTGTATGGTAAATATACAACACAACAGCATGTTAAGGGCCACATCAAAATAATAGCAATAGAGAAGGTAGGATATGGACGTGTGTTGAAGCGAAACTAAACGGGATTGTAAGGGTTGGAATGCTGATTTCAAAAAAAGTTGGCATGCTGTGGAAAATGTCAATAAAAATACAATAAAATACTTTGGACTCAGCATCACGTGTCAACATATCAAACCCTCAAAACAAAAAATTTTGTGTCACACATTTCCTATTTGATTCCAGATGCTAAACTGAAGATTTTTTCTAGAACAATGGTAGAGCATCTCACACCGAATCAAGTTAATTAACAGCATGAGCAAGCATAAAAGCATTTGTCTTTATCACTTGATGGCTCCATGACATTCCTGACAATCTCAGGAATCACAATATTCCTGAGAATATTGTTGGGGACTTGCACTGTTTTCATTCATGTGAGGAAAGCTGCCATAGGGTCATGCAAGGAAACCCCTTTGCTTTATAAAGAACTTCATTAACATATCAATATGCTAATTAGCCACATGCTAATTACTTTTCAATGAATTCTATACTATGGCTGAATAATCCATACCACAAACTCATTATAAGTATGGCTGACTGTCATAATGAGTAGATGTTAATGCGGCAGCCAGTTAGTATGAAATCAGTCCTCTGATCTACAGTAAATATTTTTAAAAATTGTAATATTTAATTAAATTATGAACTGTCTGGACTGCATGAGAAGAACTGAGAAGTGACTTGCTTTGTGTTGTTGTTTGTTGTTTTTGCTGGGGTTTTTTTGCCTTGCATCTCAATTTGTCCTCTTTTTTTCCGCCCAATGCCTGACTGCTCCACCCAGCTTTTCTATGTGCCACACTTCCTCACACCTGTTCATTTTCCGAATGAACATCTAAACTCCCACTCTCACCGACTCTCTTGCTGTATTGTTACTCTCCCCAGACTCAATCTTTCTTGTGACTTTTCTTTTGCTTTATGGGTCTGAAAGAGATCTTCGGTTCTAAAAATAAAATTCCTTGTAACAAAAACTGCACTTTTGTTACAAGAACTAAACCCTGAATAGGATAATGTGGGTATAGAAAATAGGTATATAGAATCAAATATTTAAGCATAAATAATGAATTGTCTCAGTCATTACAGCTTAAAATAGATGGGATTCATTCATTCCACAATCCATGTACGCAATTTAAAATTTTGAAACACCACGCGGTGCAAAATTTTCCCCGACTGTAGGGGGGAATTTGATACAGATTAGCAGAGGCATGATTAATGCTCTACAACATTTACAGATTCTGGAGCAACACATCTATCATAGAAGAAAATTATGAGTTTGAGTTTTTTTTAATTATTATTATTATTATTTTTATTTATTTCAGGAAAGGTAACTCTCACAGGCTTGAAACAAGGCGACTAGACTTCCTTTTCTTTTGTTCTTGAAGACACCTGAGCAGACTCAGAGCAGACTTTCAGGTCTTCAGTTGCTTCAGTTGACACACATGACATCATAGCACATGTATAATAAAAGGAGGTCCAGCTGCTTTGTTTCAAGCTTCTGCGACGCACCATGACCTGGACGACTGAGAGGCTTTTTCAACCCTTTTCAGCAAGATAATGTCAAACCACATTAAGCACACTTTATAAGAGGATGCTGCAGTAGTAAAGGACAGGACTAAACTTGTAGTAGGTGAGCAGTACACAAGTCCACATTAAAGTCTGATTTAAGCCCTATTTTTTTAAGGACATGTGATTTGTCTTGGACTTGAGCACTGCTGGCATGGGTTTGTGCATTAACTGCATTCAGACTCATAAATCAGACATGAAACCTCATATTTTAATTTCACTTTATGCACTATGCCATAAGACAATAGCTACATTGTGCATGTTCAGTTGCCTTCAGTTCATGTCTTCAGTTCATGTGGCACGTTGTGTCTTTTGATTAAACTCTTCATTTTTAAATTAGTATAAACTTTTTTTGATTTCACTGTAAGTCACTTTGCACACAAAAAACAGTTGCTCAGTATAACATGAAGATGTATGCTTAGAAATGCTTAAAATGTGTTTAACAAGCCAACAGCTAATTGATTTGGACTGGACTCAGTTTGGATCAGTTAAAGATATGACTTGGACTTGAGTTGTATTTTTTTAGGACTTGTACTTGACCCGTACTCAAACACTGGGGTTGTAAACTGGAATCAGATTTAAACTTTGGTGACTCGATAACAACACTGGCTATTGGTCTAATCACTGTTTCTTTCAGTTATTTAAAGAGGGTGTGAGGCTAGTATGAGTTATCAAACCTTTTATAAAATACACTGCTGGAATCAAATATAAAATGAGAGATTTTTTTCCCCAATTTCAGATTATAACATTCTCTCTTTATATTCTTTCCTTTAAGTAAAATAAGTTATTGTATTACTTGTGAATTTCACACAGCTTTCCAACTTTCTTGAAGACATGATTGCTTTATAGCAATCAAAAGATTTAAAATTGAATGCTTAAAAATATTTATCAAAGCTTAAGGAAAGGTTAATACTTGAAATACTTGGGATTTGATCAACTTATCTGACATGGATAAGTTATTGGGGGGATGACTTAAAGAATTACCTTTGTGAGAAGTATTTTAGGAAGAACTTAAGCAGTTCTGCTGAGTACAAACACGGCTATTAAAGTTGTGCTGGGCTGGTGCAGCAGAAGTTAGCATCACTATTATAATCATCCTAAGACCCAAGATTAATGATGCAGAAGTATTAACCATTACATAACATGTTCAGATAAAAGATGGATGATTATAAGGAAGGGTGGCAGCAGAAGGGAGAAACGCAAAAACTCTTTTCCATCAGAAGACAGTTGTTGAATCTTCTGAGTGTAGTTAGTAAGCATGATTTACAATCCCAGCGCCATTCAGATGGAGAAGAAGGAGGGAGCCTTTGTAAGAGCAGAAGTGTCATTCCTTTCTGGGTCAACATTACTATATCTCAAGCTGTGATATACCAGAACCCCATGATGGTGAGACACATCTCTCTTACAGTGGTGGGGATGAACACAGGGGTTAGTCAATGCTCAGAAGACCAAGGCATAGAGAAGTTGCCCTCTGGTATTTGTGAGCATTTGTTACCGATCACATTTCGAGAAAACAATCCACGGTAAACATGAGCAACTTCACTCAACTTCTGTAACAAGATAGATCCACGTGTGTCACATGTGAACATGAAGATCACACATAAGGCTTACACGTTCTGTCAGTGCAACATGTGAACACATGTGAATACAATGGGAACCAGAAACCACCAAGAACAATTCAGTTATAAATTGATTCACACCACAGAGACACATTACTGTATACTTTGGGTGTTTTCTCATGGATGTAAGTAGTCTCTTACCGTCAATCCTGAATGGATTTTAGTTCTATATTTTGCTTTATATGATTCATATACTGCTAAAATGTCATATAAATAGCAAATATTTGTAATATCAGACACTATTTGCATGTTTAGTGGTGAAAAACGTCAATGCAGAACTGAACTGATGCAAGTTTGTTCCCAACTTCCATTTGTGTTGTACAATATTATTTCCAGTGTTATGTTATCACATTGAACACTGCAGACAAAGACAACACATAAACAGATTTGGAACAGACAAATGAAAGAGATTTTTATAGAAAAAGAAAGCCATTACAGAAGAAGCATAATGAGAGTGATGCTTCTGCAATAGCGACATATGTGGACAATGTGAATGAAGTCATGGCCAGTAAGAATACTAATTAAAAGATACAGATACAGATGGGAATCATTAGGATGAATATTTATTTTTCTAATTACTTTGAGGCTCTTTTGGCACAAGAGTGGCATGCTTACCCATGAATCCCAGTTTGCAGGCTGGACAAAACAACAAAGAACAAACAAACAAACAATAATAGAATATAAAGAGCAGAATTACTTATAAAGGTTTCGTTTTTGCACTCAGTGAGACACTGCAGGCCCCATGCTCTAACCCTAGAAGCCCATACACGGACATCTCCAGCAGAACAAGAGTAGAAGCGCAGTTTGCTGAGATCCGAAAGACAAAGTCATGTTTGCTCAGTGATGAGATTCTTGATTTATTTTTGGACTTGTCAATCACTTGGCTGAATGCAGTTTGTGATATCTATATCTATACCTTTTAAACTGTCATTATTAACTCTGACCCTAAACTTTTTCAGCATCCAGCCTAAATCAAACCAGATTTGATTTTAATAAGGCAACAGGTAGTGACAAAAAGAATAAGACATTAATGGAGCCCACATAGGAGTTATAAGAGACTCAAGAGCCTCCAACACCTTCTTTGAACTTGTGACACTTGTTAGTTAAAAAATCTAGGAGGTGTAGTTGGAAGTGCATTTTGCGTTCTGCAGCAGCAGCACAGTGGGTGTGGAACATAACTGACACCAAATGACAATTTTGTGTATTCTGGAGGGTCAAAAAGTTTTATTACATGTCTGTAGTTTGTAGAAATACAAAATGGTTAGTTTTTTCTCTGGCAAATGGGTCCCTTGAGATGATTTAGAGCTGTTATTCTCAAAATCAACATAGTTCTCAGGAGGAAAGGAAACTGTTTTCACTCTCATAAAGAAGCATCACAACACCAAAATGTCTAAAATCCTCACAATGACATAACGTGAAACTTGTTTGGAGCTTCAAGGAGTAATGTGCAGCTCTTTAATTTTTATTAACCTGAAATATGAGAACACAGGCATTCAATAGGGCTGTGGTGAAAGTGGATTGTTTTTCTATTAATATTGCAAATGACATCAACACTCAAACTCAGTGCTAGCTGCCCTTAATGTGCTTCGTTTTAGACTAATGGTTGACTCATACCTAAAAAAAAAAAGTATGAAGGACTTTGCATGCTGGACAACATAACTTTTGTTTCTTTTGTTTGAGTGTAGGCAGGTGTTAAACTAAATTATACAATATGGGTGTTGTATAACCAAAAGGGAAAAGCTAAAATGCTCCACACTGAGCTTCAAAACAGGGATTTTCTCCCTGTATTTCAAGTTAACAATTTGATTCATTGTTAATATAGTGTAAGTGCATGAAATATAAAAGTATGCTTAGGAAAATACTTCTACAAGCTTCCAAAAAGATTCATACAAATAGTTTCCCAATAATTAGAGCATCTTTTAAGTAACCTAACTACATGCTGTTATTTGTGTAACTCTGAAGAGAAAAGAAAAAAGAGCAGAGCAGGGCTGTAGTCTAAAGTTCATGCTAACAGTGATCTGTGAATAAAGTGCCAAAGCAGCAAGAAGTGGACTCTAGAGACAGGTTTCTACAGGTCATCATGCCATCATCCACCTCCAGCTTGGTGGTTTGGAAAAGAAGCAGTGCAGGCAACACCTCAAAATAAACAAAGTTTACCAGGTGATTTCATATTGTATCCAGACATATCAAGTCAATTTCGACATATTTAAAGTCAACAGATACACAAGAAGCAGCCAGTGCCACAACATGCTACAGTTGTTTTATTTTGTTTTAAAACTTGGTTTGACAATTGATTGTTTGACCGATATCTTTGACTCAGAGAGGTCATGTCATAAGCAAGTAACTTCAACTTCATTTGGACTTAAATATCATGAAATGAACTTGAAGAGTACATGAATACAACATAAAATCTTCCTGGAAGACTTAAGTATCAAATGGTAAAGGGTCTCTAAGATCTCTATGCTCATGCCATGAAGCATCCACCTGAGTGACCATGGAGGGTTTGGCTGCTGCACTGAAAGTGTCCAGGTCCATGTCCAACAGGCTGCTGACTGCAGGACTGTCAAACTGGTAACAACAGGAACAGGGGTGCTCATTTGCTAACTGGGTTCAACAATGGAACCAATAGAATAGAATAGAATAGAATAGAATAGAATAGAATAGAATAGAATAGAATAGAATAGAATAGAAGGAGGTTGGTCAGGCCAGAAGGCTTGAACATTCTGACCTGTAAAAGTTAAAGGTAAAGGGCTATTTCATAGTTGTTAAAAGCTGCTCACTAACCTCTGTAGGGGAGGTGACACTGATATCAGGAGTTGCTGCAGCGTCAAACAGATTGATGATGTTTTCTGTTTTTAACTCCTTGGATGGGGTGACCTTTGGTGGAGGAGGCACTGCTGGTCTTAACTACAATGCAGAAAAAGATGGTTATGAAGCTTCACTGTGAGCAAAATAAATAATATATCTAACTTTCAGATTTGTCTGAACTTAAAAACTGTCTGCAAGCATGTACTGTCCCTTTAAGAACAATGACACCTGATGTAAATAGAACAGTCTCTGGGTAAAGAATAATTACATGTGCAAACCGCTTCAAACTCTAAACAGTAACTTCAGTATGAGAGACTGCATCTACCTTGGATGGAGATTTGGGGATTGGAGGTGGTCCTCCCGGTCTGAGAGTGTGGTTGGATGCCTCTTTTTCACTGAGTGAATAACAAAGAAAGAAATGGAGGGGAAGAAGAGAAAAATACGCAGATTATACAGAAAGAAATGAAGATAACAAACAATGCCAGATGAAAGGGCAAAACAGGTGATGAGAGCATCTAAAATATAAAAGACAGTTAAAGAATTAGGCTACAGGGGCATGCGCTACTAGAGTCCAAGCAGAATTTATTATTTGCAAGAGATGTCATGCAAGAAAAGTTGGCCTCTCCTCCCTCCATCCATCTCCTCCCATGCAAATGTGCCTCCAGTCAATCCTCATAAGCGAGCAAGTGTGAGAGAGACATTCGCTGTCACAGAGAAAAGGCTCTACAGCTGACAAAAGCAAAGCCATAGCTGTATATAGTTAGAGCTGTAAATAGCTGTGTACTTATTCAGCCACATACCTGTCATCATTGCTGGAATAGGCAATTTCTGTACACTGATGGTTTTAATTGGCCACAAGAGACAGGATTAACAGGAAAACTGGATAAACACTCTGTGGCGCTGACAGATATGATTTAGAATTGTTTTTCACCATGCAGGACTAACACTGTGAAAGGGATGCACACTCATGATATTTTCCTAATGCTAGAGACTATCTTTGATGCCCAAGTATTCTCATAAGCATCGTTGAAGCCAATTCCTAACCGAACAGCAAATGAGAATGAATGTAAAGATCAAGTTGAGTCATACAACCAAACAGAGAAAACTTCCCTGATCTCAGAGGGAAGTCAAATCCTTTTTGCGAGTGTGAGAGGGTGATTGTGAGAAAAATGTCACCATCACAGGGTCTTCTCAGGGCTCTCTACAGATAAACATATACCCATCAATTATGGGCATAATCAAATTGCATGTGACAGAAGATATGTGTGGATGGCCATGTAACTAATATTTTATAGTGGCCTTACACAGTTGTCAGCTGACTTTTTTCATCTTTTTTCAAACCAGTACAAGTGGGCTCTTGGGCTAAATGCAAACTTGCTTTCATAAGTCACTTATATCAGCAACTATTTCTGTTATGGGTATAACTGCTAGCATACTTGCCCATGCATAACTGTAGACCGCAAATAACTACTGGATTTGTAGAATGTAAACAATAAATATGGCAAATGGTAAAGTGAAGTGGGAAATTGCAGATGTCTCCACAAAATTCCCATCATTTTTATAGTGCACTTTTTTTTTGTATCTATAATTTTGCTATACAGCATATATTTGTGTTGCTTTAGTCTTTTTTCTTTGTTAGATGGGTTCATCTTCTCTGGTATCTTATGAGATTTCTTCCTATGAACGTTTGCTACAGTCCTTTGAGGCTACTTTACAGCTCATTGCATTGGTCTGTTCAGTAAAGTTGTTTTGAAAAGATTAAGCATGGGGTGTGCTATAAATAAATCCCCTAACTCAAGGTGAAAAGCAGGACACTGTAGGATTACATTATGATTTATCACTTCATGCCCTTCAAGTCTCATTTAGGAGACAATGACCTTTTGTTGGTGTATTATTAGACAACAATGCCTGGTCCAGCATTAAAGACATGTAGGTTTGTTCAACTCTTGTACAGCTACAGCTTTGCATGCACAACTCTCTGATCTAAAACAAAAAAGTATCTTTTACCCCTTCTCAACCAAGCTGAACCAGATGCTGGTGCTGGGCTGGTGCTAGAGTCAGAGCAGAGCTGGCTCAGTGTTTTAAAAAGTGGTTTGCATGTCCATATAATGCTGTGCATGGAGGCACAGCATTATATCATAATATTATTGCATCGCTCTCATTACTCTATTTAATGTAGTCTGATGACTACGGTGCTCAAAGAACACAGGTTATAATGTTTAACTCATTTTCCCTTCAAAACCAGTATCTTAATATTGCCATCGTTTATTTATAAAAATTGGCACAAAACAACAGCTGGTATATGTGAACACTCTTTGCTATGTTGAACAGTTTCTATGAAGACCTCAATATTTGAGAGGGATCCATAAATGCCTATGAGGAATTTCTAAACATCCATCAACGTTTATTAATATTTTAATTTGTTTTTTAATTCAATTGAACATTTGTAGTGAAAGGAGATAGTTATTCTCCCCCACAGACCACTGCTGCTTGATTTTGGTGTCCATATTTTGCTAATTTCTTTTTATTTCCCTCTACTAGCTTGCCATATATACTCACTTACCCCTCTATAAAGTAGACCATGTGTACTTAATAAAGTGGTGAATTACATAAACAAACCCCTTTATTAGGTTTCCCAGGTGTACCTAGTAAAGTGACCAGAATAAGTAAGTAACTTAATAAGCGCATTCACAGCTTTTGCATCTACCCCAGTCGACTTTTCTTTTGGTCAGAGTAGCTCCAGCTTATCTGGTTTTCTTCATTGCTGGCTGTTAGAAAAACAAATAACTGGTTTAAAGTTCAGGCACTGGCTCTGCACCAGCTCTGGAGTCATTTTGGTCAAGAAGGTCTGTTGGAAATCACTTGCACAATCACTAATTCCCCCTCATCAACCCCCAAGTCTGCAGACTGACTGACATACAACAGCTGGACAGACAAGTCAGTTTGGACAGACAGACAAGAGCTGTGTCACCATGGTTACCAGTTACCTCCTGTTTGGTGCTGACGATGAGGCGCCGGGGTTACCTGCCTTTCTGAAAGGGGAGGTTCAGGGGTGGCTCCATGTTAATACTCGCTATTCTTGTTGTTAACAATGCTTGTTATGTTTAATAATGTGACCTATGAATTTCCATTATTACACACTGAAGCAAGAACAGAAAGATCACTCTCAGATTAATGGAACTTAAATCAGTTAACATATATCAAACATTCAGATTTTATAACAGAAATTTGTGCATTGTATAAAAAATGTTCAATCTTAAGCTTTCTGCGTGTTTTTTAAAAGGAATAAACACATGTTTCTGCAGCACATGTAAACTCCAAATGTGGTTCTTACAGGATAAAATTAAACTGCATTGCTGAAAAGTGAAAACACCCACTGAGAAATAAATAAGGTAACTGAAAAATAACCTCACATAATTTTCTGCATTCACAGAACATGATGAAATATATATAAGTGTGAACCCAAGAGGTTACAATATTTGCAAACATTTCTGGAAACATTCATTTTTGCTCAACCCATAGCAAATGTTCATCTGTCGAGCAAGGCAGCCCACACGGAAATTTATTAATGAGGCTCAGCAAGCTAAAACATTTTCATGAAAGAGTAAGGACTTACACAAGATGTTAAAAATCTCCCAGAAGTTGTGGCTACAGCAGGAGAGACGTTAAATGACAGATCATTGCTCACTAACCTGCTTGTGTCTGTTGTCTCCAGCTTCTCCAAGACGTCAAACAAATCCTGATCCAGCTGCACAAATTGGAAGTTAGAAATTAAGTTCTGTTGGTTTTCTCAAACTTCACTTTTACACCAATTAAATATGTTTAAATTATGTTACGCTTTCTCTAATCTTTTGTTGTCATTACTGTTTTTCTAGCCATTTTTAGCTGTGACAACCTTTTAGTAATGATTATATCCATATTGAAACAAAAAGTATGTACAGGTACTGGACTGAGCTAAAAAAAAAAAAAGGTTCAGGAGAAAATCTCCCTGCAGTCAGTCAAAATGTCCTATTTAATGGCAGCTCATGCTGATGTTTGCATCAGCTTTGTCATGAGCTGTCATGTCACATACTGTAACTAAAAGCAGTCCTGTACCTACTGGAGTTCTGTAGAAATCCTTACCCGACCCATTTCCTTGTGAAACTTCTCTTCAAAACCTGCCAAACTCTGGAAGGTGCTGACATAAAACCCAACACGACTAGGGAAAGCAGAGAGCACAGAGAGACTGTGTTACTTGCTTGACTTAGTTCAATATTCTGTAAGGGTAAATGTAGCTCAGATGAACAGTAATTGAAATGTATTCATCCATGAACAGGAAAAGCAGCTTCCACAGACAATTATACACAAAGTCCATAACACATACACACACCTGTTCCAGAGAGAAGGTAATTCCTCTTGCAAGTCAATATTAATCTCCTCAAACACCTTCTGGGCTCTTTCCAACTCCTCCTCAGCCTGAAAGACAAATACACACAATGTGCTGCCGTGGTGCATTGGCATAAGGTCCACGTTTGTGTTTGTGTAAAAACTCTGCCACTTCTGATTAGGGTTTGGTGTGATTCTGCTCTAAGTTTTTTGTTATTCTGATTTTCATGTTGCCTTCTGTATATAAAAAGAACAATAGAGATGAGAAAACATAGAGATAAGAGAAACCCACTGGCTACCCCTTTTGCTCTCAGTTTTCCACACAGCAGTGTGACAGAACAATAACTCGCAATTGCAGCCAGAGAACAGTCCCCTGACTTTTCTCCGGCTGCAATTTCAAGTTATTGCTCTGCTGAGGTAACTGGCACATTGGCAGTGGTAATAATATTAACATCAGCAAGAAACTGTCTTCCAACAGTGCTTGTGTCTCAGACAGCTATATTTTTTGAACAAGGCTCATGGAGCAACAGCATGTCTGCATGTTACAGCATGTTTCCACCACTTGGGGGCAATCTTAGAAATGTGAGGACCAATCTGAGGTGTGGGCTACTTTTGGTTGCCTTGCTGTGTTGATCTTGGTCCTTTAGGTTCACTCAGCTGTGGAAATACTGATGTTACACTGGACTATATATTAAAACAAGGAAAAGTGTACAGTGTAGCAACTGTCTGTTTTTCATATACTTTGTTCTTTATTGTAAATTTGTAGTATTCATGCATGTAACAGTAATAGTAATGCTAAGAGTATATAAAAAGACCTTTGCAATGCTAGGGCACCTTATTATTTATCACTGATTTAAGATATAAGATAATAAAAATAAGACATGTTTTCTGTTCAGCACTGTAGCCAGGCTTACAAAGAGTCACAACTCAGTTGAGCCATGCATTGCTGCAAATCTCAGTAGTGAAGACTTTATGAACTTCTTTAGCAGTAAAATGATCAGAATTAGAGAAGAAATCAAGTGAGCCCACATGGCAGCAGCTGTAGGGGTTTCTTCAGCTTCAGTGACTTCCTGAGGTCCTGACCTGACTCTAGACTGTTTTATTCCTATAGACCTCCCTGAGCTGACCTCAGTCACGACTAAAGCGAAATCATCCATGTGTTTGTTATAACCCATCCCAACTCGACAACTCAAAAAATGTTTTCTCTCTTATTGGTACAACAATTTTGGATCAGATCAATGATTGTCTTCGGTGACCCAAAATTCTTCACTCTGTGTGAGTTGAGTTTAACATAGACCAACATATTATAAATAAACAACATAATTATAAAACAAACATGGTTCAGGAGGTTGGAGCAGAAGAGGAGGATAGTCCCAAGACACAAGCCCTTAATACTGCTTTATGTCACCATTTTTGCTTCATTCATTTGGTCTTTATTTAGATTTCTTCACCTCTACTAATTTGTTATGCAGTAAATATGTTTCTTTACTGTTAGACATTAAAAGTACTTCGTTAAAGTTAAGAAACATAATAGTTAGGTGTGAAAATACACAGTAAAACACTTTTTCCCATTGAAAGCTTAGGGTACATTTTCCATGTTGCTATGGCGACATATCCCACAACCAGTATTGGTTTGGAAGACTGCATGCCTGTAAAAGATACTTCATGGAGCTGTTTTCCTGTGTTGCATTGAAAATAATTGCTCCAAGCACCCGATGGAACGTGTTGTGAATTAAGAATGAGAACAAGCTGAAAAGAAAAATAATAACTTCCACAACTGGTAGAAAGATATGTCCCCTGGATTACTGGAACATTGGTTATTATTGCATCATTGCCAGCAAGCCTTGTAAGAGGTACCTGGCTCCTGGAGAGACTGCTCTGAGCAACATTGTGTGCAGAGAGGATTCCCTGAGCCCAACCTGGAGTGGCCCTTTCCAGCAAGGAGGAGGGCTGAAAGAGAGAACACAAATTCACATATTAATACCTGCTAAAGCTGTTTATAGGTATTTGTTCACCTATGAGTAATTCTTCTCCTTTCTCTTTTTGCTTTACCTTGGTAATTTTAATTCCTCCATCCTTTTTCTTGGTCTTGTGTGTAGCAGCATAGTTATGTCTGGCACTGTCATAATCAACCAGCTTCCTGTCCCTCTTGGCGATACGAGCCTGGACGAAAGAAAACAGCTCTATGTACTGTCTTCATTTGTGCTGATATTTTCAATTTTCAAAAACACTCTTGGCTTTGCTCTCAATTATCCTTTGGAATATTTTAACAGCATTAATTACAGTAATATTAAGAAGTGATACCATAAAGTGATATGTGGACAAAAGTATAGGGCTGCATGCTGCAAATCCTCAACTGAGCTCATGGCCACATAACTTACCTTGATATCAGGGAACTGGCCAAGGTAAGTATCCATGGAGATCAGAGCGTGATCCACCAACTTCTGGTGATAATCAGTCCAAAGCACGTCGCAGTCCTGCAGCATTGATGAGAATACACAATACAGTGACAAAGTGCATACTGCTCAACAGTAAATAAAGAAAAATTCTTGCAATTCATATTTTATTGGCATTTCTGTTTCTGGTGAATATATTCCTCTTCGAGTGTACAACTCATCCTAGTAACTATGTTGCTTTGTCTTGGCTTGTAGTCCTGTGTCTTGATTGATAATTACAGTATTTTGTTTTAGTGTCTTATTTTGCTTCTTTTGTTTTGTTTTTTTTCATTTTAGAGGTACAGCAAATCCACAAGACAGCACAGTATCATCTGAACTTGTCAGTGGATTTGCTCCTTCTAGACTGCTGTGATTTCTTTTTGTCAGTATGTTTAAAACATCTCTGCAGAAATCCAACTCTGATCCAAAACTGCCAAAGCAAGATTTCTGACAGGACGATTAGGAAGGAAGTCTGGGTTGAGTGGATGTAACTCATCACTTTATTGTAAAGGCCTAAATGACTGAGCTTTGTGGTACCTCAAAAACTTTATCATACCATGTCATCCCAACAGAGTGCTTCACTGTTAGATTGTAGGCTTACTTGCAGTTCCTGTTGTTTTGTATCACCAAACCAAAGACTTCAGCTCTCATGTAGAAATTTGGGTTCAGGAAGATGACACTTTACCCTTTACTGTGTTAAAGCTTACACTTTCTACCATTGTAATGCTGCTGGGGGGATTCTTTTATGATGCACTGAGCACCCTTGTCTCCATTTCTCCTCTTGTTAACCCATGCAATAATTTTTAGCTAATATGACCATATTCATATCAGCAGACTCAACTAATTTTTTGATTTTCCTTTCTGCTTTCTCTCTCTGTGAATCTTTCACCAGGAATCTTAGGCTCTGGAGAAGCACGTTTCTAATATTTCAGTTGTTGGTTGTGCCTCACTATTCACCATTTTTCACTCTTCTTACTCTAACTGGTTGAGTCTTCCTCTAACACACCTTTCCTATCAGCTTTTCCTTTCAACTGTCACCAGGTGTTTGAACATTTTAGCGGATCGCTTATTTATTTAATTAACAACCAAATTAACCTACACTATACACAGACAGAGCAGACTTTAAACACAATAGTAAAAATTGTTTCTGACCTCCACAATGGAATCCACTTCATTTTTGCCATACCACTCTTGCTCGTACATGTCAGCAAGACAAGCCTGCAGGTTCTTGGAGGACTCATGCATGGCTGAAACAAAACACACATGATGCATCTCAGTTGAAGTGTGTGCCTATGTCTGTGGCTTGAATACATGTGTGCATGTGTTTCTACCTTTAACTGCCTCCAGGTATGCTCTTAGGTCCCTCTGTAGTTTGCTTCCTTCTGCCTTTGGGGTGAAAAAAAATAATAAATGAAGCCCAATGAAGTCAGACTGAATAGCCAGGCAAGCTACAGTACATTCTGAGGCTAAAATGTAGTTCAACACCTGGCCAATGACCTAACAAACTGGAAACACCAGGAACCTTATCACTGTAAAGCTTACATATTGTTTGTTGAAGTTGATAACTCCTTCCTCAAAGGCAGCATCTTTGGTCTCATCTGCTTTGCCCAGCTTCTGTAGAACCTGTGAACATAAAAATAATGACAGTGTAAAGGTGCAGGTGGTACTTGCAGCACTGAAAATATTAATGTATAATTTCAATGGTTTCTCTTTAGATTTATTAACTGTTTTCAAAAGAAGCACATGGCAAAACAGGATACATGGTACTGAACCACTGGAGGACACAGAAATTGAATCTTGTTGCTTTGTGCACGTCAATAATGGAAGAAAATAGCCACACTATTATAATGTTTCTATCAAGACATTGCATTTTTGAACATGGTATCTTATCTGGCGGACAAACAGCGCCCCCCCACACTTCTTCAACGAAAGGTGCATGTGCTTGAACCCACAGGCCTCCTACTGTACCTCTTATTGCAGCATTGCTGTTTTATACTGTAAAGACGCATGAAGTAGCCGACAGTGTGGGATGCTTTGTTCGGAATGTGTGGAAAAGCACGTTTTTTTTTTTGGCTGTGGCTATAAACAAGCTTTAATGCAGCACAAACATCAGTCACAGGCTGACTGCTGAGTGGGCCTGTACTGTATCTTATTACAGTATGGCCGCGTCCGCTGTAAGACCGTGTCTAGGGACAGGTTGTATCAGTAGTGGACATCCCCAAACACAGCACGCCTGCTCTTATAATAATCATGTCGTGATGCGGCACTGCGCCTCGGCGGAGGATGCGACACGGATGCTCCGTGGCGTTTGGAGGCCCGAAAAGCAATTTCCCATACCCTCACATGCACGAGAGCGGCTCTTACCTTTTCTTGGGCTCTGGTCAGCTTTTTCTGAACGTTGCTGGCCACTTTCCCTGCAGTCAGACCCTTCCCCAAATTCAACTCAGCCATCTTTGAAGTGTAGATCTCTGGATGCGGGAGGGAAGGAAATAAAAGCAATAACGATCGGTCTGACCGCTACGGCGACCGCTGAGGTAAATGCATCAATGTCCAGTGGGGAAATAATAGGTGATGATAAAAGCAATCAAGCTATAGGACGCTATGATGTATCTCTCGGTGGATTTGTATGTGGAAAAACTACGCTGTATATTCTCCAATATTGGTCTGATGTGTGTGAGAGCGAGTCCCTGTCAGAGGAGGAGGATGCTGAGAGACGATCTTAAAGGCACAGATGCTCTGGCGTTTGCACGTCCGCAATGGAGAACTGTACAATCATTTATGCAACAGAGGCTAAACAATATGTTAAGTTTTGGGAGAAATTAAAATATAGTTTTGTCTGATGTTGATATTATTTAAAGTCTGACTTCAAAACAGACTTCGCAGAAAACAACGGACGTTCGAGCATGCGTGCTCTTTACGCTTCAAAACTGATCCGTCTACAGCTGTCGTTACGTAACGTATCATAGAAAGCTCGTTTTCTAAATAGGACTATTATTGGGCAGCTCATGGGTTAAGCACATTATTGGACACTTGTAATTAAAAGAAAATAAATTACATTAAAAAATTCACACACCTCCCCACCCAGCCACCCAAAATATTGCATCGAAGATGATTTGGTTGAACTACTATAGTTTTTCTCTAAAGTAGCTTTAAAAAGCAAATGCATCACAAAAGATTTAAATTTTATTCAAATCAAAATTCTTGTTGCCTGCTATAGGTGTGTTCCATTTATCTCCGAAATCTGAACTCGGAATGACGTCACGCCCGAGTCATAAAGTTGCACTTTCACCTAGTGTTCTAGCTGTTTCTTCTTGCCATTGTTAGCAATGCAAATTCACAAAAGTGGTATAGGGGGTATTTAGTGCATACAAGCACTTTAGCTTCGCGTTTGCTGTAAAGCAACAGTTTTATGTGTGTGTATGAATTAATATGAATCAAATAAGGCAGAACTGTTAAGATAAAATCATCTATTAACTTGGCTGATGCGAGTCATAGCCATGTTGGATTTGAAGTGGGGTTAGGAGATGTTTTCTTTCAGAGTTGTAAATTCAAACGTCAGCAGAATTCCAGTCGAAACTTCCGACTTTGAACACAGGAATACCGATGTTCCGAGTATAGATTCTGCACCGGTAGACCAAAAAAAAAAAAGAAAGAAAAAGAAACAGCACGGTACAATGTCACGTGACCAGACAACCTCTTTGAGAAGCATTCTTTCAAGACTAAAAAAGGTTCAACATTGTGAACTACGTTTTGTCGTGTTGTGCTGTTCCAAACTAGAGGCAGGTTTCTCTCCGGGTGGGGGCGCTATTAACTCATACCTTATTTCTGCCTTTACAACAACAACGCTCTATTTTTTGAATGTGTCTGTTAAGACTGAATTTCTCTGAAAACGTGGTAAACGACTGAGACTCTGCGCATCAGAAAAAGGATAGGCTGCATAAAAGTTTACTTAATCTACATGTGTTTTTTTTCTGTTTTGGATGCATCCTATTTGGATACATTTGTCATATTTTCACATTGCCTGGTGTGTTTTGTCAGTAAAATAAAACAGTTGTTTTCTTGACATTTAAACACTAAGAGTTTGTCAGAGCATCTTCCTACTGATACAGGTGGTTTCTGACTCAGAGCTCTCCAAGGTCCTGAACTGTGACGCTGAGGGCTCTATGCGCTCTCTAAAGAATAGGCTGGTAGTTTTATTCCGCGTTTCCCCTACTGTTGCACTCGATGTAATTAAAGCTCTGTTATATAACAGAACATAACAGAGTGCTTACGAGACCTCTGCTTGTACACGAAAACAACTGGGAGTGACCACATATTGTACAGTTTTCAGCACGTGGCAGTGAAACAACGAACAACAGGGACATTCTATTCCTGATTGGTTTTTTTTCTCTGTCTCTTTATTAAATTTCATTCTGATGCACTGAAGCCCTTGGCTTTTCTAAAATGACCATTTTAAACGCACCTCTTGGCATTGGATTACTTAAATGCAAACATTTCGTTGTCTCTTTTGCGTTTCTCTTTTCTCCAGACTTTCGCCGTCCCCTCCTTCTTTAATCCCCTTTAGTCTTCTCTTTTCCTCCTCTCAACCTCACATCTCCACATCTCTTCATCCCCGACAATAACATTTGGCCACGAGACACGAAACGCCTTCGTTCCCATACAGTCGCATGAATAGCGCCCATCCTCGCCCCCTCTCGCGCTGCGTGAATGGTTTAACCCACAGAGAGGGAGAAAGACAGGGAACACAAAGGAAGCGCACATTCGGATCGTTCAGGAGGGAGGTAATTGGTTGCATGATGTAAACATGGAATAAAATTCGCAAGGCGGCATTTCCTTTTCCCCGTGCACTTCGCCATTAATGACGATTAATAATACATGAGGTGCTGGCTACCAATTACGGGTCTGTCTCTACAACTCAAGACAGGCAGAGAGTGAGAAATTGAAGCCAAGAGTGCAGGAGAGGAAAGAGGAGTTCAGCTTTGTTGCATCCTTGCTCCGGGGTTTTTCTGGAGTTGGTTGGTGGCTTTGGAGCGAACCCGGTTCGCCTAAACCCAGTGCTGGCTTGTTCAAGCTGACCAAGACGGCGGCGTAAGAGATTTCCAGGGCTTTATTCTGCTTTTGCATTCGAGAATGACAGAAAAACACGCCAATATGTTGCATTTCTGAGGTGAGTGAGTTCCCTTTGTTCCCCCCCAAATTATAGATATTTCATGCCAGTGTAGCGCACCGATTTAGACTGAATCGAAGTGTTGCGCGTTCCTTAAATGAAGGATAAAGTCCTATATATTTTCTCTTTCTTTCCGTCGCCCAGCCCAGACTAAGGATCATCCACATTTCTTTATACGACCGCGCTGTCCCTATGCCAGTCAGTGTCATAGCCTTTGAAAATTAGACACATGGAAGACAGCCTCAGCGCTGCTATTGTTTTCCCTCTATTGTTTTCAAACCGTTGCCTAGGGGCGTATTTGGGGTTCTTTCATAAGACATGGGCACTTCCAGATCACTCACAGGTCGCATATCAGTGACAGTCAGATGAATCCTTCAGGTTGTGTGGGAATAAATAATGGAGAAGACTAAACTCTTAATTTGACACCACTGTACATAGCCTGTAAACAGCAGGAGTCAAATTGATTTGTGCAAAATCACTTGTGCATCTATCAATCTATATCTATCTATCTATGGAAAAAATCTTCCCCATAGGGGATTTCACTTTCCAGAGTCTTCCATGCCTCAGGGTACAGTAACAGAACATGAAACATTTTCTTAATTAGTAGTTTGCCAAAGTAAAAGAGAAATGAATGTAGCAGAAGAAACATTTACATGTTCCCCTGGCTCCCTGTCTTGAATGTACAAATGTTGTGTACACATCATAAGCCACTGTTTTGAAAATGGGAAAAATAGTTCTTACTCATGCAGTTGGGAGCATTATTCTTCAAATATACATCAACACTCAATATCCATTCATTCATCCATTATCTGCCCATTATCTTCCTCCTATTCAGGATCATGGGGGTTTTAATAGAGCCTATTCGAGCAGTCTTTTGGCAAAAGTTAGGGGTACATGCTGGTCAACTCATCAGTCCATCAGTACCAAACTAGTAAATATAAAAATTATGAGGTCATCTTTCTATTTCTCCATTTAGCACTTACTGTTAAGTTAGTATTTTGTGTGGTAGGGTCTGTTTTATGTGTGCACAGATGCCCATGTGGTGCAAGAACAGAGACATAGCATAACTGGATATTTCAGGAGTTAAATAAGAGGTTTGGGAGAAGAGACTATGACAAAACAAAATATATTGTACTTTAAAAACAAGGTACCTTGTTTTTCCTTCCTTCAAACATAAATTTTATCTATACTGTCTCTGAGGAAAGGTAAAATCACATTAGTAAGATATCTTGTCATATATAATGATGGTTTTAGAGATTTTATAGCATCTGGGTAATAATATGCTGTTGAAAGACTGGCATGAAGCAAAGAAGCCTTTGCTGCGATTTAGAAATTGCAGTGCTGGTATTCACTTGCGTCTTGTTTTTGTGCGGAGTGATGAGAGAACACTGGTGTCAGCCCACGGGCATTCTTACCTTCTAAGTTATTAAATCCTTTAATAAGACTCGTTCAGTTTGTGATTCTTTTCCTGAGTTGAAATGTATGTTGAAAATGATAACCACATGGGAAAGAAATAGCTTGAGGAATCAATACCAGAGCATGTCATTGGCCCACTGGGTAGTTTGTTTGTTTTTTTTTTCAGTCATATTGCATTCTGTTCACGATGTACCAAAGCTGGCAATAGTGCTGCCGCAGAGAGTTCAGCTGTGGGTGTGCCTATAGGGCCTTGTAATCATAGCTTCAACATTTACGTTTGTTTCCTATGATGTCCAAATGATCCTCTGTGCAATTTGCCAGTCAGAATTCAATGGTATGCATTCTGCTCATGACTAGTGGTATTCACATGCAGTCTGCTCTTCTTTGATGTTAGATAGTGGCAGTTCTTGATATTTGTTTTCTCTATCAGTGTCAGGAAATGAGTTCCAAGGTCTCTTTTACACGATGCGATGAGGTAAAGAGACAGAATGACCCTGTGAAGATAGAGATGTTTGACATTTACTGAAATTCAAACTCATCATTTGCCCCCAATATGGCCCCCACATGGTTATTTGCTCATAGTTATGTAACCATAACTGAGATCCAGCCATTCTTCAGACTTGGGACTTTGGCCAAAGTGGCAGCCTCAGTCCATGAGGAGTCTGGCCAGAAGCGAAGAGCTCTGTATCCTTGTGGCATCTCTCCTTCTCTCAAAAAATGTTTGCAGGGAAACCGAGCTGCTGACAAAACTTTCATTCATATAGAAGAGACAATTAAACAAGTGCCTGTGTTGTTGTGTACAATAGTCCCTTTAAAAGAGTTATGTAAGTGTGTGAACATAAGCCAAAAAGACTCAGACTCAAAACTCATCGCAACAATTCTACTGGGGCTTGTTTGTCTGACAGAGCTACCCAGCAACAGGCAGCCTTGGTATTTTTTTTTTTTTTTTGTTTGTTTGGTTGTTTTTTTTGTCTGTGTGTATATTGAGGAAAAGGTAGGTGAGAGAGGAAGGATTGTGAGTGAAGAAGGTAGTTATAAGTGCAATAAAGTTAGTGAAATTAGAAAAGGAAATTGAGAGGAAAAAGAGACAGTGGAGACAAAGGAAAAGGAGTCTGAGTGACGAGGGGAGAGGAACCAGTAAAGTCAATCCTAATCTCACTAACACACAAAAGCATCCCCTTCCCTTCTGCCCTTCCCACTTAAACACACACATCACACATATTGGTGCAGAGAGGTGGTTCGATATACATTTGTGTTCGTTATGCAGCTCACCAGTGTGCTGTCTGTGGGCCCTTCAAATCATCAAAGCTCTCCCGACAAAAAGTGGTCAATGCACCATCAGTACGATGTCAAGGGTGTCACGTTGGAAGCCCCTAGTTTCAACCAGATTGTTTGACTCACAGCATGCGAGAGCCCTCCAGCAATGCAAACGTACTATGGATATTTTTGTGTTTGGCTGTCATGTTCTAGCTGGAGGCGTCTTTGCATACCATCAAAGCAGTCACATCAGTGTCTCTGTTTATTTTTAGCTGCAGATGCAAAGAACATTCTTACATTTACAGATGTATTGTTTTTATTCTGATCTATTCAAAGAAATGGGCATCCCTTGTGTGTGATGGGTACGTGCATGTAGTTACTTGTGTCACAGCAGTAAACATCAACAAACAGAGCAAAGGGAAGAAAAAAAGAGGGACAAATGAATGCAGTGATTCGGGGCAGGTCTACAGAGAGCCAGACCTGTGAGCACCACAGTTAATAGAAACAGTAAGAGATGGAAGTCAAGGCTTTCTTCCAAGAAGTGTGTGTCTGTGTGGATGTATTACTCAGCAGTGAAATATGTCCCCCAGCCTCTAGTTTCTCACACCATCACAGGCAAAAAATTCAGTTTCTTTCCCTGTCTGGTGCAAAAAAAAAAAAAAAAAATTAAAGTCATTTGGTCAAAATCTCTGCTTCTGTACTATTGACCGCAAAACCTTTAATCAATACTTTTAGAGGTGGAAAAATGTTTTTATGTCTTTTAAACCCTTTCCTTGGAGTTGCCTTTAGATCTGTAACAACTTTCAGCTTATTGGTTTGGATTTATGGACTCATAACTTCACTGTTTTAATTCAGTTTTACCAACCTTGTCAGTTGTCTTACAGCAGCAGGCAGCTGCTTTCTACGAAAAAAAAGAAGAGGAAAAAAAAAAGAAATCCACTGAAAGAAGCGTATCCAGTATCAAATAAAGGTAACAGCTAGAGGGAAAGTAACTGGTGCAGACTGAGCCAAACCTAAAAGGAGACTGAATATTGACAATGTTTGGTGGTTGGGGGAATGACTCTAAATGGTCATGCGGCTCTCTGCGCCTGCTGGATGTGTAAACAGGTCGTCTGCTGGCACATTCAACACTTCAGCTTCGAAAGATAATAAATCAATGTCATGAACAGGGAACTCAGAGATAGCTGTTTAATGCAAATTTACACTATTCTGACCTTAAAGTGCAAAATGCATGCATCAGAGTGAATGCAACAACACAACCAAAAATATTATAAAATTAAAAAAAAAAAAACGAAAGTTTTTGAGTTTTGTGATTAGTGTATGTTCTGTTATGTGTAGTATTATTTGCCATGTTTTTGTTGCATTTTTAAAAAATATGAATTGTTTGTGTGTTTTTCTGGAGATGTGCGTCGTAAAATGTCATATATTTTACTTTACTGTTGTCTCCTGAAACTTTTTGACTTTGCGTTTGATAATCGCCCAGTGTTGTTTTGCTCCTTGCAAATACTACATTATACCATTCACACGCAAGCACACAAAAACCGTCACCTTAAGAGAAACCTCTGCGTTTTTTTCATCCTTCACGCCGCACCACATTAAAACATATTGCCTTTGAATGCCTGAGAAAGAGAGTTTCCATAAATGTGTTTGAAAAGATGATGTGCTTTAAACTCTACGCTTCCTGCTATTCGGACAGACACAAGCAGCTCATTTGGGCCATTTGGGAAAAGACAATAAATTCT
This sequence comes from Zenarchopterus dispar, assembly GCA_028564865.1. NCBI lineage: Eukaryota > Metazoa > Chordata > Actinopteri > Beloniformes > Zenarchopteridae > Zenarchopterus > Zenarchopterus dispar. The sequence goes on along the minus strand of JAOWBL010000014.1, from coordinate 8,522,930 downwards.
ATCTGGATTGAAACTGAATTTAATGCTGAAGCTCAAATCCGGTCTGGTGTTCAGCCAGGATGGAACCAAGAGGCTGAAAGCAGCAGAGGGATATGCGCTGCTGGAAAGAGAGATGGTGAAAGACAGAGAATGAGCTGTAATCTGATGAAAGCCTCTTTACTCCCCTGTCACCTCACCTTCAGGCCACAAGCAATGACCAGAGCTTACTCAGGGATCAATGCTGAGGCCACCAACAGATGTATGTTTATGCTTCCATCACTTCAGAGGATATCACATTGACTTATATTAATTTCCTGGAGACCTACAGTTAATTGTAACCACAACCCAAGCCATACTTTCACCATGAAAATCTAATGAACGTTATTGATTTTTTTTCAGAAAAAACATTATCATTTCATTTACTCTTTTAAAATCAGATCAGATTGCTTTGCATAATCACAATCTGAGCATTTGCCATTGATCATCACATGGAGAGCAGCGTCTGTTTTTAGTTGTAGCCCATAATTTATATGAACAATACCAAACAGATTAAATGATGAAGAGGTGAGGGATAAGAATAGAGAGTGGAATAGACACTCTCTTGTGTCTTAGTAGCTTTTTTTTTTTTCTTTTGAAAATGTGTGGGCAGCTTTATACGGCAACTCATTCAGGCATCTCAGCAGGCTATTTTCTCAAAGGGAGAAAGCAAGAACATGTAGAGACTATTGGCTTTTAAAGCTAACGACCTGGGAAATTAAATGACACATGCCAAGGCTGTCTCTTGCTGTGTGTCAGATGGTCAAATTTTACTTTATAAATGCACAAAAGGCACATTAACAACATCGTGGGGGAGAGGATCTACATCCATATATGGAATTGTGAAAATAGAGACTGTAAGAAGCAAAAGATTAAAGTTTTATTCATCGCATCAATGATTTTTTTTTTTAACATACTGATTTAACCCAGGCTGGCAGTAAAATGGTCTTGTAGTAGATGTGCTCTTTTAAAGCAGAAACTTGTGCCACTAAAATTTCCTTTTTACCTTACTCCCGAATTCCTCATGTCAATGCTTATGAAGCTCTTGAATTTGTAGATATACTAAAATGAGTGTAGCAATCTGAAAGATTCCAAAAAAATAAATAGACAGAGAGGGAATTTGAATTTGCTGAGATGAATGAGCTGAGACTTTGTATGAAATGTGTCAAGGTCTAATGAATATGTAATGTGCATTAACTATTCAGTTACAATGCTGAGTTGCAATGCTTGAATCTTCTCTACAAGCAGCATGTGTAGAGATAAAGTTCCTGGTAGACTGTTCAGTCAACCCAAGATGCAACAGTGAAGTTACAGTTATTCCCTAAAGTATTTTTCTCTCATACTATGATTTTTCCTCTCATACACCATCGAAAGGGATTTGAAATATTAAAACAATCTGGATCTAGATTTATTTAAGAGGGTTTATGAAACTATTGTGTTTACCATTTAGTAATTGCAACCATTTTAAACAAAGTAGCTCAATTTTGAGGGGATCAGATGTATCGGGTAATTGACTGAAAAGAAGTTAATTGGCCAGATGGGGTCCATTCCCTTGTTACTTGAGGACAGACAAAGCAAATAGAAGGTTTAGAGTTAATATTGGTTATTTAATTGGCATTTAGCAGCTGCTTGAATTGAGTTACCAATATGAAGTCCAAGGAGATCTCAGTGCAAGTGGTGCAGGCCATCATTAGGCTCAAAAGCAGGACCATAAATCTATAAGAGAGAGATAGCAAAAACCTTGTATGTGGCCAAATCAACTGTTTGGTAAAGTCTTAAGAAAAAAAAGTACTGGTCCTCTCAATAAATCAAAAGGCCTGGAAGTCCACAAAAATAAGGTAATACATAATTTTATACCTAATTTTATATTTTAATTTTAATTTTATAATAAATAATTTTAAAAATAAGGTCAAGAATACCCCGAAGATGGTAGGTGTATGAATGTAAATACAGAGGATTTACATCAAGGTCCAAACCACAGGTAACATTCAAGAGCCGCTGTTCTGTGATCAAATTCTTTTGACAGATGAAACTAAGATAAACCTGTATCATAATGATGTGAATGTACCATATTTTGGTGAAACCTCTTAAATTAAAGCTGAAAGTCTACACTTTGATCACATCTAGATTATTTTATTTTAAATCCACTGAGTTGATGTGTCAAGGCAAAACAAAACAAAAAAATAAGAAAAAAAACTCATTGTCCAAATACTCCTGAACCTAACTGTATGTAAACAATGAAATAAAGGACCTAACAGTATCTCCAATAAACCGAGGTGTTCAGCTGTGATGAACAGGACTGCAGTGTGTTGTAAATGAAGAACTGCATCTATCATAGCCGTTATCTCAGCAGAGCACCCTCTTCTAAATAACACCAGGGGACATGTATAGTTGCTTACTTAAAACGCTGCACTCACAAAGCTGTCACACCACTGTTGGGCTCATTATTGAACTAAAGAACATCATCCCCTTGGATGTAATGCCTGACGAGCAGTAAGTGATTCGACTTCTCAGCGCTGAGTGTAATATCGGTAACACTGTGCTTTCACCGCATGTTTTGAGAGGATGTTATTCTGCAGAATTACGCCATGTGTCTTTCACGTCAGGTTTAAATTGAGCCCGCTGTCTGTTAGACCACAGAGCCTAACAGACAGTTTTCAGCTGCTCATCTCACACATACACACACACAGACATACATACATATATGCACGCACACAAGCGCCGGGGCGCAGTAGTCGTCTTCCAGGCAGCAGATGGACTGGATGGAAGCACAGTCATCCTGTTAGTAATCATGACATCAGCAGCCCTGTCACATTCTCATGAATGCCCCTGCTGCCAATTATCTTTAAAAAAAAACCCCAGAAGAGATGCTGCTACTAAATAATAACCATACCTGTTCAGTCTAGATCTCAATGGGATATGAGCCTGAGCCGCAGAAGAATCAGTCCTGAATGGGTAGACAAGTAGAACAGACAGAAGGCAGGTTTGTGGAAATATGGTGTTTGACTAGTGGTTGGGTTATTACATATCTGATAGCTAGATTCACTGACTTGTTGCATATACTGCCTACCAGAATGTCACTTAATGAAAGCCAAGGCATATTTGCTGCTGATGTTGAATATTGGTTCTTTAAGCATGGATAGTTTCCACTCTTACTCTTTGTCCTTGTTTCCTTTTCCTTGTACTATCTTGTTAACCTTCTGAAACAAATAGGCTTGACATTTCAGTATTAGCTTTAAAGGTATTAACAAGTAAAACCCAGAAACATTTCACCTAAGACTACTCAGACTCACTTATTATCCAGTGTTAGCACATGAGCCGTAACGCACTGACCGCCGTGGCCACGGACTGCAGCTCGATGGCATTGATTGCAGTCTCAACTGACAATCTGTTGAACTAACTCGTGTAACAGTTTGTGTGGGCAGTCATCCATTTAAATCTTCATGGAGAAATTTGCTCATTGGCGTATTATCCCGATGAAAGCTATGATTTTTCAATAGATACTTTTAGAGATATCCAAGGTTTCTGCAGACAACATAGTGCAATGGCCGTGGCTTCAAGTACATTTTTAAAACACCAGAACTTTTCAGAAACATGTTTCTCTTGATACTGTGGACATCATTGCAAAGCAATTTCAAGAGTTTTATTTTTTCTCTCTCTCTTTTTTGGGCTCTGTTTCACCTGAAGAGGTTCTGTTCCCATAATGCTTTATGTGTTGATCAAAACAATGTTGCTGATGTGTTGGGACTAGAAACCAGAATCATTACACAATATGTTCCTAGTAGGGCCGGTCTGAATACTGCTTTATGGGCTCTGGTGCTTCTGTACAAATAACAGTAAATATTCAAAGCTCCTGGGCTGAAGGGGGGTTGTTATACTATAAATTTACTATTAAACATTTACTGTCATCTTCTATCATCTGTAAAAGATCACATTTGATAGCATAAATGTGCCTTTGCTGAATACACCACACGGCAAGTCTTGTCCAGTCTGCACAGACCTTCAAAAACATGTCAGCAGTTGAAATTACACTACATTTTCAGCCTCAACCCATGAAAGGTCAAGCAGAACAAATGTCCAGTGTTACTGATTGTGTACTTAGTGGCTGCAGCAACATTAGTTAAGTTTTCTAGGAGCTAGTTACTCATTTATACCATCATACTTAGTTGTGAAGTAGTGATGGTTAGTAGTGCTGTTTACATCATATCCAGGTGGTTTTCCAAGCCTGTTGTGCCACAGTGGTAAGCCATATTGCAAGTGCATGTTTGGCTGACTGCTTTTCTCTTGTCATTGCTTAGTTTTAAGTGTTGCCGTCATGGTTGTCACACAGGTCAGGTCTTTTCTGTGTTGTTTCCCTTTCAAAGTGATCTAAAGCCTTACTAAGTGGATTTCCATTACACTTTTTCGCAAAACAGAAGCAACACTTCCAAAATTGTGACAGGGTGCTTCTGAGGTTGGACGGTGTTTCCATTGTAAGGTGTTTTTCTTTTTATGAGTGTTACTGTCCTATACTCTGATCCTTCAAGATTTTTCTTGTAAACAAAAAAGGAAGAAAATCTCAACTTTGAAGAAGATGGACTGAAACAGCTTTGGACAAATTATTGGGACTTCCACCACCGCTGTTGCGAAAATAGCCAACAGAAGATGATCGTTCAAATTATTATTTAAATGCAAAGCCCTTATGTAATGCAGTAATGGATAATGATTCATGTTTATAGCACAGCTACATCATACACGAGGCCATAAAAAGTTGGTATTTAGATTTTGATAACTTTGGATTGACTGACTACATCGCATCCTGTGGTACCCCTGCCTCTCGCCTGAGACGGGCTGGGAAAGGCTCCAGCAGACCCCTGTGACCCAGAAATGGAACAACGGGTTTAGAAAATGGATGGATGGATGGATCGCATCCTATGATGCCAGAGATGTGCAAATGCAAAATACTGTTTCTGTTACTTTTGTGCTAAACTGGACTATTGAGATGTCTGAAAACCACTTCATGAAAGTTTAAAAAGGTTCTCATGACATTTGACAGTTTTTGAGAAATCTGCTTGTTTCAATCACACATTTCTCTTTGCAATATTTAGGTTTCAAGCAATTCCAGTGGTAATGGAAATATGACAACTGTCACTGGTGACATTCATGGCTGCTTGTGTTGTCTGCTTGTGGCCAGTGGAGAATAGATTCTATTATCATTTCCATATTTTAATGGTTCATCCATGCATTAATCCATCTATCCATCCATCCATCCATCCATCCATTATCAATACCAGCAATACCCCGCTGTCTTTGGGCAAAAGGCAAGGGTTAATGGTTCAGTAAAAATTATGCATTGTAACTGATATTTTAAAAAAATATGATATTCTGCAGTTTGGCTGTTTGAAAAAAAATCTCCCCTAAAAAATAAAAAGTCTAGATACCAAAACCACCGAATTACAAATATCTGGGTATCGACGTCAAGTCCAAGAGTGCACTAGAAGTTTGTCATCTTTCCAGTATTCCATTTGGTTTCTATCTTTCACAGCACAAGAACGAAAAAGTTGAAATTAAACATTTATCTCCAAACTTTGATTTTCAACTACGATATGAAGTTCATTGTGTGCGTGTTGGCGTATGGAGCCTTCCTGTTTTTGTTTTTATTGCCCTCTTTCTCTTCCATCCTCTGTCCGTCCAACTCCACCAACACACCACCCGACAGAGCAGCATGTCCTCGTTCTGGTGATGCACGGCCGCCACCGTTCAGTGTGGAGCCTCTGAAAAATTCATGCTGACACACATCTCCAAATGCCTAAAAATGTGCAGAGATACTTTCAAGCCCTCTGCTCGTTTCTCCCTGTCAGTGAGCCCGTATCAGTAGAAGATTAGACACTGCAATTTCGCTCACAGCAGGACCAGTAAGAAAAAGCTTAACACACACTTGCAAACATGTGTGCACAATCATGCCACGGAGCATCTCAGTGAACACAGAGACGACTTTACCATCATCCTGCAATCCTACAGGATCCTACAGCTTGATTTTCTTTGAAGCGCTTTGATTTTTCAAGTGATCACTTTATTGAAGTCAGCAAATACAAAAATCAAGCGTTTCTAATCACAGTTAATTTATGGCTCGGGGCATTTTTTTTATATACAAGTTGTGAATCGTAGTGCATCATGTATGCACCATTTTCTCCAAGACAGCTCTAAAGATCAAAAACATTGAGCAAGTTGGCAGAGGTGAAATGATGTTTCACTGTGAATGCCAAACTCCATTTTGGGGCCTGAGATACGAGCTGTCATATTTCAGAAGAAATCCCAAGACTGCTATTACAGTTCCAGCAATGTTCAGATTTGATCTCTGACCTTATAGACTTTCCTCTCATTTAGAGGAAAGAGCAAAAGAAGCACAAACTCTGTGACTCCGTCAGCACACAGAAAGGTTATTACGCTGCCAGCACTTTTGATATGTGACCTAATATTATTATCCGATTGTTATCGGGCATGCAAGCAATCATCACGTGAGCTGTGATTTGTGTCACGGGTGCTGTGGTCTGATTCAATGATTCTCGATTGACAGCAGGGGAGATATGGAGCTTCTGAAGCAACGTTTAGGTGTTACTTTCACTGCAGAGCTCACACACTCGTTCTCTCAGGTAGAACTGAAAGAAAATGAATCGTTTTAAGGTCGCTCTGGAGGGCCGTTATGATCTGTGTGGCAAAAATCATACAGTTTTATTTCTTTTTTCTGCATAATATTATGCTCTTGGTGAATACATTCATTGTTCATTGTGGCTTGTACTAGAGATGTTCCATTACAATTTTTTATCTACTGATTCCAATGCTTGGGTCTTGAGCGTATGCTAATACTAAGAAATTTAGCAATTAATGTTTAAATTGACCTTACATAAAGAATATATATTAAATAAAGAAATGGGGGCTGGTCTATGACAAGGAATTTTACTTTTTTTGTCCAGTAGAAATGGCTCTAGTTTGTACTTTCTCTTCTTTATGAGTCAGACAGTTAAAAATACTTCCAGGTGCTTCAAATAATCTTCAGTTTTAGGGTGTGGCAAACATGTGTAAACCATATAAATTTCCAAAATGTAAGGTTTAAATACAAAGAGATGAACATGTGTCTTCAGGTGTGACCATACTTTTATATTTCAAGGCTATTTGCTCTAATGTGATATGTAACCCAGTTTCTATGGGAACAAAATACCACTGGGCAGAAAATAAGCAACTTTTAAGTGTTACATATGGTTCTTTGCCAAGGTAAATCAACAGTAATGTAGAGCTGTTCTGCTAATGTTATTTTTTACATTTCCCTGAATAGTTCATCCAATCTAAGCACTCCAGAGAAATTTTTAACACAATTTCTGCTATTATGAGACAAGAAAACGGTGAAATGCCAAATCGAGCACACATCTTAAAGGATTTTCAGAGTACGGTTAAGCTTAAACACAAAAAAGGTTCAAGATTTTCTAAGTCCTGCTCTAAGTCCAAAATAAAACTTTTTAAAACAACGTGGGTTACAGCAGATTTACTAATTTGAGCCTTCAAAGTGTGTTAACATTTTCAAAACATGTTTGGGTTCTTTTTCACACTCTAAGCTGCTTTCTTGTTTAGCACATTATCAAATACAGTATATGATTTTTCAAAGCATTTCCAGCAACATGCCAGTGTGCACCGCTTTAGTCTGTAGATTCTGTTAACAGTTTTTAAACTTGGATTTATTTGTAGCACAAGAGGAGAAATCAGACTGGCCGAAAGTCATAAATCCTCTGGAAGTCATGAACACTGTTGCAGCATTTTAAGTAATCTGACAGAAAATGACATCCTTATCCCCAGGGATACTGGCAGAGCTAAAAAATGCTTATAGACCCAGGGTAGGGCAGTTTTAGGCCATGCAACACTTGTGTAAAGTAGATCAGGCAGCTGTAGGGGAACACCCTCATGTGTGAGTGAATTCTAAAGAGCCACTAGCTGAATAGGGTCAGAGGTCAGGACCATCTGCAGCCAGGAGTCTCAAAGAAACTGTCACGGACTGGCTCTTAACATGCACATTCCCATGGAGACGAGTCCCACGTCCCATTTGTGGGGTCCTAATGCTACTGCTGGTTGTTATAGCAACAGACAAGACGTGACATTGTTTCATAATACAGTTTTTAACTCTTTCTCCTTCTGACTTCACTGGTGGGGTCATTTTCTTACCGTGCCATGTCTCTGTGGTGGTAGCAGAAGCCAGGGAACGTAAATCAAACATGGTTAAAGGTAGGTTCATGGCAGCGTCATTGAAGATAATACAAGTGGTGTGTGTATACTTATTGATGCAGTGCGTCAGTAAAGTCTGAAGAAACTTGAGCTGGAGTGGAGTTACTTGTTTTGTTTGGTGGCACAAGCAGAAGCTTCAAGTCTAAACTAGCACATAAATGACTGCATAGGCGTACTGAATCACACTATCTTTTGAACCTTTATTGTTCATCTTGTCTCTTGTTTTTTTTTCTTCAGACATTGATAAAAAACTAATAATACATCTCTGTTATTTTCATATCCTGAAACGGTCATTATTAGCGGGCACAGAAGCATTAAAGTGAAATAGCGTAACGAAAAAATTTGATACATGGTCTATGTGAAGTCATATCAATAAATGTGTAGCATTAAAACAAATCTCATCATTTTTTAAAAATATGTCATTATAGTTTTAACTTGCAACTCAAGTATTTATAAACTTCTGACAAATGTGAAAATAAAGAGGCATAATCAAGACAGTTACACTCCTTTTTTGTTCTTTGACACATTGTTACACAACTTATTGGATTTATTCTATTTGTGCGACACTGTTTCAGCTCCCTGACCCCCTGTGACTGCAGGAGTGGTGACAGTTCTCGTATGAAGTTTTCTCGTTAGCAAAGACTGTGTATCCAAGCAACCTGCTGCTTCTTTCAAGAATTTATGACTTTGTGCTGCAAAGAACTTCATTTTTGTTTAAATCGGTGAAAACTGATGCAAGAAACAGGCAACAGGAGAAGAGGAACTATGAAGAGAATTGTTCTTTTTAACTAAAGTCTAGTTTAACACTCATTCAAATCCCTTTGAGCGCTCTTTCGATATGCCATTGTTCATTTTGCCACAGAGGTAGACGCTTGTGGGTGCATGTCTTGAATTTTCAGTCAGGTTTTCTTTCAGACTTGGGTTGCCTGGGGTGTGACTAAACTGCAGCCTTCGCAAAATTTGTCAGTACTCGAGTGGGGAAAATTATGAAGAATGTTGTTCCAATTGATTTTTCAGGTTTTTGAGCAGCTGAACAGAATGCAAACAACTCTGTTTTTACTTTTTGTTTGAGGCTGCAGATCTGGTTGCTTGTGCACTTTTATTGGTGAGCGTGGAATTTGCAAATGTTTTCCCTCAAGTTTTCCCTCCTAGCTGTTTGCTCATTAACACAGTGAGTTTCAATTTCACTTGCTCATTAACACAGCAAACAGCTAGCATAAGGTTTTTGTAAACATTTATCTATCAGCTTAATTATAACAAATCTAGGTGATAGAACATGTTTGAGTTTAAAACGCATGGGGTAAGAAAATCTTTTTTTAATTTTCAAAGAAGATTTACCTGCTGACTTTCCCAACTATAATTTTAGCTTTCCTGCTTTTTAGTTAAATGTTATCATATTACCATATCTGCACCACTCTGATAAATCTGCCAAAGTATGTAGAAGACATTTTCAGTTTCACTTAACTCACTAATTTACACAAATTAATGTCAAAGAAGTGTATATATATATATATATATATATATATATATATATATATATATATATATAATGCACTTTTTTCCTCCCCAGTTTAGATCTTTATATTTTTATATCTTTGCTATATTTTAAAAAATGTATTCACAATGTCAGGATCAATAAAGTCTTTATTTCAGTGTGTTTTTATTGAAATAAAGACTTTAGAGTTATTAGTGGTGAGAATATTTTACATTATTGCAAAAATACAAAAATGTCCCTTATAAACTCGTGTGGGATTGTAATAGGATTTTATCATGCTTTACTCTCCAAAGTAGTTTTAATCCAAACCATGACGTGGCCATGACTATGACTCACATTAAAAGTTGAATGTGAGTCTTATTGTGCAGGAAGATGAGGTGTAACACTGCCAAGATCCCTCGCGCACGTGTGCATGTGTGCATGCATGCTCCATTACTACAGCTCATCATGACCCACTAAGTCATTGCAGAATAACAAGGGCTTATGTCCCCTGTGTAATCAGGCAGCCCTTTGTGAGTGTGTATGTGTATCTCTGTGTGTGTATGTAGTCCTATCTTGCTCACTGTGTGTATGAGCAAGACAGGCCCAAGATAGGCTGACTTGAACATAGAGGGTGAGTATGTGTGTATGTCATCTGTGCTCAGACAAGACAAGTGCACTGACCGGAAGGAGAAAACCTGACAAAAGTAATGGATCCAGAGCAACAGAACTTGACTTTTAAAACCTCTAACCCACTGTAAGGGAATTGTGTTTCCTGACTGCAGTCTGTAACAAGAAGTTGACATGTGAAGTAGTATCACTCTAGCCAAGTGTGTGGAACGAGACAATTAAATTAAATGTGCAAAAGATTAGAATTTCTTTTTCGAGAACAAGATTTTGTGTTTATCTATTGCTGATCCAAAAAGAACAGACTGTTTATGAGACAGACAGCTGGTTTGCAGGTTTGCAGATTGTATCCACTGCTCTCACTAGATAGATGATAACCAGAACCACTGGAAGAAAACATCTGTCTAAAGAATGGTCTCATAAAGTGTTGGGATAGCTGGATAAACATTTACATAAATTAAAGTGCCTTTTAAACAGGAAGAGATAAGCAGCAGGAGTAGGAAAAATGCAGTATACGTGTTATGATTGATATTTCCCATTGAAATATATCTACCACAGAGAGCGTTTATTGACTAAGAAGGTCTTAATTTGTGTCACAGCTAGAAATTAACCATTGTAATTTGGTGCCTAAATGAATGTGGAGCTGTGTGTGGGTGTTCGGCTGACAGCATTAGTCAGTGATACACGGCTCACAGAACGTTGAAATTGTGGGGGCATTTGTGCTCAATTTTATCTTCTCTTACGACTTTACTTTGATGGATTTTTTTTCGAAAACTATGTCTCTTTATTATCCTCTCTTAGAGCAAATATAGAAAATTTTCCAGGTCATTCAAATTTTTTCTATATTTCATGTTTCAGACCCAATTTTGCATATATTCAAGCACCTGCATTTTCATCAGACTATCCATTTTTTTCTTTTTGTTCACTCTATGATGAGAACATGGACTCAGTTGTCCCAGACCACTTTTAAGTGATCACAATGACTGTTTGTGACCGCATCTCAACAACACCTTTTAATGCAATATCTGAAGGAGGCCTCTGTGGTACAATAAGCCATCCAGAGACTGGATGTGAAGACACTCACAGAAACAACAACAAAAAAAGTGAAAATTACTGTCCATGCAATGTAATTGAGTCTGCAATACAAGACAAAAATAGTGACCCTAGAAATAAATCTAATATTCCTTGAATCTACTCAAAATTGTCTGATTTTGAGCAAATAAATTCTTTGCCAATGGGGTTAGAAAAATTTTCTTGACTAGAACCAGCAAAATATTCTGAAATAGTCTTCAATCTTCTTAGAACAAGGCCTTTTTTTTTAACTTTCTTAAAAATGAGTTTTGGAGTATATTTACTCAAACACTAGTGGAAATGTTCAGAAATGTGTTCTGAGCTTGTTGGATCAATCCTGAGAACAGTTGAGCTTTCAGCATTGCCAGAGAGGCTTTAACAAAGTATTTCATAGAAGATTTGAATTCTCTTGTAGATAAGATATCTAACAAGACAGTAAGGATTTTCCTTATCACCGAGGAGAATTGTGCGTGAAAAGTAAAACTGTATTATATTGTGAAGTTCTTTGAAATGTTTGTCTATGAAAGGTGTTATATACATTTTTATTTTTATGCACATTCTCAGTCTGAACATTTGGTCCCTGGCTCTTTGTTTTACATTTGATGGCACGGTGTTAACATTTTGCCATTTTTTTCTCTCTCTCTCAATGCAAGATAGTAACCTGCAGCTTTATGCTGCTGGATGGAGACATGGGGAGATCATGAAGGGATAAAGCACAGGATGTTCTTGAATTTGAGCACTTTCACTGGACTTCAAATTCTGAGATTGCTGGTTATTATTACACTTCTCTTCTCATTTTTTTTATTCTCTGTCACCATTTTGATCCTTAGTGCGCCCACTCCTTTTTATTTCACTCTGAAACAAGCTTCTGCTCTATATTATGGATTGCCACGACTCTACAACAGCCACATTCTTCACAGGGAATATTTGGCCGTGGTCTCGTACAGTATATTCTCTTTCAGATGTTGAGTGACCACTATGAAATGTGATGATAAAGGGATACCAAGGTCTTGTAAAAGCACTGGAGTCTGACACGGCCATGAAAAAGGAGGGAAAAAAAAAGAATTTAATAAAGTCTAAGATGATTGAAACTACTGAATACAGAACACTTTAAAGGGTTAGAAACTTTTTCACATATTGTGTATGAGAATTGACTTGATTCTGGGACTATCTGATTTTGGCCTCAGCTCTTTTCACACAAAGTCCGTGAAACATGTTTTGACCTTAAACTTTATTAGATGACGATAATAATACCACAATAAAAAAAAAAAAACCCAAAGGAAAGCCCATGTATACTCCTTTAAAAAAACATTACTGTTTCAAACACAGCTGCTTTTATTAGCTAGTGCAAAGTTTCTGTTTTATAGATTCATAGTTTTTAGCCACAACTGAGTGATTATTGTTGATGGGTGTTTAAAGTGAGTGATTAGAAAATACACAAGGATGATTTTTTTACTTTTTTTCTGAAACTCATTGCTTTGTAGCAGATATACAAGGCCAATGATTTTCCTTGTACTTGTAGTACAAATTTCCCAGGACATGCAAATGTATGCAAATGCATCCTGTTAAGCTTTCCTTAACTACTATTATGCGCATGCTGCAGATCCCGTGCAACTAGTCTGATACTTCCACCAGTTAGTTGTTGCAATCTTGTTATTGCACATCTAAGTAAAAAACTGTGGCTGCATTGCTTTCTGTCTCAAGCAGTATTTGTGAGAGTGACGTTTCTTTCTTCAAAATGATGGAGCGTGGTTACTGCACTGTCAGCACTCACAGCTGAGTACTCAAAAAGAGCAATCAATAATCACTTGGTCTTTTCTTTCTTTCCCTCACTCATTCTCACTCCTGCCCTCTCTCCATCACTCTTGGCTCCATTCCTTCTGTGTGTAGGAGGTGAAATCTCCATGGGTGAGGCCCACTGATCCAGGAATCCCTGCACACCCCCTCCCCTCCACCCTTTACCTCTGCCCTCAGACCCAGCCCTCTCCACTCCAGCCACCATGACTTCCACCAGCCAGCTGTTGGGTTTGGCTGATGTGGGGCTGAAGTGTGACCAGGAGATAGAGAGGAGATATGAGATCGTTCCCTCAGTGGTCTGCTCTATGTGCTGCCTCTTTGGAATCATCTACTGCTTCTTTGGTAAGTGATGATCAAGTCAAGAGAGAAAGTCAGCTTTACTTCTTTTTAGCGTTAGGAAGATATTAATACTTCTATATTCCAAATAAGAAGCTGTGTCTTGCATCTGGTTAATTTAGGTGACCAAAGTCATTCATTAGAGAGAACATTTTATGTATGCACTTTGGTCAAAAGTGGACACCATTTCCTGAGGTCTTAAAGAAATATCTGTGATATGATTCAGTCAAGACACTACACAGAAAAACTTTTTAAAAATATATTTGTACAGATCTGTTTATAGCATCTGGTTTTAGAGGGTGGAGTCAATAATTCAACCTTTTTCTACAGAAGGGATGTGCCTTATTAGAGACCCAATCCACAGCTTTACATTACATCCTTCTGAGGAACAGCAAATACATCAGGAAGCCCCATAGAGAGAAAGTTTGGGAGGCTGGATAAATATACTTTCATCTATTCCTGTGATGTCATTAAATCCTGCAGATATGAATAGCATATTTTCATAACAAAAAAAAGGGGGGTTGCCATTGGTTGTCACTTTAGACACCTTGATATGTCTTCCATGGCACATAATAATGTATTATTGTCCTAATATGTCCCCTTAAAGCCACACAGTTCTTACCTAGGGACCAGGGAGGCACTGATCAAATAAGTTTTAATGTTTGGGGGTTTTTTTTGTACTTTTATTTTTTGGACATGTTTTTTTAAGACAAATATAAAGTATAAAAAGACACTTTTAATGTCAAACAGTGGTGCATGAACAAGTAACTAGTGAACCATAAACATAAAACACGGCTACAGAGATGATTTTGTGTAGTTATTCTTGGACTGTGTAATTTCCAAACAAAAACACAACATGCCATACAGATCACTGTCATATATTAAATATCTTAAAGCTCAAAATGAAATATCACACACCTGTTTCTGTTACCAATAATATGTTTTTAAAGAGTCTGTACTTATTTAAATAAAATGTTCATAATTTTGTTTAAAGTTTGCTACAAGAAGTGTACTTTTTTTTTTCTTTTTTTTTTTTTTTTTAATTCACCTATATGTAGCAGCTTTTGTCAGCTTCTTAAAACTCCTCTCCGGAGAAGCCCAGTCCACAGGGAATTTTTTAACTGTCGGGTACAGTTGCTCATGTGGCAGCTGCTCATTGTGTGTTTGAGGTGTAGCAATTTAATAACGACGCACTTAACAGGCAGAAATTTCTGGCAGAACCAAACGTATTTCAATACATGAACATGTGAAATTTAGATTTTCTGATCTATTTATTTATTTATTTATGGATTATATGTGCACTGCCAGTCATAACAGTCAGATTGCAATGTAGTCTACAAAATTGTCACTAGCACAATTTAGATCTTTCACCTGTTCAAAGCTGCTATTTAAAAAAAGACTGCCAAATAAAGTCTACGATAAATTGTCTAATTTTATTTGTACAAAGAAATAACAAAAGAAAAGCTTGATATTTGCTTGGGTGGTATTTGGAATGTTGTTTTTTCACACAAACAATTATGTGGTTTTGAAAGAAAAATCTGGATTTTTTTGTCTTTTTTTTTAAATTAAAATGTATGTTTGGCACAGATAGAAACAAATGCGAATAGAAACTCTTCTGTGCTGAAGAAAGCAGACAACAGAAGTATTTGATAAGTTCAGGTGAAGTATTACCGCCAGCCCTTGCATCAGAAACAGGATGTCAAAAATCCATATTTTTAAGCTGACAGCATGCATCGGTACCACAGAAGCAAGCAGCCCTGAGATCAAATTGGTCTTTTTTCTAAAAGAAAAAGTGCAGGGAATATTGAAATTCATAGATCTTTAGCTCCACTGGGAGAAAAAGGGTAAATCCACTCTCACTTCAGTCATACTGTGAGCACTTGCAAATGGCAAGCAGAATGTCTGCATATCAATGTTTATTTTTCCTAAGTCTTTAAGAAAGTGGACTAATCAACAGCAAAGCATCACTTAAAAAGACATCATAAACAGATTGCCATCAACTTACTCCAGATGCTTTCATGGTGTCTGGTTATTGCTCTGTGTATTTGATAGCATATTCTTGAAAACAAATACAGCAAGAGCCACAATCACTGCTGTACAAATGAGATGGAATATTACTGATATTTGGACGAACTCCCACAGCTATGTTTGAATAATCAAACACATCTCTGTGGGTTATCGGGCTCAAGATGGCTTTTCCCCTTCTTTCCTCTGAAGAACTGGTTTTTGATCCGGGATCTTGGGTGGAAAAATGTTAGCTGTCATCTCATTGATCCAGAAACACACAAATACACGCTAGTGAGTGGTGTTGCTGAATTAGGATGCATAATGCAAGAGTGAGACATAGCCTTATTAAGCCAGGATGAACAGATGGGACTAACTGATGGCTGGAGGAAAAGTACGGGAAGCAATGAGGAACAAAAGTCATTTTGGGGGTGGGGTATGTAACAGTATGACTGGCAAGAAGAAGGGAGAGGAAAAGATGAGTCAGAGAGAATTGGACTAGAAATTCAGTGCAGCAAAGAAAAGGCCTGATATTTCAGAACTCATTTATCGATTGATATAAACAGTCAAATATGGGGGAACGATGCTGATGGCTAACACCAGTAGACCAAACAGAAGCTGAGGAAGGTGTAGAAGGTGCTGTGGAAATGCTCCAGTTACCATGCCATGTCAGACTTGTGTCCCTTCGAGCCTTCAGTCACAGAAGTGCAAACAGCTGTGAAGAATATAGTGGTTTTCACCAGGCTGAAAGATATCCTTGAGAACCCACATGATCCACGTGGAAAGAACAAAGAATGCTGATAGAAGTCATTTAAATGAGTTATGGTGGGAAGTCCATGTTGTAGATAAGAGGAGGGGTATTGTGAAGTTGAGCTGCGCAATTCCTGATTACACATAGATAACAATCTGACATCGGCTCCCTCCGAGACGGAGTCCAGTCAGAGAAAAACAGATACCGAGAAAATAATAAAGGAAGACACAGATATTAATAAACATAAAAGCTGGCAGAGGAGATTTGAAATATCAATATCAGCTTTTAATATTTCTGCGTCTGTCTTCCGGGTTTTTGTGATGATAAAATACATAAAAAGTGAAAACAAGGTCAGAAGGGAATATATGAGGAAAACTAGAAGAACAGTTGTTCTTTACTCCAAGCCTCTTCAACTAATAAATGCAGTTGACCTTTTGTAATGTGATGATTACCATATTTTAAGGTTGTCTCTTAAAGGTTTTCCATTATTTTATTCGTTTCCATCATGCTCCAATGAAGAAAAAAAGAAACACACACACACACACACACACAAATGCACTTCTTTATTTCCTATCAAATCCAAGCCTGCATCACATTTTATTGCTGTTGATTTGGGAACTTCTTTAATATTAATCACCCTTTTAGTCCCAAAAACGGTTGCAAAGCCACAAAACAATCTACAGTTAATCATCAGACTAAACAGAGTAAACACTTCAGTGTTATTACAGAATGAAAATGAACTGTTGCATCTGACAACAAAGTGGCTGTTATTAATGTGGCTCCTGTTTTAGGTCTGTGCTACATTTGTAACCCAAATATCATTTTAAAGAGCTGTTATGGAATGATAAGCCACACAGTGCTCTATTAACAATAATGATACCATTTGTTTGGTTATTATTGTTGTGAATTAGTTTTGCTAGGGGAAGATTATGTGGTGGATGACTGTGCTGATGGGTTTACCTTGACCTGTTTTTAAGCAACATTAATCTCAAATACCATTCAATCCTTTCAACCTGTTTTTTTTTCTTAGAAAATGTTGGTGCGGGGGTGAGATTATTCTCTAGTCCTAGCTGTGAGAATTGCAAGAAAATGTTTTGTACAACCATAATTTTGCTGGTAGATTATTTAGTGTTGATATAATGTTGTGTTCCACCTTTTTTTTTGATTTAATAGATGTCTCTAGCTGATATCTCACAGCCAATATGCCTGTGATATCTTAATAGGATTCTGTTTTCTTACCCCCCATTTCTCCCGCAGGCTATCGATGCTTCAAGGCTGTGTTGTTTCTCACAGGCCTAATGTTTGGCTCTGTGGTCATCTTCATGCTGTGCTACAAGGAGAGGGTGATGGACACTCAGCTGAGTGTAGAGGCATCCGTGGGCATCGGCCTCGGCATTGGGACCCTGTGCGGCCTGGTGACCATGTTGGTCCGCAGTGTGGGGTTGTTCATGGTGGGCCTGCTGCTGGGCCTGCTGGTTGGGGTGGCGTCATTGGTGGTAATTTTTTCCCCCTGTACTTTCATTTGTGGAATAAACTGATATGTCTAGTTTTACTAATATTCATGCGTCTAAGCTTCGCTAAATAAGAAATGTAGACAGAAAATCCTCCCTCTGTACAAATCATACTGAAACTGCTGTGTGGAGCTGCCTTTGTCTTGATATTAATCTTGGTTAAAGATGGGGCTGTGCCTGTCAATGCTGTGGTAATATCTCACATGGCAGAATGCTAAATGCCTCTTTAATAGATGGTTTTGATTAATCTTACTCCAGTGTTGACTAGAGACCCTATAGATACTGAAATCATATTGAAAATAGATAAAGTAATTCCAAGAATGTCCAAAAGGTAACTGGTTTTCAGTCTTATCCAATATAAAAGTGACTTTTATTTTGTTAATTTTACTTGTGTCACATTAACTTCCTCTCAAGTCACTTAATTATCCTAAATAATAACAATATCCACAATTACTACTATGTGGGACAAGTGGTTCATGTCCACCATCAACCAAAGGAGTACGCTACCACTAAAACCTAACATTTAAAATGTGACATGTTCGATAAATCATTTTCTAGTATGATTCTTTTTGACCATGAATATCCTCAGTGGGCCACCATTTGGGCTAGATTTGCCTTATAACTGTACTTAAACTAGGTTTAATAGTGGTTAAATGCAGCTAACAATTATAGTTTAAATATAACCAGATTTTCAATGGCGGTAATTGGGAAAACATATCCCAAATTCATGCTACATTATTACATAATTTGACTACCTCTTTAAACATTTTAAGCTTTAGTATTTTGCATTAATTAACATCGTAACTGAAAGGAAATTCTTGAACAAACCTTTTTTTTTTCTTTTCTTTTTTTTGCGTCATGTCTCAGGCCATGGAGGAGTTTTATCACCCTAAAACAGTGTGGGTTCCTCTGGGCATTCTTCTGGGCTCTGGAACCTTGTTCGCTGTCCTCACTCTTCAGTGGCAGCGCTGCTTCGTCACCTTCTCAACAGCCACGTTTGGCTCTGCTATTATCACTGTCACAGTGGATTATTTTATAGAGCTGTTTGCCTTGGTGCAATACATCTACGAGAGACTCAAGGTGAGCGCAGTGTTTGTGTGTTTCTTCTTTTTTTTTACCTGTTTGTGTTTCTGAGCATGTGCTTGTGAAGAGGAAGGATGCCCGTCACCTTGAGGCAGGTTTGTTGTTTGTTTTCTCAGTCTGAAATTTCCAATATTTATGACTTCACTAAGGACTCAACACCAATTATTTTCACTTCTCACCTGGGTGGATAAGGCAGAGACTGAGTTAAGAGTGTTCGGTGTGGATAAATTTTTCTAGCCATGTAAATTCATTTTGCCATGGTGACATGTTTTTACTACCTGGATAAAATGTCACTGTATATCTAGCTAATTTGATTTTATCAGGATTAACAGAAGACTGAGGCTGGAATATTCACACAAAGTCCATAGTTAAAGGAATATAATGGAGTTTAAACAACCCTAGTCTATTATTAGATGATAAGGAGTGTACAATTTACCAAAGTGATGTGAATCTCAAAGTATTGTCAATAGATACAAAAACAGCAAAGTTTTTGGCTTCTGTTTCCATAGATCTGGACAGATTGGTACTAATATATGTTACGACAAAACAGGCAAGTGTTAAAAAGAAGAAGCCATGAAGTCATGACATCGGCAGTTTTTTTGTAAGGACTTAAGAGAGGATGGCAGCAACCAGAATGAGATTCCCATACAAACAGTCTTTTTTTGCACATTTTGTACTTATATAAAGTGAATACTACTTTGCTTTGCCCATACAGACCATATCCACACTATCTCTTGAGTGCAATATATTGAATCTTAAAGTAGCTGTTTATTTTTATGTAGTTTTATTGCTCCCTGTGCCAACATTGACATTTTGCTGCCAATGCAGTTTCTAACTTGTTTTGACTTGAAGGATATCAACGTATTTTAATTTGCTACTAAAGAGAAATTGTGTAGCATACTTAGGGTGTTTTTACTTATCATTTCTCAGTCATATCCTGATTTTGAACATATTTTGGATATGACATTGGCTTAAAACAAGTAAAAGCTGTTCAGATTTCAGATGCTGTGTATACAGTATTGCCTATTTTATGACATCTCAGGCATTATGTTCTTTACTGGCACAGAATATTTGGACACATAGATAAGATGTTGATCTCCAGTATTGTGGAATATTGCGGAAGGTCTAGGCTATTGCTAAAAGAGAAATATATTCACATGTGCATCATGTACCAAGGCATTATAAAATCTAATCTTAACCAGGATACCAGCAGTACCTCTAAAAGATCTGTTGCTCAGTGAGGAAGGACTAATTGTAATCTTTGCAGGTGGCACCAAAGAAGCCAGTGTGCTGGTTTACGTGGGTCATCTTGGGGGTCTGGCCTGTCCTGGCCCTTCTTGGAGTGCTGATCCAATGGAAAGTTACAGCTGAGGGATTTTCTCACACAGAAGGTGAGTTTGTCTACAAGTTTAAAAAAAAAAAAGTTTGAGGTTCCTTTGTCTAAAACAGAAGGCAAGTGCAAAATTAAATTAAAGTCCAACATCACTGAACACCAAAAGGAGTGGTGCCAGGCTTTCATAGGGCCACATGTTGACAAATAACCGCAACCATTCACACTTACCCCTATAACGCAACCACCAGTTATCCTAACATGCATGTATTTGTATGATGGTAGAAAACTGGAGAAAACCCATGTGAGCATGCATATATTTACACACAAAAGTCCCAGCCATGATTTAAACCAGAAAGCTTCAGGCTGTGAGGCTAAATGCATTTTTACTTAAGTTTGGGGCAGGACCCAAGTGCAGGAGATGAGGCAGTAGGAGTTCCAAAACAAAATGCATTTTACTTAAATGAAAAGTACTGCTAAGAAGGAATTCTAAATCAATATAATCAAAGTCCTTCACTTGAAAAATAACTGAAAAAAACAACCAGGGGAAAAACCAAACAGTTGGATGGAAACATAGGTAGAAAAATTGGGTAGGAAAAAAGACAGATCAGCAGGGAGGAATGGAAAGACAAGATAATAGGTACAGCCTCTCACTGAGGCTGACAGGACACAGGTGCAAATAATCGGGACAGATGGGAACAAGGAAAGTCAAACTATAACTAAACACTAGGACACATGCTTTCAACAGGTCATAAATGAGGACAAAAATAGAGAACCAAGGAAAAGAACAACAAAAAAATCTCAAAACCCTAGAGAAAACTTAGAAAACAACAAAATGTTTGACTTAAACCTGGATACCTCAATTTAATGCCATGATTGAATTCAGTTTAGTGTTATTCAAAACTCCTTTATCAATCCCTGAAGGGAAATTAAATGTAGCCATGATTTAGTAAATGATAAAGGTAAACAAATTACATTTAAGTAAAATGACATCCAAGAATGTATACATTTATGTAGATTTTTATCTTGTTGTCATTTCATTGGTGTGAACCCACAATTACTGCACATACATCAGTTATTTTTCAATAAAGGCACACCTCAAGTAATCATAGAAACCTGTTTACTGAATTGAGAATTTTTTTTTTTTTTTTTACAAATAAGTATCCTTTTCCATAAACCTTGTCTAATGCACACCTTGGAAAATGAACATTAGAAATGCACCATTTGTTATGGGGAGGTTGACCATCATTCTGCTTCCCTCTGAGGTCCCTGATGGCATTGCCTGGCAACAGCTTGGCCGTGGTGTTAATCCCACCTATGGCACTGACTGACTAATCTGCCTGTGGCTATTCTAAGGTCTGAAAAAAAGGCAAGGTCTCATTTGAAGTAAACCCAAATTTGTACAAGGCTAAAATAACTTTTTGAATTGATCTTTAATGTGTGTTGCGGAATGCAGTTGTTGGTAAATATCCGAATAGTAATGGAAACTATAATCAATTATGTGCTTTTCATTTAACCCACCCTCTTTTAGTCCCCTTTAAGCAGCAGGAAACTGATTTACTGCCTTTCAAAATGTCTATCCCCACCGAGTCCATTTATGATGGGTTGCGCATGAAATTATGACAGAGAGTGGTGTTGGCACTGGGTTTCTTCTCTTTCCCCCCAAGACTCTAAATGTTAGTTTTTAATAACAAAAGCCCTACTATTTCTATTTTGTGTGTTCAGTCTCCATTTAATGTTGCGACCCAATGAGCCGGGTCATAACAAGTACAAACAACATTTGTGAACATGAACTGAATTAACTAAAAAAAAGACACAATATAATCTGCCGTGCACCTATGGCACCCATGGGTGCCTAATGTGAAAATGACTTCAGAGTGGCCTCAACTCAATAAATGCTGGACTTTGAGAGATGTGCTCAACCAAAAGTCCAGAAATACTCAATGTGAGTGGCTGATTAAGTTAAACAGCAAGCAACTACTTCAGGCTGCTGAAGGATCTGGAATATCTTGAATCATTGGTGTATTTAGCTTTGCTTACTTCATTTTTTGTCTTTTTGGTCTAATTTTTGTTAAATTAATAATGGCGCAAAGTTATCCTTTGTTCTTCATCTGAGGTTGTATTCTCCTAATCCAAATACCCACTGATAAGATGATTGTTCTATGTTGTTAATAACTTTTATTTTTTTCCCTATTTTAGTGTTTTGGTTCTTTCTGCTAGACCAGAGGTGGACATCATTTTTTTTCTCCTAGGATCATGTTTTAAACATTAAGCATAGACAAAGGGCCACAGCTCAGATGATTTCATTAAACACCATTCACAGCGCGATTCAATCATCCATTTTTTTTAAAAATTCACTGTCAGATGAAGGCTTGCATCAATTTCACAAGCTTGTACAGTAACTGTACAGCTAATTAGTCGATTCTGAAATGTCCTGTGAAAATCTTCTACATGTATATTAATTTAGAAACCTTATTCACATCTTTTTCTTCTTTTCACATCAATGATAAGTAAATACTTTAGCTCTCACCCTTGCTGTTCTCATTAAACACAACGATACTCGCCTGAGTTATCAGACATTCTTACAAATAATCAATGCTTAAGACATTTCTTTTTTTGTTTGTTTTTTTTGGTGAGGGGTGTTAGTGTTTTCACTGAAACCGTTATTAACAGAAAACAGACTTAATCTGTTCTGAAATCAACCACAAAACAGATGGCAAGCTCACTCTCCTTTTCTCTCTCTCACACATATATGTAAAAATATATAAACGCATCACAAAACCACAGTTGTGGCAACTCTTACCATGAAAGAGAGGAAGGAATAGCAAGACATATTGTCTCATTTAGTTATTCACTCTGGAAATGTATACCTTTTGGGACATATTTACACACACTACATGTTGTCTTTACAAGTGTTCACAGTTACAGAGTGTCGGTGAAGAAGTCACACATGGCCTCAAATAATGAGATTAAACAGCAGGGTGCTGCCGTTACCAGACAGAACGTGGGCAAAGATTTAGAAAGCTTTTTAGTGCCATTTTGAAAATGATGCGACTCCATGTAGTGGAGAGAAAAGAACACACATATAAAAGAATTACAGTTTGCAGGCAGCATGAGAGGAAATGGATCCCTAATTCCATACACTTTCATACTTTTGTAGTATTGTGGTGAGAGCCCTTGTGCAGAAATAAGTGGAAAGTACAAATAATGATTGCAAACAAAAAAAGGGTGGAAAAAAATCTCAAACGGAACATCAGGATTGTCTGATTGTGGTTTTTATCTACTGTGTTATCAGAAAGATGGAGGAGGAGAAAAATTAATATTACTATCATTCATGTTGATTGTTGATAAAGGCAAGTTATTTTTAATCTCATTTAAATTAAAATCGATAGGAGTTTTGCTGTGTTTTTAGTATTAAGACCTGAAAACCTTCTTTAATGGTGAGAAGCGGTATATTAACAAAAGAAAGAAAGATGGAGAATTTAGCTGAGGGTCAGAATAAAGAGGGAGCAGGTGTATTGGGGGAGGGTCTGGGTGAGGGTAATAAACTGGGGCACAATGGGTAAGCAGGGCACCCGAGTGTATCGGTGAGGGAAATCATCTGTCAGCTGGATAAACAGCACATGGGGCATGGACATGCATGAATCGTTAAGCTTGCATGTTTCTTTTTTTTTTTTCCTCCCTCCCTGTGAAGGTGGCGGTAGGAAATATACAGATACTACGTGGCGTCTAAATCCACTAGTTCTCCCATTGGCGTATATAATATTGCCTTTTGCACCAACCCCACCTATTTCCTTAACTTAACCCTAAACTCTCAAACTGTTTTTTAAAATAGTTTTCAAACTGTCCCCTCTCAGAGGGTCAAAAGTTTATGTAAGTCCTCACAAAGACAGACAGACCAGAACGCAGAGGCGTGTGGTCAGAGGGGCTCGAGGCGGGGTGAGTTGGGGGAAAAGAAAGAGAGGGAGGTGGGGGTGTATCATTACACAGTTTCCCTGGCAGATGGTGCCTGATGTCCAACTGCACAGACACAATCGACCTCATCAGACATCTACACCCAACCACAGTAGCACTTAAGGGAACTGTGACCTATCCAGCACATCTGTGATGGGGAGTCATTTCTACTTCATACTTCTACTACATTTTCTGCTTCATAAAACGAAATTGAGCCGATCCCTTACACTACAAACTGCACTGTCCCAAAAATAATCATGTGGTCAAACAATGGGTAGTGAGAAAAGATGGATGTTGGACATCCTCTGCTGGGGAAGGTGTGAGGAGAAAAAGAACACATTCACCCACTCACAATATGTCAGGAGACTGAGTAGCTCAGTACATGCACATGCAGTGAGGAAAACTGCCTGTCTGCAAACTGAATAAATAGAAAAAATTAAATTAGAAAATGTATGTTAGATTGTTCCATTTCAGTGGTGCTGCTTGACTTAATCTGCCTTATTTTCTTATTCTTCAATTAAAGCTCCTCCGAGTATTGTTTTATCCTGCTATCACTAACTGTCAATCATGTTTGTTCTTCCCTTTTTTTCACACATTATCACAACTCTGTTTTCTCAACCGGAAGTGGTTCTGAGTAGGCAACAGCGGAGGGTCCAGCTCATGCGAATCCGTCAAAGGGAAGAGAGGCTGAAAAAGGAGAAGGAAACTAAGAAGAAGAAAAAACGCCAGAACCAGAAGAACATCCTCAAGCAGAAGGGTCACACTCATCACCACCACCAGCATTACCACCACCCAGCAGCATCCCATCCTCATCACCAAACCCAGAGCTCTCAGCCACCTAAGGTTCCTCCACCTCCTTCTTCTCAGACAGAACCTGGCTACCACCGCAAGCCCAATCCTAAAAAACGCTTTGATGGAGATGTGCTGTCTCCGGTAAGAAGATACAAATACCGTATTCATATGAAGAAATGAAATATATATGAACCAGTATGTAAGTATCTATGCTTCTGCGAGTTCTCTTCTGAGTTTCGATGCTTCTGCAGGTGCTGTTTGAAATGAGATACAACACTAAAGTCCCTGTTTAAATTTCAGTGGATTTACTTACATGGTTAAGGTAACCCCCAGGAGCCAGTTTTGACAACCAAGGATCAAAACACTGAGATTTGTGTCACAAAGCACCGATTCCATATGCCCCCTCCTGCAGGAGGTTGTGAGTCCACAACAGAGCGAATCCACTCTTCTTGTTTGGGCTGAGCTGATTCAGGCCCTTTCAGTGAAGGTCTGCCCACCAGGTGCTTCATAATGAGGGGTGCCCACCAGGTCTGGCTCAAGGACTGAGCCTCAGTGATCCACATTTGCACAAGGGATGATGTGTTCTTGGATTTACCTTATCCATGTGCGTACCATCGAATCTCTCTTCGTCTGGCACATTCCCTCAGATCAGTTTACCTTTGGCAGTTGAACCAAACTACGTAGCGCCAAAAGGATGATAAAACTTCACTATCTTGGGGAGTGTTTCTAAATTCTGGTCCTTATGCAGTACTGCTCTTTTTTAAAAAAAAAAAAAAAAGATTTTGTCTTGTTTTAAATGTTCCTGGTTCTTTAGCACATCTGATTCAAATGAATAGAAGATTGCCACACTGGGAGAGATCTTGGTGAGAAGCTCAACTGAGGGTGTTAGATCACGAAAACATCTAAAACCTGTTAGGCAGAGGCTCACGAGGACCTGAATTGACAAACTCGGATCTAGAGGAGGTAAATGTTGTAATAAGGTTTCTCTAGGTCAAGAATCATTAACAGTTTGATGTAAGAGTTTATTATTTGAGAAAATCCCTCCACAAATTTAATGTGCCAATTTAAAGAAGATGCTGAAGCATGTGAAATTGATTTCCTCTGCAGGGCGGAGGGAGTCTCCCATAGCGATAGGGTGAAAAGTTCATTCATTCATCTAGGAGGGACTCGGGAGTATAGACTACAATCCTGTTAGTTATTATTCTAATTAAAAATGAAGTAGAATTTACAAATGATTGCCCTGATTCATCACCACTACTTTAATATAAAAACCTTAAATGCTCTTATAAGCCCAATACAACCAGCCTAAGTCTGGCTGTAGAGGGCAAGGCTATTTGTTTTTAAAGTAAATTACACTTTTAAGGTTGCAATTTGTCCATTAGTGACCATAAAATTCACCTTTATTTGAAGGATTTCTTTCTAAGATTTCTTTTGGGGGCGCATGGCCCCAGACAACATCTCTTCATGTGGTGTAAATAATCCATCCATCCCGCTGTCCATAGTAATTTGGCCTAAGAAACTGTTAAATTATATATTTTTCATTCCCACTAAGGAGAGAAGGCTTATATTTTACTTCTTCTTTCCAAAAAATAATGATGTTCCCCAGTGATAATGTCTGAAAATTTAAACGAATTGCTGTACAGTTTCTGTGCAAATGTCACAGAAGTTTGGTGCGAGGTCTTTTTTATTTATTATTGACCCATAATAACCCCTTTAAGCAGGCAGTCTTAACACTTTGAAAAGTACAACATTATGTACTTTTCTAAGCTAAAATGAATAACATTAGAAATGACTGCACTTTTGTAACATATTATGATGACTTGTGTGCCTACTTTAGTCCAAATGTCATGAGAAAAGCTGAAACAGATAAAATCCGCAATTCTGTTTCATTCAGCAATGAGTCTTGGTTGTCTGTCAGTTGAAGCTTGCTGACTATTTTTCTGGCTATTTTACTGTTAATAGAACTAGATAACTAGTTCTATTAACAGTAATGCAGTATTTTTTTTCTAGCAGTGAGCATAAGAATTTAGCATGGAAAGAGCTAATTTATCAAACTACTTCAGTTTTGTGATTTGCTAGTTTTGCTATCAGAAATCAGCAATTCATTTTTAGTTAATGATATTTCTAATGGCTGCTGTATTGGAATGAAAAGATATACCTTGAAAATGAATAATCTTTTGGGCAACTTTTGTGACTCTTTCCATTGTTTACTAACACATACTTATTACAACACCTCTGCCTGTCCACAGAGCTACATCAGGAGTTTCAGGGACAGACAGTCTGAGAGACGAGCATACTCCCACAGTCGAATGAGTCGCTCTCGAATGGCCGAACTGGACTACGACTGCGGCTCTCAAGTGCCCCTCACAGCCCACAGTGGATCTGCAGTTCGCATCTGAGGCAGGGAATCGCACAAAAACAAAACAAAACAAAAAAAAAAGAAAAACATGAGCACACAATCACAAGCTACTTCAAAACTCCTAGTCACCAGTAGGGATGTAATACCTGACATTACCGTGCCAACCCAATCAACTGCCCGTTTACAAAACAGGAAATTGTTGTTTTCCAAAGTTGGTATGACCCACACTGGTTCTCTTCTCTCAGTACTGTCCAATGTTGAATTTATTTGATAAGTTTTGTCCCATTTTCTTCTTTGTGAATTTCAAAATTAAAAGAAAAGTTGTTTTTTTTAAATGCTCTCAAGTAAATGTACTCTCCTTGTGGACTCTAAAAAAAAAAAAAAAAAAAAAAAAGAGAGAGCTTTTTTGTGTGTGACAACGTAAACTATTACAGTCACAAGAACTCTATTCCAGTGGGAGTGTAGGGGGAAGAAAAATAAT
Organism: Zenarchopterus dispar; assembly: GCA_028564865.1. Lineage (NCBI taxonomy): Eukaryota > Metazoa > Chordata > Actinopteri > Beloniformes > Zenarchopteridae > Zenarchopterus > Zenarchopterus dispar. The sequence goes on along the minus strand of JAOWBL010000014.1, from coordinate 8,495,095 downwards.
CAAAACAATGCACTTATCATTCGTACCACTCCGCTCCAGATAAAGCAGCATCATATGTCTTTTAAGTCAGGGTAATGCAATTTTTCTAAATCTTTACCTTCACCATTACCTTTATTTTGAAACTAATTACTGGACAATATTGTGAAGTTTTAGGATTCTGTGGAGAATGCTTTGCTTAAAATGTCACACAACAAACTCCAAGGCAGCTCTTGCTCATCAGATTTCCATGAAATGCCACAGTCTGAAGTTAGGTAGTCATGACATCTGCATTTTGATGTCACTGACAGTAAATTTAGACACAGTAGCACAAGCCCTGTGCTACTTTAAAAAGAGGACCAATTTTAGATGTGAAGTGGATTAAACAAAAATAGTCTTTTTTCTGTATTCCACTCATACATTAGTGTCATTACTTGTATTGTTGTCATATTCCAGCTAGATTATGTTCCTTGTAGATGTGATCCCCAATTGTTCCAACGACAAATGTTAACAGGATGCACAACCTGTACTTTTTTTTCTTTTTTTCACCTAGATTTAAGTGCATTTTGTATGTATATATTTTCTTCCGGTTATGTCAAGAACAACACACCTATGTTGGACTTATTTAAGACTAAAAGCTGCTGTCTGAAAGTGGTCATCCAGAAATCTGTATGTTGTTGAAAAAATATGCAAGAGTTTTTGAAATAAGTCAATTTCTATTTGTGAGTGGACACATGACCCCTGCCTCTGATGGATGTTACCAAATATTAGCCAACGAGAGTGGGATTCAATTAAATTGCTGAGGTGCATTCTGTACTTTCCCCCCTCTTTTTTGCCAATATACTGGTATACTTGAAAATATGATCTACTTATGTATGATGTGTTGTGTAATGAAGAGAAGGTTTAAAAAAGAAGAATTTTTTTTTCTCCACCCCTCTGGGCAAGAGACGGGAAAGCGTTTTCAAATGGCGCCCTCTAATGTTTACTGCCTGACATGTCTTCTGGACTTCCTCTGTATGTGTGTGTTTGTGTGCATTTGCATTATGTTTCTCTCTTTGAAATTCAAATGTGCTCCGTGCATTGAAAATATGTTACTTCCAAGAACAGAAATGTGAAAAGGAGGGTTGTTGGGTTTTTTTTTTCATAAAAAGGTACTGTTTTCTACTTGAACCTTACAAAGGTAAAATACAACAAATCAGAACTGACACAACCATAATTACAAAATTCATCAACTGAATGGCGACTTGAAATATGTGATGTCTTTTTTTAAATTTTATTTTGAACTACATACATAAATACCACTAAATAATGTGGGTGCTTGAACTTGACAGAGAGGACCAATTATTTACATCATACACCTTTACTGCATGACAATACCTGTGTAAATTGTTCACTGTGTTGTGTCATTGTTGCCATGTGACAATTTCAGACTTTCTTGGTCCATACTTCTCTTCTCTTCATTTACACTGTTAAAGGGCTTGAAATGGAGGCATGTATTATGTTAAGACACCCACTATTCTGCTGTACCGCATTATTCCAATGATCTTTCACAGTAGTGGCTGTAAAAGTGTTATTTTACTTTGCCTATACTTTAGTCATGCTTTGTTCCCCTTTTTGTGTCTTTCTTTTTTAACTGCAGTGCAATTTTAAACATTGTTAGCCTTGACTTGGAAACAAAATGTAAATTCTAAATATTGCTCCCTTTCTTGGGTACAAAACTAAAAATACTTAAAATGATCTTGTTTCAGTTTCTTTTCATACAAGTACTTTCTGTTACTGCCTGTCAAAGCATAGGTTCATGGGGAAATATTTTGCTTGTACATATTGACCTGTAAATAATCTTTTCATGTACAAATGTTTGACTCCACTTTAATATTTACACCATGAACATTTATGTAGCTTATTCTTTCTAATGTAGCGCTTTTATGTTGTGGTACTGTACTGTATGTATTTCATTTGGCTCAGTGCAGTTGCACTTCTCGTCCTGTTTTGATATTTGATGATGAAAATTCAGCAAAGAAACTGAGCCTTGACTATGAATCTTCCTTTTCTTACACCCACTTTGAATGTGTATCAATCAACTGGTTAGTATTATACTATCATCATTATTATTATTATTATTATTATTACTATTACTATTACTATTATTATTATTTTATTATTATTATTATTATTATTATTATTATTAAGCATGGACTTATATGGACCTAACATATGATAAACATTGTGATCCTAAAAATTAATGGTCTTGTTGTCTTTCCAATCCCTAATTGCAACAGAAATAAAAAAAAACTATAACAAGTATAGGATATTATGATAAGAAGCACCCTCTGGTTACAAATAGCAAGAATTGTCAATGTTAAAGTGTTCAAACTTAATCAGGCTAGAAGAAGTGTTTTTGTAGAAAAAGTGTTCCGGCATTGCAAAGACAGCATCACACGTAAGAGGAGACCACAGCAGGAAACTGTCTTTATTTAAAAGGAACAGAACAGAGGAACATGCTGCCCTTTGCTGCTGACCTCCTGTATAATGACTGTGAAGCTTTTCTCACTGATGGAAGCAGCGGTGAAACTGATGAGAACAGGAAGTTCTGAGCAATGTGGTTTGACTAATTACTGGAATAGCAGTCAGATTCTGTTTTACTGTGCTCTTTTATATTATTCTGTGTGATTATTTCTCCCTAAATCTTCATCTTGTGTTTTTTTTCCTCCCTGAATAACATTCCCATTACATTTGCAAGCCCCAGCCCATTTCTCTTATTTTCTCCCTGTACTAGCATTTCTGTCTTGCTCTATGTTGCATGCTCATTTGTCTGTTTCTTCTCCGTCCTCTCCTCCACACCCACACTCCCCCTTTTTTCATCTCTGCTGACATTTTCACTCCAGTGACTTCAAATACAAATGGCACAGACTGTAAGTCTTGTTGCTTTTCTAATCTGCTTTCTGCAGGAAACAAAGCAGGACCAGGGACAGCTCATTAAAGAGCCACTGTTCACATTTCCCTGCGCTAATGTCAGCATGGGTGCTGATCACTTTGAATTCTAAGCATAAAAGTCAATTAAATCCTGTCAGAGGAGTGTTAGGTGAGGCTGGAAAAGCTAGTCTCATCTGGGCTTATTGGGGCAGTCAATGAAAAGGCATGTATGCTATCTGAAGAATGCCAATGAACAAAGTTCAAGAGCTAGACTGTGTTAGGAAACCCACAGCAAGGGTATTGTAACAAAACTCAAAGACTAGGTAAACTTCAGCACCTCCATGGGACATTGTGGTAACAAAGGTCTTTATTTGAGATTTTTGTCACAGTGAAACAACATACCATGGCTGCCCATGCACATACAGTCAAACATCCAGGACATGCTACAGAGCTCAAACTTAATGTGACCAAGTTCCCCTTGCATTCGGTATTTGAGCTTCTGATAATTTCAAATCCAACTTCTCACGTTCGTTAAATCGGCAACACAAATTACCCCATTCTAATCAAATCTTGAAATATGCCACTTGAAATCGACTCTTACAATTTTGCTTTTCACTACGGTGTATTTTTTGCATATTTCACTGACTTTTTTTTTCCAGCAGTGCAGGTCTTGATCATTCAAAATGTTAGACTTTCCAGTCAATTACTTTTACAGAAAAGAAAAAAAATCTGAAGCATTTGCAAAATGGAAGGTAATATGAGTAAAGAATGGATTCCTGGAATGCCCTCCATTTAAAACCAGGCTCACTGGCTTTGGGCCTGTGTTGTGTTGTTTACAGTGGATGATGTCCACATACATAACTCAGAGTTTACATGATGTATTCTGTCACTAAAAACAGGCTCAATTATAAATTCTTACATTCATAGTAGGAATCCCATTAGATGTTAGTTTTGTTTTCTAGGTGTTAAGTTGCCTGTTTACATAATGTCTTGCTGGTGCTGTGTGGATTCACTGACAACCTGTTGAGAAAAATAAGATACTGTTTAGTTGCTATGAAGGACATTTAGAATAAAAGAAATACTCTTTGTTGTTTTGTGCAGAAAAATTGTGACCATAGGTCATTCAGGTGTTGAGTACGGTGAAGTGCTGTGCGGGGATGGTGTTGATGGTGAGGTTGCTTCTTCACAGAAGCCAGTGTTGCAGAGTGTTGCAGCTTTCATTAAGTGTCAACAAAGGGTTTCTGCAAACTTCAAGACACAAAGGAAACTACTGTCATCTAAGGACTTCAACTAACTATAGAGGCAGTTTGCTAACTTGTTATTTCTTCAATAAATTATACTTCAACCATATAGTTTTCTTCTGGGAATGAATTAAGAATTCAGTTTACTTTATAGAGGCAAAAATAGTTTTTAAATCCATGCTATGTTGCAATACCACATTAGATCACATGGTGGCAGCATGTCACAAGAAAGTTCATGTGTCAACTTTCAAATGCAACAAAGTGTGGGATAAAGTGATATAAGAAGACAAGCCAGACTGTCTCTACTCATTAGAACAGTAACATAAGGAAATGCTTCATCAACATAGCAAACATATTTCCCCTTATGTGGTAAGAAGTGGTATTGCTACATAGAGTGGCTTTAAATCTTGTAGTTTGCTTCAACCCTGTGGTGTGAGTAGATGATAAAAGGAAGGTGGGATATTGGAACCAGACTTACACACTGGGCGCTAGCGCCCTGGCTCATGGAATATGACATCTAAGTAGAAATACATGGGAATGATTTTGTTATAAAATCACTTCTGAGCGATTATTATGTTTTTAATATGATGGTTTCTGTAGTCTGCATGGAATAATTTGCATTTGAAAGGCATGCTGGCAAATGTGCATCCATATGAATATGTTGGTGTGTGTGCGGATGTTTGTGAGCACAAACCTCTCCATCGCGGGTCTCAATGGTCTTAATGAGAACAGTCTTCTTGGAGTGAACCTCTGACGAGCGCTGATGCTGGGAGTCAGGACTGGTCTCTGTAAGAATCCATTTATTACAGAAGCTCATATATAAAGTCTTTCTACAGTCACAGCAAGTTAATTTAGTATAAATAATATTGAGATGGCTGTGCTCTTAGCTCATTGGGTTTAAGTAATTTGAAGTGCAGCAAGGGAAATTACTGGTACGGATTAATTACAATTTGAGACTGTTAGCCTAATCAAATTGAGAGGCTAGGTTGTGTGATTATTAATCATTGCCTTGTTCACCTCTGTAACTCAAGTGGTCATGATGGTTTTTGACACTCACACACTCCCACACAGTGGTCAGAATGTGCCACTGCACACACACTTGGCCTCACTCTCTATATTTAGCATCCACCATATACAGTCCTATGCTATTATTAGTCTCTTTGATCCTTCTCATTGACTCATCTAGAATGTAACACAGATTTTACATGCAAGCATTTGTAAGACGACTGTGTACCCCACCTGTGTCACCCCTACCTCTGAATCCAATGGAGGAATAGGCAGACTGGAGAGGCACAGTGGTGGTGATCCTGCAAGAAGATCAGAAGCTAAATTCAGCTTAAGTTTCCAACATGTGTTGCATAATACAAATGACAAAATAAGTAATGTGGTTTGAGAACTAAGAGTGTCTCTAAGAGACACACTGACCTGCTCTCCTCTCCCTCCAGCAGCTTGCGGTAGGTGGCAATTTCAATATCAAGTGCCATCTTCACATTGAGGAGGTCCTGGTACTCCCTTAGGTGGCGAGCCATGTCATCCTTTAGAACGAGAGATTTAAAGTTGTTTACTTACAACAGAGTTTTCCCTGTACTAAAACTGACTAGAAGAACTGTGCATCTAAGATTGTTTGACAGAAAAACACAAATGCCTTTGACTAAAGCATATTACCTTCATCTTAGCAATATCCTCCTCCAGCCGTGCAATGGTATCCTGGTAACCAGAGGCCTCACGGGCCATGCGATCCTCCATATCTCTCATCTGGCGCAGCAGGGACTCATTCTACACAGTAACAAAGAGATGAGATTAGAAGTGAAAGAAAAGCTTAAAGCGGAATGAAAGCAAGCGGTGCTACCTCTTCATGTCTTGGTAGGGAATGGACTTATTAAATAAATGTAGGATGGTAAAGACGAAATGAAGCACATCAGTGCACAAACAAAAAGTGAGAAAACAAAATACTGACCGTGCCCTTGAGTGAGTCGATCTCGCAGGTGTAGGACTGGATCTGGTGCCTGTACTCCATGGTCTCCTGCTTAGCCTGGCGCAATGCATCATTATTCTTGTTCACGGCCTGGTTCAGATCAGACACCTGAGAGGACAGCAGATAAAGTTTTAAACAGGGCAACAGTGAAATAAAACTTAGTCCATGGGACTTGTGTGCATCTGCCCTCACTTCACCTTAGACTTGTACCATTCTTCAGCCTCTCCAATGTTCTTTGCAGCGATGGCTTCATACTGCATACGGATGTCCCTCAGAGCAGCAGTCAGGTCAGGCTTGGACATGTCCATCTGGATCTGCACCTGAGTGTCTTGCATCTGGCTCTGCAGCTCTCGGATCTCCTATAATGTGTGTAAAGGATGAGGAATTTAAAACATGAAATAGTGTTTTTATTTTACCCATATCTGCATAATTATTCACATTGAAAAAGGCTGATAGGTTAAAGCATAAATGCTAACTCATCAGAGAAATGAATGATATTACACTTATAATTACAGATAGAAGACATACAAAGTGTTAAACTATATATTTGCACAGATGGTCATTGGTACATGTGCAAATCCAAGATTAGTAAATCATTTTGAAATTGGTAAGCTTTGGTTGCACTCAGCTGTCATTTGGTCAAACAAAAAGATTAAAATAGCTTTGCATCTGTTCGCACACACACACAAACACTTTTTCCTTTCACACAACAGCTGACATGGTCTTTTTAACCAATCAGCAGTTCAGCATTTCTGAGAGGTCAAAGTTCAGACAAAAATGACAAAATGACAAGGCAGGACTTCAGCTGTGCTGACATGTGTCTGAACTTGTGGCTCATTCAGTCTTTTGATTCCTTAAAACAAATGTACACTAATTTTTTCTTTTTGCTTCTTTTTCTTGTCTTCAGTTCATTTGAGTTTTCTGCAGAAACACAGATGCCGTGTGAGAGGGGATGTGATGGTTGCATTTGCTGCCACACTCGACAACTGAAGGCTGTAACATTTTGCATTCACATTACTTTGTGTTTATTAGTTTAACTGCATTAGTTTATGGCTTTGAATCCATTTACATATTCATTTTCTAAGTGATATTTGTTTATTTATAGTATGCACATTTAGTTTACTTTGGTTCAGTCTCTTAATTTTTTATAGTGTTTAATGTTGATCATTTTTATGGACCCAGGTTTCCTGATTTATATTTTAAAAATTCTTGATTTTTGGTAAATAAACCTCTTTTGTTTTTTAAATTTGCCTGATTCCTTTTTGCCAGCCCGCTCAATCCCTCACAGGGTATAAATGGGCAAAATGCATAATGGGTGGGTTAGAGTGTGAAATATTTGATCTCTTGACAGAGCTGCATACCCACAGAGACTCAGATATGATATTACAGCATGGCATTGCAGCACAGAGGTGCTATATGATGCAGTGCAAACCATCTTAGAACAAACGTGTGCATTTGATAAATAACCAAACCTCTTCATGGATTTTCTTGAGGAAGGCAATCTCTTCTTGCAGGCTCTCGATGCGTCTCTCCAGGTCCAGCCTGGCTAGAGTGGCATTGTCAACATCCTGGATACAAGTGTAAAACAATATATATATATATATATCTACAACCATAGGTAGAAAAAAATGCAAAAAAGAACAGCTGTAAGAATGAGACTAAAACAACTTCTTAGTTTAGCTGAAGCTTTAAGAAGAATGTGATGAAAAATAGTGGTATTTATGGAAATAGAGGACATACGGCTCTGAAAGCAGATAGGTTGTTCTCGGCCTCTTCCTTTTGGTGAATCTCTTCCTGCAGTCTGTCGGTGGGATGGCAATGTAGAAAAAGAAAAAAGGAAGTAAATAAATTAATAAAAGTAAAAGCTCAAAAGAAATTCATACTATCTGTGTTAAAGACTACAATTTACTCAACAGATGACCAAGTTACTTCTTCATTCTCTCAGTTTGTCTGTTCTTTTTTGCTCTCAGCAAGTATAAGAATAGAATTGAAAAGACACAAACTGTAATATATTTAAACTCTATTTGTATCCACATCCAACCCACACATACCTCCGCACTTGCTCTTTTAGCCCTAAAGCTTTGATGCAGCTGCTGTCACACTGTCAGAGTCAGAAGGGTAAGAGCCAGAAAGAAACAGGGGCATGTCCTTGGTTGGTGCTGTTGCTAGATTTAGTATTTCACAAGCACTTTTAGTAAGTGGAAAGTACCGGGGGGGGAGGGGGGGTCTTCTTCTACTGTTTGACCTTTGCAGAAAGCAAAAGTGTAAAAACTACAGGGGGGACATTTTTAAAAAAAGATTTAAACAGTGTCAGTTCATAAAAGTGTTCAATAAAAACGTCTGCTTTGGCCTACACGTATCGTGTCTGAAAGCAGGTGGGGTCGGGGGTGGGGGTGGGGGGTCCTCTGTGTATTTTGATCTCAGTGGGTGTAGCAAGAGCTTTGGCACGCTTCACTCACCGCTTCAGGCAGCCACTCGATAAAGCGCTGATAAACAGAAAGTGAAGAGTAAGAATTTGTGTGTGTGTGTGAGAGAGTGAGTGTAAATTAGGAGCTGACTGTGTGTAAGGTGTGCTTGAGTGGGTTTTTGACATAAGGTTTAGTTTAAGTGGCGTTTAATCCAGTTGCAGTGACATTATTGCAAATTCATAGAGCTGACCTAGTATCTACAAATGGACATAGATACACCCACATTACAACTCAGTCTCTTTCTCTACCTTCTTCACTGCTGTGATCACAGACTCACACAAGCATGGACTGACTTTTGTATATTTTAATTTTTTCCTCCACTTTTTTAGTCTCTGTAAACTTGCTCACAGTCTGACTGCGTATCCACATCTGTTCACTTCCATCTGTCTAGCCCTCTTTCTGTCTGACTGCTCTCTGTCTGATTGAAACTTTATCTGTCTGTCCGTCAGACTGCCTGTCTTAACTTCACTCCTGTGGGCCTGCAAATCTGTTTCTGTCTGCATTTCCTTCTGCTTTGTCTCATGTGAATAAATTATAAAACATCTTTGTGAGAGGCCAGTGAACTGTAACAGTTACTGAAGTGTGTCTTTCTTAAAACCCTCCTTTGTTTTAAGACTTTGTTGTTTCCCTTTTGCACAAAAGAGGAGAAATAAATGGTCTCTCTCTGCCCTTTTTCCCTTATCTTAATTTTCTGACTTTCTTTTAGTCCCTTCCTGTACTTCGTTCTTTTTTTTCCAAACTGCTAAGTGGCAGATGGTCTGAACCTTCTAGGGGCTCCCAATATAAAGTTTTATTGACACATGATTATTTACTAAATACAAAATTTTAATCTTCAAATTTTGGTCTGAGTTTGTTATATATTCATAAAAACTCTAATTTAGTTGTACATGTTTAAGCTTCTGAACATAGTCTAATTACTTCATTTTAAAGGCACATCCTGCAATGTAAAAGTATCATGATGTTTTTGTTCCACATGTGCCACAGTGCTTTCTGGGAACTCTTGGTAACAATCATTCAGTCTAAAATATTCAACACAAATCTTCTCTGTACCGCCTGTCCTAGAAATTAATTTGTCATTCATTCAATCTTACCTGAGCTTAAGCTTTTGGAGATCATCAGCCAGGTTGTCTCGCTCCACTTCCACCCTGGCGCGTTGGTTGGTGAGGGCCTCGATCTGCCTCCTCAGCTCCCTCATTTCCTCCTCGTACAGCTCAGCCACGCGTCCAGGCCCCTCACGACCCCTCAGCTTCTCAATCTCCACCGTCAGCGCTGCATTCTGCTGCTCAAGGAAGCGCACCTTCTCAATGTAGCTGGCGAAGCGGTCGTTGAGGTGCTGAAGCTCGGCCTTCTCATTGGTCCTTGTGTTGAGGAAGTCTTGGTTCATGGCATCTGCGAGGTTGAAGTCGAGTTTCTCACCCGAATAGGTTCGCATGGCTGTGGAGGACCCCAACCCTGCTCCACCAACACCAGAGGACACTCTAAAGCTGGAAAAGGATGGAACAGCGGCGCTCTTGACCTCGTAGACCCTGCTAGACATGTGGCTGGAAGAGGAGCTGCGGCCTCCTCCTCCAAAAGAGGAAAAAAGGGATGACATTGGTGATGAACCCACGCCAGAGCCGAAGGTGCGGCGGTACGAAGAGGCACTCTGGGCTGAGGAGGAGTAGGACTTGCTCATGGCTGGTTGACTGTTTTGCTTGGTTGTTGGTTTGAAGGAGCTTCTTGAGGCGCTGAGACCCAACTGTCCTGCTAGGCAACTGGGAGGGAAACTAAGTGAAGTAATGCCAGGCACTGGAGCAACTATTTGTAGGCCTACCACACCTACTCCTCTCTGACCCCTCCTCACTTTTCCATTCACTGTCCCCCCAGCCCCCACTCCACCCTTCCAATGAATCAGTTACTTCCTCTGATCAGTCTCTGTTCATTTTCCCTTATTTTTTTTACTTCTATGTCAGACTGCTTCAGTCTTACGTAAGTCTTACATAAGCATAATTATGCCGATTGTGATCATTAATACAATATTAGGGCAACCTTTGGAGACAAATCTTCTTATCTTTGGTTATTATGGCTGCATTTTCCAATCCATTATGTAAGAAGTTCCAAACTAAAATGTCTTCTTATTGATTAGACAGATTCAACTTGGTTAACATGAAAAATATTTTTTATTATCTCCTCTCAGGAAAAGACAGTGACTTTTAATACTTTTGAAATAATTTTGCTTTATGACTTTATATTAAAGAACCATTATGTTTTCAGTCATCCATTTTTATTGGAGGAATTTCCTTTATATCTATTTTAGCTCTTAAGTGAGTCATTTTAGCTCCAGCCTTTCTACTCCTCACATACCTCTCCCCCCTGGTCTTGCCTGTTGCCAGCCATCAGTTCAGCTGTTGATGGTGTCTGGTTTCAACTGCTGGTAAGGAAAGTCATCTGCACATGTATGAGAGAGAGTTTGTGTGTTTTTTGGATGGACATGAGACTGTTGCATGAGTGAGTAAGAAAGTGAGTCAGGCTGTCCCTGCACTTGTGTGCTGGCACTCTAATGTAGGAAACTGATATAATGTCAGGTTAGACGTATCACACACTAGATGCCATCTTTAACAGCATGTTTTTGTTTTTGGGGGGGAAATGAGGGAGGCACTCTTGAAATTGACTGGGGGTGCCATGACATCATTTCTCAGACTCCACCCATCCATCCATTTTCTAAACCCGTTGTTCCATTTCTGGGTCACGGGGCATTTCTCAGACTCAAAAACATATATGATGACATGCTGGAACAATAAAGGTCATTCTTAGATCTTAGAGCTACATTAGATTTTTCTGTTTAGCCCAATTTTTAAAATCACATTATTACTGTTATTTATTATTCATGCTTATATCTTATTTGTTTACTTTTGGAAACATTTTTATTATGCTTTATTGTTTTTATTTTTATCTAATATTTCCTAGAGTATGGGCTTCTGGGTTCTTTGCTGCAAGCTATTATGTCCCTTTCCAAATGGACCAAGAGTTTGGTCCCGACCTCTAGTAGTAAATTAAATTTCTTCTAGGTGGGACTTGGACTGTCTTTTCTCACCAAATTTACTACTAGCTTTTATGAACAGAATTTCAAGGTGCAGAGGAGGTCTGATTTGATGGCGTCAAGATTCCTTCTCACTTTTTGAAGATGATGTGGTCCTCTTGGTTTCATCAAACAATGAACTTTAGCTTTCCTTGGAGTGATTAGTAGCCGAGTGGGAATTGTGTTAAGCTGTTTTGATGGTTACACCATCATTCATTCATTCATTCATTCATTCATTCATTCATTCATTCATTCATTCATTCATTCATTCATTCATTCATTCATTTTGTCATATGCCAGCTTTCATTGAGTGAGAGGGTAGGTACACCATGGACATTTCATTCCATAGTGGCCACACCATGACTCTAGCTTATAAAGAAATTGATCAGTTTAATTTGCTAAGACTCAGAGGAACGTACTCCTTTTTTATTTTTTATTTTTTATATTAAATGATACATTTCAGTCTTAATTATGATGGCTGAAGTAGTTCTAGAGGTACACCAGAGTTACATATATATCCTTGCTTACATCAGAAACAGCTTGATTGATAGAGCTGCTGCCAGGAAGGTCACATACTCCACTCTGTTATTAGAGCTCTTCATGGGATTCACACACATTGTGCGTGGGTTGTCAGAGGCATTGCTTGAGTATTTTGCAAGTCTGACTGTAAGTTAGAAGTTGACTGAGTCTGGGTGTGTTTGCAATGTATTATCAAGTTAGTGAGAAATAATCTGCACACATAAAGACATAAATGTTTCACAACTTTGCTGACCAAACTACTATACTGATGCCATAATCAATCACAATGCTCTTCTAAGTCATGAATGTCTGGTTAAGTTTTAGCAAGTATGACAGAGTAATGTGTTGATTTACATGAGTTGCATGAATCAAAGCTTTTAATTTTGAACAACAGCTGCAATAAACATAGATGAGAAAATGTTTGTGAGTTTGGGATAATGACTAGATTTGGACAGCTGGGTTTTTATGGAGCTTATGAAATGTTTTCAATTAAGCAAACAGCAAGGATGAGAAAATAGGAATACTCTCACTGGAATCAGCTCTCACAGCCACTGTGGAAACTGAAGCATCTCTGTTATTTTAAACCTTCAGACCTATAGGATTTCCAGCTTGCATAAAAAAGGAAAATATGGTGTTAATGAATTTGCGTGTGTCTTCAAAGGTATATGCGGTGGAGGTGTCATTGTGTGTGGTCATGCACATATTTGTGCTTCACGAAGCAGTGGGCATGTCAGCTGCTGGTGGTGTCACCTCTATTTTTAGGTTTCCCGTTTGAACTCAGCTGTCTGGCCTCTTTCTCAAAAGAACACTGGACTGAAGATAGAACCTGACGGCTTTAATTTAAATAAGGAAAAAAAAATCATTTTCACTTGTGTGTTCTGGAAAAAATATATCTGCTCATGAGCAACGTCAAGGACTAAATTAGACTCATATTTGTTTTAGTTCACTTAAATCAATGAATGACGTAAGTTTTATAGTATGGTAAAGCAAAGTCACTATTTAGCTCATAGTACATTCTCAAGACGTGTTGACTCACTGGCAAAACTCAATAAAAGATTTAACTCCAAATCTTTAAAAAGCTTAAAAGTATTACAGGGATAATCTAGGAGATTAATGTGTTTTTTTGTTTCTTTTTCTTTTTTACCTGGTCTTTGGTTCTCTGGGCTATTATAAAATATGGAGTGAGGTTTTTAAATATGTCTTAAAAGGGAATGTATAAATTTCATTAAAATCTGAAATATTTTCACTTAAAGCCAAACTCTGTTTAATGCTAATTGGTAAATGTCAGCATGCAAAACAGTGACTATAATGACTATTAGCTAAAGAGTAGCATTTATAAACACAAACACAATGTTTAGTGTAAAAATGAAGCCCAATTTTTTGCAACTCTTGGAATCCAGGACTCAATATTTCAGAGAACGTGACTTTGCTTGTTTCATTGCCAAAGTCCCATGACATGTGAGTAAAATCACCAAATAGACTTGGGCTAAAAAGTTTTAACAGGTTTCTGTACAAACTGTGATCTAATGTTACAATTACTGGCCACGAGCCATGTAGTTTCTTCTATACTTTACAGCCCTACCACACTCATACCAGAAATATTGTGAGGACATTTCTCCACCAGAGATGTGAAAAAAATGTGATACATCCATGATGTGACTTGACTGTGTAACCTGCTGACATGTGAGGAACAGGCATCCTGGTGGTTTCCGGTTCAACATCATACCATCAGAACAGGAGGGAGAGTGGGCTGTCCAAAGGTTGCCTGACAACCCCAGACTCAGAACCAATACACTTTGAACCATAGCCTAGAAAAGAAACTCTTAAATTAGCATCCAAATCCCAGGTTGACTGGGAAAACAGCTATCAGACTGTCCTACACAGGCAAGTCTCAGAATGTCATCAACTCAGTGTTATACTTCTACCATCTAATAACATAAACAATATCTATGATAAATTCTCAAAACATTTCAACTTTGGGGAAAGGGTTACTTACTGCATATCAAAATGGAAAGGCAGATTGTTTTTGTAAGCACTGAAATCCACTTATTGCCACCTCTCTCAGGCCATTATACCAGTTCCTAATCACTTTCCAGAGCCCTAAACGAGTCTGTCTGGGATGATATGAGGAGACAAAAGCAAATGTGACAGCCTCTCAGAAGTCCTATGACAAATTTGTTCAGCCTGCAGAATGCTACTGTTATCAGAAGTCGAGTAGTATGCATGACATGATGGGAAACTGTTTGAGGATCCCTTTAAACACTAAGCATTACAAATAAAAATGTAGAGATTATATTTTTGAGAAATACACAATACAGGGGAATTTCCTTTAGACTACATCCCTTGAATGATGAATAAATAATAAGCAAGAATCCCAGAATTATGAGGTGTGTTTACTTTTTGAGTTTGTTACAACAGGATCAGCACAGTTTGAATTAAAAATGGTAGAAAACTGTCTCAGTATTTCTATTGGACTTAAGTAGTGACTATAGATGAGGAGAAATTAGATGGTTTCATTATTCATAGACATGGATTGCATGTTGCCCAGCAACCAACCAAACATGCATACACACATGCCAAAGAGTTGAGCTGCAGCACCCGTGACCCCAGGATGAAAGTAGAGAGCAGAGAGGAGGAATGATTGTGCCTCTATGTCTCTGAGCATGCAGTATGTGCTTTTGCATATATGGGATTGCCTGCAAGTATGCAACACAGAAACTTGAACAACCAAATAGATATGTTTTACAAGGGAACCTGTTGCAGACTTATTTCAGATCTTAATTGTGAGACATGTGATATCAAAACCGAGCAGGAGGACAATGTGCCTAAAATAGCAGCATACTGTAAATTAAACCAAGTCTCACTACAATGCTTGCGTCCCTGGTAAGATTACCATAGACAAAACTTTACAGAAGAACAAATTTTATCATTCAAATATCAGATTTACCCTTTGAAATTTTGTATTGCTGATTTCATACTGCTGAAACTGAAATTCATGTTTGAGCTGCTGCAAAACATCACCAGTGGATATGGTTTCAGTGAAATTTTCTGAATATTATTTTCATTATATCTAGTGTTTTGAAAGATGGAATTCTGTTAACTTAATTTAGACAGAAATACAGTAGACACTGCTACAGTAGGACAAGACTCTGTCATGTGCATTTGACTGACTTGCTATACATACCATGCAGGATCCTTTTATGACTTGTGGGCTTCCAAATATAGTGGAGCCTAATAGCATACCAAAAGAAAAAAAAAAAACTTTTATTTAAATTAGCAAATCCTTTGCCATTCCTAGCATGCATAAAACAATTGGGGGGGAAAATTAGGTCCAATCCCATGACTCATCCAAGAACTCATGCCCTGCCGCTGAAAATGTGGGTGCACAGAGGGTAATAACAAACCTACAAGAGCACCAGTTGAACTTAATTAAATTCTTATATTGATTTTTGCATCTTATCTTTTAATGTTTAGTTTGTTTTTCTGTGATTCTGTTCATCACCAGCATTATACATTGTTGGTATCTCTTGACCATGATTTCATGCTTTGAATGATTTAAAGCATGCAATTATTATGACAACATAAAGAGAGTGCATTCATTACATATAATACACTTGTAACAAATAGGAATAATACAACAGAGACAGCATCTAAATGTTGTATTATAAAGACTACTTCATAGACTTTTGATATGATAGTCCAACTATATCTAAAGAGCCCACTTATAGGATTTATTTTCACTCCTCTTGTTTTCGCTTTTCCCTGTGGGGTCGCCAGAGTGGATCATCTGTTTCCATTATACACTATCTTCTGTAACTTCCAGCCTACTTTATATATCGTCTTTCACTACACCCAGAAATCTCTTTGGTCTTCCCTTTTTCTCATCCCTGGCAGCTCCATCTGCAGCTCAGTTTAGCCTCCCAATCACTTAGAAATCCAAATAATTCTAACATTATGAAAAAACAATCTGACTTTAGCTTGAAACAGGTGTCTTTGAGCCTGCTTTGTCCTGCTGATGTTAATTTGTAATTTGCTCTATTTACCTCAGAAGTGGTAAGTCAGAATGACATTGCGCCCGAGGTGACTGAATTCCAGTTTTGAAGTTGAAAGTGAGCCTTTTCAATTGTTGCCATTGTTAGCCTTTGTTAATGATACTATTGAACACAGTGCTGAATTCAGTCTTTCACACAAATAGCATGGGAACACGTCTAGTGACAAAAGGTCAAAACCAATAGTGTCAAAGGGAAAGTACTGTATATGTCTGATCAAATATGAAGTAAAGTAAAGTAAAGCTGTGATAAGCAGCTAAATAAGCTGTGTGTTTGCTTTGTTGATGAAAGCAGCTGATATGTTGGATTCTGAGTGTCCCGGTTAAAAGTCTTGCTCCAGGAGGTACTTCCACTGAAACACCCAATGTCAAACTTGGAAATTCCCTCTAAGTACAAATAAAAAGTTCTGTGTTCGCTGTTCACCTCAAATAAGTAAGGTGAGAAACTCTCACCAGCCTGAAGCCTCAGGTTAAATGTTACAATTATGGGTTGGGTTATGTAACATTAGCCCAGGTGGCTTGCTATATTGGCTTTCAAACTAAGTGTACTTTTATGAAGACAAATACTAGTATCCCTCTTTAAATATTTTCAAAGTGAAAACCATATGGCAATTGCTTAAATGACTCATTTTAACATTTATCATCTTGTTTGTACCTCAGTGATGCCATCGCTAGTTAAAACATGTCATTATACAGATAAAATGCAATTATTCAATATGTCTCAGTCTTGTGCAACAAATTATTCATAAATTCTATGTGTTGTGATGCACATAGCACTGTTGTGGTTGTGTACAATGTTCCGAATTCCAAACGAGTGTTTTAATGTTTCAAAAGTTGCTTAGTGAATTAATAAAAAAAGAAAGAAGAAAAGAAAAAGAAAAAGGAAAAAAATGTTTTTGCATGCTCTTTAAAAGAACACGGTCAGTCAAGGGGATAATAAATAATTTCCAAACAGTAGTTTTTAAACACAAGAGGGAGCAAGAGGACAGATTAACTGTTAGCAGCTCTCCCAGTACCTTTCCAAAGCTGATAAAACTGAAAATTGATGTCGTAGTCAATTATAATTCATCAAGTTCTCCGCCAACGAGCTCAGGAGACATGACACTCCTCAAGTGTGTAATTCAAAGAAACATTAGACTAAAGGAACAGCGATACCTGAGACTAAAGTGCAATACACTCATCTGCTACTTCAGTAACTACACCTGGTATATCTGTGCCTGCAAATTGCATAATTTGCAATAAGTTAATAAGAATATTTCACTTTGGTCAGGACAAGAGTCTAGTGTCTGTGGTCTGGGCTTTTCTTGTGCTTGCAGGCATGAAAGTTACATTTCTTTTATGGGTTTTTTTTGTTGTTGTTGTTGTTTGTTTGTTTTAAATGGAGAAGCTTTCCAGGATGTATGTATTCAGAGAGTAGAGCAGGGGTTTGTGATATTCTCCTTAAACTTAGTTGTTAGTATTTAAATCATTCACATGAGAAGGATGACATTTCCCTCTGTGTTTGATACATGCTTATTGTACTGTAAGGTTAAATGGTAATGTGACTGACTGAACCCCCTCCACCTCACACATTTTAATCCTGCCCTTTCCCAGAGCCGTCAGCACTAAGACAAGTTACACCTGCAGCAGGACTGAGTAATGGTTCAAGTCAGGATTCATAAGCACGTCAACATATGCTGCCATGCTACACTTTATATGGGATAGAGTTGGTCTTTTTAAAAACTGACTGGATCACAAGAAGCCGATGAAGCGGCCAAACAAAGCTGCCGAGTACAGTACTGAATGATGCTACATGAAGGATTCCGTTGAAGTTTTAACACTGCTGAAGAAGAATTTGCAGGTGGGGCAAATTTCCGTGCCCATCTGGTAAATTTGTGTCCGTTAAATTTCTCTTCAGATTTCTTGTTTTTAAATGTGCTACTTTCTTGCTGCCTTAAGAAAATAAACCAACCCTCAACTCAAGCATGGTACTTGCGAGCCTAAATCCTTCAGAACTTGATGAAAGCAGTAGTGGACTCTTAAGATGATGAATCATGATGTTGCTGCCTTGAGTTAAAAGAAAGAGCAAATTAATACTAATCTGTTCATTCCAAGAGGGTTAGAAGTGTTAAACTAGCAGCTATTCTGGGACGGTGGGACAAGGAGCTGGTTTATCATCACACCTGATCCGAATGGAGCATCATGTTTCACCACCATGTTGGACTGCAGCCCGGTTGTAAATCTTTTCTTTTTGTACATGATCGAGATGCTGCTGCTTCTTTTTAAGTTTTTCAACCAACGTTCTTGTAAAGGTTCTGTCTGAACTTGTACCCTGCTGTTTCTGTGTTATTTTAACCATACTTATTGATTGGTAGTCACAATAAAACCAGGCCAAATGTACAGACAAATATGGTTGGCTTCACTCTGCCTTATTTTTCAGTTTCATTTTTTATTAATCAAATCAATTGCTGATTTATTTATATATTTATATATATATATATATATATATATATATATATATATATATA